>JARFIW010000872.1:4087500-4687500 GCA_036346225.1 Platerodrilus igneus
ACTTTCAGATCGTGTAAAAGCACTTTCATTGGTGCAGGATATTCGCGTGTTTTTAGTAGATTACAATTAAATTAGAATATTTACATTTTACAATCTCTGCTCTTTGATAACCAATTTTTGTTGTAATAATCAATGAAGTACTTCTATGATTAAAGTAATCTTATGTGTTATGAACAGTTAATAAATTACATGTTTATCTAATTAAATCTTATAGAAATGGTCTACTTATAGATCTTAATTTTGAATGTTAAATTTCACTAGAATTATTATGAAAAATATGACAATGATACAAACTAAAATATTGCAGTCACCTGTATATAATCAGACATTTATTCAAATAGAATTCCTTTTGTTTTTGAAAGACGTTTTATTATTCAACATTTAATAAAAAAGAAAATAGTGCAAGTCCTCCTTAAGTAAAAAGAGTGTGTAATGAAAATGAATTCCCTTAGTATATTTTAGATGCCTAAATTCTGTTATTCTATTTTTGGCAAATGTTTTTGAGGACACAAATGGTGTCCATGTTGTACTTTTGTTTGTTCACAGGTAAAGCTGAGACATCTGTTTGACATCTGGTGGTTGAGGTCTTGGTAAGTGTGTCCGAAAGAGTGAAATTCAAGTTTTATGGCTATGTTAGAGGTGTTAACATAAGGTTTCCGCATTCTCCTTATACTAGCACAGATAAATTTTGTTGGTTATTGTATTAAAAAATACGGTGGCGCTCATTAAAGGTATTTTTGGTCTATTATTCACCCATGACCCAAGCTCATGATCTACCCAGAGCTAACACTCGACTAGCCGTTTATATCTTAAGAGTTTTCTTTGTCTCAAGCCATTTTCCATCCGACATTACCTTGGGCTTAAAAGAAAAAGAAGAAATTCTCGACCCCGTGATATCAGATCAAGTTTTAGAAAATTGGGAGGTTTGATTTATAGCTGATAGTCACGAGGATAAAGAAAAAAAATATATATGCAAATATATATATATATATATATATATATATATATATATATTTTTGTTATATATTTCTGGACGTTGTAATGTATAAATTAAGATCAAATAATCTTTTTTGGGTTTTATTTCGTCCAAATTTGAAGTTTACAAAAATGTCATTTGTAAATAACTGACGTTTCGGGAAATATGTTCCCTTAGACTTAGTTCTAAAATTAGAGTAAAATGTTTACATATTTGGAGATGATTTAAATTTACTTACATTGACTTGACCGAAAATTAATTAAAAATACTTATTTGTATGATGTGCATTCATCTGTGTAGTACAATTTGAATAAATATAAAATATAAAACACTCCCATTTATACCACATCTAACACCGTCTCTAATCAAAATATTGTTAACTCCACAATTAAATATATCTACCAAATACATAAATGGCATCCATAGTATCTTCACCATGACCAAAGACAAAACCCCAAAACCACTACAGAACAACATAGTATACAGCATTCCATGTAGTTGTGGCAAAAGTTACATAGGGCAGTCCAAACAGTGGCTCAGAAACAGAATCACTCAACACAGAAGCGATCACAAATTAAATAAAAAATCTTGCGCTCTTTCCATGCATTTAAATGAACATCACCACAAGGCAGACTATGAAAATACCATAATATTAGAGACAGAAGAAATCTATAAAAAGAGACTCTTCTTAGAAAGTTACCACATTCAGAAACATACGAACACAATAAATTACAAAAACGATATAGAAAACCTTGATAAAAATTATGCTTTTCTATATTCTTTCAATTAAACAAATAAACAGCACGTCTTAATCTAACTGTAATAGATATATACCACTACACAATCCACTACATAGACTTTTACTACCAATTAACTTACTAGGTATCCTGTTTTCAAAAATTAATTTTAATGATTGCTGTTTTCATATTGTTAATGTTTTTATTTATAGTAAGCTTTTAAAATTGTTTAATTCTTAAATGTGTTTATTCAAATTGTACTACACAGATGAATGCACATCATACAAATAAGTATTTTTAATTAATTTTCGGTCAAGTCAATGTAAGTAAATTTAAATCATCTCCAAATATTTAAACATTTTACTCTAATTTTAGAACTAAGTCTAAGGGAACATATTTCCCGAAACGTCAGTTATTTACAAATGACATTTTTGTAAACTTCAAATTTGGACGAAATAAAACCCAAAAGATTATTTGATCTTAATTTATATATATATATATATATATATATATATATATATATATATATTACACGCCTATTTTTGAAATTCCGTGTATGTCTCTTTGCGTCTTCCTCATTATTTAGCTGGTGTTATGGAATTCACTGCTAAATTAGCCGCTCTTCTATATCTGAAGGTCTATCCGTATTTGAATTTTCTATTATTGTGATTTCAACTGACTTTTCAATCTATAATCAAGTGTGTGTTTATACAAACTCCATAGTAACACTCAAGCAAGGGGATAAAAATTGAATTTATGTTTGTACGAAAGAATATACTACCGATATATGTTTTAAAACCGTATAGTGGAATTCCAAAATGGTTTAATTCCTCTAAAAGGGGGGTTATATAAAACTTTGCACGTAAGACGTTACAGAAAGACATTTTATTTAATTCTTGTAAATTGTAGAACTCGCTCCTTTTGGCAAATATTACATTCGTAATGGAAAGTCTGTCTTTTCGTAACTGGTTACGTAAATAACTATTGCTTTGCTTATAAATGCCTTGTGCAAAATCAACTGTTTAATTTGTAAGCATTTCCTAAAGCTAATTCGATACAATGTTAAATACAGAGAGACATACCCCTAGGGCGATTGCAAGCAATACAGCGGATTGAAATTTTCGATTAATAATATACCCAGTAAATGCTATCGCGCCCTTTGCAATAATGTATCAAACGCAGAAATTCAGTAGGTCTGAAATAGTATTCTCTGGCGTTGTTCATGTACACTTTGTTCCACATTGTTTGTGCCTTTAGGCAGTTATACGAACTCTGTGCTGTTAAATTTGCTACTGATTGTTTTGAGTGCATATCTTGTAATCTGCTGTAGAAATAAACAAAACACAAGAAATTAAGAGATAAAATCTTTCTAAATAATTGAGTTATCAACGGCATTTAATACTGTAGCTAGTAAAGAAAGTGGCTATTGCGGAAATTATAACTGGTATAAATTTTGATGAAAGTAATTCCTACTTACAAGAAATTCTAATTTTTTGAGAATATTTTACATTACCACATGTTTAGACGATGTTTCGGCTATGTCTAAACTGATAAAAGAACTTGTAGTACACGCAAGGGAACATAATGAAAATATATCCACTGAGTTTGTATCGGAAAATACTAATTACAAAACCATTATCAACAAAATAAAAATAGTACTAGAACAGTGTGTTAAATTGATAAATTTTATAAAATTAAGACCATCGTGAAGTCGCCTATTTAGTCAATTATACTGTAACAAATATAAATTTTATGGTATCAAATTTTAAAGTCACTTCTATTTGTTACAGCTCTGTGGTATCTGATCCTTTTATTTTGCATAATAACCCCAGAATAAACAATTTCATGATAGAAGTGAACGTTATTACTATTTAATTTGCTTTGGATTTACCGTACGAATTTATTCAATTATAACAAATATTTTAAATTGTCCCAAAAACAAGACGTCTTAAAATTATTTTATAGGTCAGTCATTTGTATTGCCTAATTTGTAGGCGGCCTGCATCCACTTTTAAGGATTACAGAGGTAATATAGCCCTTGCGCAGAGTGCCAGGAAGTAAAGCTTCTGACAGATCAGCTGTTCTTTTAGATTGACAGTATCGAAAAGAGAAATGGACCATTTTGCTCGAGTACAGCAGTTGTTAAGAGCAGAAGAAGATGTTGGCACTTTTACGTGCCAACTGGTGTCTAAAAATAGCCATCTAAGTCGGCGGTGGGTTCACGGTCGTTCTGGAAGGGGCCTGAGATGGAAAGTTTCCTCGGATTCCGTCCAGGCGACCGGAATAAAGAGTGAAGCAACAACGTGGTCACCGGCCATCAAAATCCATCAACGCGCATAGGTAAATTACGAATAAACTTTAGTAATAAGAAGAACTGGAGGTCGCTTATATGGTGTTTATTTAGTGGAAAAACATGACGTAAGCTTTTGGTTGGGAAATTTTTTATGGAGTTGGAGTTTTTATTATACGTACGAAATTCAGATATTTATAACCCTGATGAATACAGGAATCCATTCCTGGTGAGTGTTTTAATTCGTTTGTGTTGGTTATGGTTGAAGCTTTAATATCAAGGTTATAAACTTTTGGAAATGCTCGTACAGTTGCTTGAGATATTGCATTTAGTGAAAGTATAAATTTTGCATTTAGGATCTAGTATAAAAGATCGTAAGAATAATCATGTTCTAATAGTTGTATATCAAATTCATTTTCCTTTTAAGTGCCGACATTTAAAGTCTAATAAAAAAGAAAGAGAAACCTTGTTCCATAAATGTAAATAGAAACATTTAGGATACATGTGAGGCATTAATGTGGCCTTTATAAAAAGTTTATAAAGTCCACCTTTAACAAAATTTATCTATTTATACTTATGTCTGATAATTAGTAGATTTACTGTGTTATTCCTGTGCCATGTTAAACTAAATTTTTAATTTATTTAATCTATCTGATTTCGAATACATTTTTTGTAACAAATATTACGTGTGAGGTTTATTTGAAATTTACTGTAAACCAATGTAACAGATCTGTCAATTGGGGTTATTAAAATTTGTTTGTTTTTGAAAATAATTCTAAATACCAAAATTTTATTATTTAGAGAGGAAAGTTATGAATCCTTATTCTATATAAAAGAATAATTTTACTTTTGAATAATATACTTGAGATTTTGTCAACAAATACTGGAGAGAAAGAAAAGAATTACTTTAAATTATATTTTTGGTTCAAAGCACTAAGTTTTTTATTTCCTAGTATTTAAATTAATGACGTTACCACTCGAGAAGATAAAATCTGAGTAATGAAACTTTAGAGACACCCAAGCAAAGTTATGTTATAGTAGTGATGAAAATGATTTTTTTAACACATTTTTATGTATAACACTTTTAGAGTGGTAATTTTATGCTGTTTAACTTATGAGTATTGTTGTACTTCTTTTGTAAGACGCAAATTGTGCCTTTAGATTAAAATTTATTATGTACCATTTTCTTTCAGGATCATCACACCAGGAGTTGAAGTAGCTACTTTCTAGAAATTTCCAGAAACGTTGTTTTGTTTAACTTGTATATATTTTTTTAGACAGTCACTATAGTCTGTGGGTTTCTGCATCTTCTCATAAGACACTTTAGATATTTATCGTCCATATAGATGCAGTGGCGCTCAATCTTCCCCCTTTCGATTCTTGTTTATATTTGAGTTTACTTTATATCCACGCCCATTCTCATTGCTCACCCTTGTGGTAATTCCCAGACTAAGCCGTGAATATTGTGAATCTCGTGAGTCTCTTGGAAGTGATAACTTTAAGAATAAAGTCTTATCAAATAAAAATTGCTTCACTGACGCCCAACGTCAAAATAATAATATTGGTGTGTCCAACTCATACCCATAAAAAAACAGAAAGTGCACTTCTCTGACGCCACCAATTTGGAGCCTTTGTTTGGTAAAAAATAAAGACTAGTTCACTGTCGCCTATACGTGTTGGTTCGATTGCTAAACCCAAAATAGTTTCGTTAAAATTTTCATAATACCCATATCGTGCCTGGAACCTCAAAGTTTTAAACGTTAGTTGTTCAAATGTCTTAACAGGCATAAGTTTGAATTAAAGTAAAGTTTGCGTTACTTGAACGTTGAGTTGGTTAAGAAGTAAAATATTTTCAGGTTGATATTACAAATTTTTCAAAAAAAAAATGGCAGAAACATTTCAAATTGTTCATTTACTCAAAGAAGAGCTGGAATATGAATTAAAAATCCGTGGAATAGAAAGCAGTAGGCCAGTTGTAAAAAAAGAAAATTTTTAAATAGGTTGTTAGCGAAAGAAGTAGGGAAACCTGATTGTTTAGTTGATTTGTCGACATATAAAGTTGAATTTGAAGAGGAGTGTAAAGATATAAATGTAACCATAGATTCAGTAAAACATTTGGTGTTAGAAGTTGAAAGTGATTCTGGATATTCTATTTTTAAAAGAGTACTTTCAAGACTTGTTTACGCATCTGGTCGTGTTAAACGTGTGAGACTTTCGTCTGACAATTTGAAGGAAGCAGAACTACTCAAAAAAGAATTATTAGCAACTACTCTTAGATTGAAGCAGAATTATATGAGAAAGTTAAACCAAATAGAGGTGCAAGCAGCCTAGGTAATGTAAGTCACGCAACTCCCTTAGTAGTAACTACACCTGTGCATACTTTTCCATATTTTCCGCCACCAATTCCTATTGGTTCTTGGTCAGTTAAATTTTTAGGAGATCCCAAGCAGTTGTATTTCTTTTTAGTTAGGATAAAAGAGTTGGCTAAATCGCGTAAAGTATCAAATAAAGATTTGTTTAAGTCGTCTGTCGAGTTATTCGTTGGGAATGGTTTAGTTTGGTTTAGGAGTGCTAGAGATTCCTTAAAAGATTGGGAATCCCTTGTAAATCGTTTGAAAGAAGATTTCTTACCAGCCCATTCCGAGGACGAGATATGGGAAACACTAAAAAATCGTTGTCAAAAGAAGGACGAACCAATTGTTTTATTTGTAGCTCATGTAGAAAGTTTATTTAGTAGACTACCCAATACTCCAGCGGAGATTACAAACGTTAGGATACTTAGAAATAGTTTTCTACCGGAATTCATATCGCAACTTGCTCTTTCTTATATAGAGGATATACCCACGTTAATAAAACTATGCAAAAAATTGTAGGAAGTCATGATGTTAAAACAAAAATCAGTTTACATCCAGTCGAGTAGTTTAGCTAAATTCTATGAGAATGTCAATTCGCCAGTAAGGAATAAATACCCTGGTTAAGTGAAAGATTCTTTTGCATCTGAAGCTCGTGTTGATAATCAGAAGACAGGTACTTCACAGGTTCAGATTATGAGTAATAATAAGGCTTTTCCAGTACCTATCTCTGCTAGTTCTACGGGTTCATCAAAAATTAGTTCAGGATGTTGGAGTTTTTGCGACAGGGTCATTTATTTCGGTATTACAGATTCTCAAAAAGGATTTTTTGTTTCGGTTGCAGTCATAGAGGAGTTACACGTGATAAGTGTCCATCGTGTTCAAAAAACGGGTGAAGAGATGGATGTTGCGCGGCCGGCATTCCATTCCCTACCAACATACAGCAATTATGATTTGTGAACAGAAGTATTATTTTTGTAATAAGGAGTGGTCAGAATGGCTAAGTATAGTAAAAATTTTTGTCATCCAATGCACAGCCCAAAACTGATTCGTTATTTATTGAAAAATCTTGTGGTAACCGATCATATGTAATGGTTAAATTGTTTAACATTGATTTCACTCGTCTTTTAGACTCGAGATGTACTACATCGGTAGAAGGGTCAATTGCTATTCCTTCAATCGATAGGTTGAAGTTAAAAAATTTTAGATCGCAGAAAAAAAGGCATGTTTACGACAGATGGAGTCTTGAAACCAGTTGAAGGAACCCTAGATTTGCCAATTTCTATAGGAAAACAATGTCGCGTTCTTAGTGTCTTGGTAGTGTCATCTGTACCACAAGCATTCATATTCGGTAGCGATTTTGCTAAGCTATTTGGATTGATAGCTGATTTTAGGAATAATTCCTGGCATTTACGAGGCGATAGTGAAAGTATCGTTCCGTATGTGGGGACCATCATCAGTTCCCTTAAAATATAGTGACTGTTTACTCAACTTGTATGACTTGTCAGTTGATTAGCGGTCACAAGCTGCCATTGATTGCCATTGATTCATTTCTGGAAATTTCTAGTGCCGATAAATTGGGACGTACAAATATGATGGATATCGATACAGGCGATGCAAAACCTTTCAGGAAGAGACCTTATGTTATGTCTCCTTATATTAGTAAAGAGTTGGATAAAGAGCGAGATGAAATGATTCGTTTAAAAGTTGTAGAACCGTGACAGAGTCTCTGGAATTCGCCCGTGTTGCTAGATAAAAAGAAAGATAGTAAGGAATATAAATTTTGCTTTGACGGTAGGGCATTAAACGATGTTACAGTTCATGACAGCTACCCTCTCCCTAATATAGACCAAATCCTTGGTATGTTGCGTAATGCGAATTACATTTCCAGTCTTGATTTGCGTAAATCGTTTTGGCAGGTCCCTCTTAATGAATCGTCAAAAGATAAAACGGCATTCAGCGTTATTTCGCGAGAAAAATATAGATTGGTGATGATGCCGTTTGATTTAAAAAATGCTGCGCAAACTCGGCAGCGTTTGTTCGGTGCAATTTTTGGTCCGAAATTCAAATCATACGTATTATGTTCTCTGGATGATAAAATTCTATGTTCATCGACGTTTGAAAAGCACTTAAAGTTATTATACGAAGTTAAGGAGCGCGCTAGAGAAGCAAATTTTACTTTAAATTTAGATAAGGGCAAATTTTGTAAGAAATTACTTAAATTTCTTGGCTATAAGTAGGGTCAAACTCGCTAAGAACATATCCGGATAAAGTGTCTGCTATGGTCGATTTTTCACGCCCAAAGCCACCACAGAAGTTAAAAGATTCCTTGGTATGTGTAGTTGGTACCGTCGCTTCATTAATGATTTTTCATCTTTAGGTTCGCCAATCAATGATCTTGTATAGAAAAGAAAAAAAGTGTCAAATTACATGAAGATTTTGCAATTATACATGCGAAATTGAAAGATGTTTCTAGTTCAGATAATCAAATTTATTTGTTTTTAGTTCATATAGTAGTTACGCGACAAACGTAAAATATGCATGACGAAATCGGTAAAAATTTTATTACAATAAAGAAGGCCAACTTTTTTAATATTTTTTTTATTACGATAAATTAAAATTTTTATGTGTACAAACTGTCCCTTTGTTAGAGCGCGAACTTGTTTTGCATTAGTGCTTTTCTCGTTTGGGGTCAATTATCACGTTAACTCCAGGTGTAATTTATTATACCCTCAAATTCGATCACAAATTATTGCCATCAAACAGGTACAGATTCTCATATTAAGCAAGTCATTAAAAATTAAACAAAGGGTTTACCTTAATTAACAGCTGCAGCTAACGTATTTTTGCGGACGTGTTCAGGAAGATTAGGCAGCGTTGAACCTACACTTGTAGCGAACACAAGATCTCATTAAGGGAATTGGATAGATAAAAGGAATGTAAAAGGCACATTTTGCACTTAAATAACGCGCACTTGCGTTTATTACCGCGATATCCACGGTAGTTGGAAGTCAAGTCCTTGTTTAAAACGCGTCGTTCCCACGTACTTCTTGGTGTCCCTACCTAAAACATCTCTCATTTGCTAAACGCGATAACCTTACAGTCCTTTTTCTCGGAAATACGTGCTTAAACGAACACATACAATAATTTAGGGGTTATTGTCCTATAATACGTTAAAACCGAAAACCCCAATATTATCACAGTAACTTAATTAAAGATGGAAAAAGCATTCCTTTTCGGATTATAAAAATTCCTATTCCTATTATTAAAACCAGAGCTTTGTGCAGCCCGAGACGTAACAAGCCTTGCATTGAAGACGACCTGTAGGTAAGAAAGAAAAGCATGAGCTTTAGATATATACCAATAATGAATTTATGAAACAAAATGTTCCGCGGTAACTTAACTGCTTATCAGTAAATCAATTTCTACTATTTAGAAATATGGCTTCCAGATATCTACAGTTACAGAATGTAAAATACGACAGGCGTTGAAATAAAGTTTAGTCCCGCTTTTCAGAAGTTAACAGGAAACTTTATGAAACCCGCATTGAGAATATTTTCTTGGTATCTTATTATAATGATGCGTATCAATGAATGTATATGAAGAGTTTATATTTCTAGATTTTATGCATTCAGTCTAGCGTAAATTCTACGATTCGTTGCTGCTTCGAACAAGTTTGAACTGAAAACTTATAAAACTTTCTGAAGTTATAGAAATCTCGTCTAGTAGTGAAATTCTGTTTCTACCATGTTGTTGTTGAAACTTTACCTATAAGATTATTTGCTGTTTCTTTTCTAACGTTGTCCAAAGCTAGCTTTAACGCATTATCGCTAAGCGTTCTATTTATAAAACGAGTTAGCTTGAATTTCCCATAGGCACGTGGAAGTAATAAAAACAAATCCTAGTGTGCTGAGGTAAATAAAGGTAACCATACAGCTGTCTTACACGGTTGCGTTGCTGTTGCTTTTGTACAGGAGGTAATTCTTAGAGCAGGTGCACACCCATATACGGTGCCTCAAATGTAATATATAACCAAAGATTAATTTTAATTCCTGACATAAAGAGAATTCTCTGTAATACTGTTGTTATGCTTCTAATAGAATATGCAAATATGGTGTACAGACCTGGCTCAAACAATACCGACAACAATAGAAACCAGAAACTAAAGAATTCATGCCAACGATTAATATTTGACCTGAGAAAATATGATCATGTGTCAGGCAGTAGAAATAGTATAGGGTGGTGAGCTATGGATAAACGACGGAACTTGCACTCCCTGTACTTCTGTTATATCATCATTACTATTAACATATCACTATAATTTTCACTGCTGGTACATTGAGAACTTACTAAAATCCAGAGTTAAATGCTAAAACAACTGACAGCTTGTTACGGGTGAAAACTACGTAACATTATGAATTTCGATTTGCTAGAAGGGACGGGAACCCAGTAAGAATTTTAAGAACGCACTGGTTAACGACAGTGGTGCAGGGGTAGGTCCTATGGAAAAAATTATGAAAATAATAAAAATAATATATAAAGACCGAAATACAAAACAAGTACTACCTACTTTGAAAAGCATTACTAGTTTACAAAAATAGGGCTGTAAACCGTCGTGGTTCAGCAATTCCTTCGATTTTTACGTTTTCCGGAAGACGGTAATTCTGGATAGGTTTCTTTGCTATCGATGTTCTAAAATCTCTTCACCTTATCTTTATCCTTCGTAACTATACTTTAAAAACACTAATTCACTTTTGTCAAATTAAAACAATTTTTGGAAATGACGGTTTCTCCCAAAGTACGACTTCATTACAGGGGTACTTGGATATACTTTCACAATGATCACTTTTACCTATCTTATATAATTCCAAATAAAATGTATCTAAGTTTAAACTCTATTAACAATAATTTTCTGATATATACATACATTAACCTGAAAAAAAAATCCAATGTAACATGCAACTGATCAGATATTATTAACAGAACGCCTTAAAAAAACTTTAACTACCACTTCATTGTTCTAGTTTCTTTGATTGATTTATACTTCATTTAAAATTACCTTTATTTCAAAATGCCGTTAACAACAATACTTAGAAAAACATAGCGCAATACCAACTATTGGTTTTGTTATTCCAATGTCCATTAGCAATATTAAATTTTTACAAGGAAATACATCCTACAAATGAATCTTGCGCTTAAATTAGTACGCACGTCATTTTCAACATTTTACAGTTTGAAACTTTCTTTCCAATAATAAAAGGGCTTCGATGTAAACAAAACTACTTCCGTCGGTCTACGAACCAATACAATGCATATTTACAGATTTGCATGAACATATTTGTCAAACGTAGAAAAAACAAAACCAAGAAAATCTCAGACAGTACTTACAGTTTAAAAATCTAAAAATACCCAGGCTGATTCATATTTTTACTTTCGGCACGTTAGCTACCCCATTCCATCTATTTCATTTCCAACATTCAGTTGCAGAGTTTTGATCCACTTATCACTGATTTGATGCACTACCGACTCAATATAAACTCCACGCTTAACATGCGAACTTGTGCTTCTTAGCTAAGTGATCCAGCCAAGCACAAAGCGCTTTGCCACCGGCCCCTGAGCACCCATTATTTCGTACTAAACTTGCAATTACCATTTTTCTTCAACTTAGTCCTATATTTAAACCTCCCGCCCTTTTAAAAATTGCGTTCTCACTCTTTGCGCGTCTACAGCTGTGTTATGGTCAAGTTTAATGTCATCATCTGTGTGATCATTGGTCCCACGCTTTATAGTTAATACCAAAACTTGTCATTTATTGGTCACTACGCATTTCTTCTGCAAAGCTGTAAATTTATGATTGTATGGTTGTCGCGGTTTCTTAAACCCATGCAAATGCATTAATTTTATGACTGTTTTATGATTTTGTGGTATTTTAAACCCCATATGAATGTAAACAAGTATTACTGTGAACGGTGATGTGCTAATTAATTATCATATTTAAATAGCCTCCTTAAAAAACGTAAAAGACCACATTTTTCAGGGTGATTTCTTAATAAAGCTCACTGTACTAACTATAATTGTATTAATTTATTTCTACAACTTAAAGTGTACTTAAGTAACGCGAAAGCGTTCTAGGTTTTAGCTGTCAAGCTGAACTTCGCCCTTGATCATCCTGTTTTTTTATATACTAACATAATTTTGTTTTTGTAATAATTTCTATAATAATTAATAAAAGCTTTTATTATTATTGTTTTTTTTCTTTTTCTTCTCAGATAGTTATATCTGGTTTCAGTAAATAAGCACGCAGACTATTATCACACGTGTTTGCTCTTTATCTATAAGATATTATGCATTTGAAATTTTCTAGTTATTGTACATTTGTCGAACGTGACATTTTGTAGACGTGTGAATGTGTTTAGATGCAGTAGTAATATTTGGATGTTTTGGTGTAGGTTGTTTGGTGTGACGCCTGTATTTGATAATATGATCGGTACTATTTCTACTCTATCTTTGTCCCACGTGTCTTTGATTTCTTTGGCTAGTTGTATATATTTTTCCATTTTTTCTTCTGACTTCTGTATATTGGGCATATTTGGGATACATACTTCTATTAGTTGTGTGATTTTCTTTTGTTTGTGGATGAGTGTAATGTCTCGTTTGGTGTTTGGTGTTGTTTTGTTGGTTATAATGCTTTTGTTCCAGTATAACTGTTATTCTATGTTTTCAAGTATGTTTTGCGGTGTGTATTTGTATATTGGTGTATATTCTTTTGTGAGTTTGTGTCGTAGGGCTATTTGTTGGTGTATTATTTTGCCGACGTCGTCATGTCATTTGAGGTATTCTGTGTTTGCTAGTATTGGGCATGCGCTTGTGATGTGGTATATTGTTTCTATTTGTTGTTTACTTAAGCTACATTTGTCTGTTGTGCTGGGATTCTTGATGATGTGTTTACTCTAGTACTGTCTGTATTTTTTGTAGGGTATTGTATCGCCATCATAAATTTCTCTGTTTCACTGAATATGTTGCCTTTCTTGAGCCGTGTCTTTGATGCTTCTTAGTCAATATGTGGTTGTCTAAGGTAGTATAGATGTTTCTCGTGTAGTGTTTTTCTTCCAGTTTTTGCTTTGTGTGTTCTTCTGATTTCTTCTATGCGGTTGAAAGTACTGTCGTTAAGTTGTAGTGGTGTGACTGATGTGATTGCGTGTATGATCGCTTTGTGTATGTTTCACGTGTCTTTTTTTCTCTGAAGAAGTTTCTTAGATTATATATTTGTTTGATGCACATGTATCTTATATCGATGAATCCTCTTTCTCCATCTTTTCTATAGAGCGCGAACTAAGTGGATGTGTTGTATTTTGAAATCATTACATTGTGATCATGTGAGTGTCTTGAGTGTTTCTAGGTCAGTATTGCTCCATCTTATTATGCCAAAAAAAGTAAGTTGGCTTGGGTGTTGTAAATGTGTTTATTGCTGTTGCTCAGTTTCTTGCTGTGAATTCTGTTTTGAGTATTTTAGTAAGTGTTTGTTTATATTTCTGTTTTAATTCTTCTTTTATTCGTGTGTATTCTACTCCTAGATTTTGTTTGTATGCTAGATATGTATTTGTGTCTTGGTGTCCATTGATGTATGTGATCGTTGTTGTTGTTTAGCGTGTAATTTTCTGGTGTGGTTAGTTTAGCTTTTATTATACTGTTTCTCTTACATTTGTCAGTTCCAAAGGTCATTTTTATATTATTGCTGTACGTTTCTGTTATTTTAAGTAGGTGATTCAGTTGAGTTTGTTGATGCTATTAGTTTGTGAAAGTAGTCCTTATAAGAAAATGAATTAGTTCGTGTGGGCGTGTCCCTAGGATGTTGTATCCGTACTTTGTGTTGTTTATTGTGCTCGATAATGCGTTTAGTGCTAGGCAGCACCAGAAACTACTTAGGTTTTGATGTATGTCACTTCTGGTTCCTGTTGGTTTATTATTCTTTATTTTTCTTTTTTCTTTTCAGATAGTTATATCTGGTTTTAGTGGATGATGACGTGCACTGTTGTCAAACGTGCTTTCTCTCTATCTACAAGTTATACTATGCATATAAAAATTTTCTAGTGATTGCAGAAGTGCCCAGTATGACTGATTTTGTAGATGTGTGAATGTGTTTAGACAAACTCGTAGTTTTTGGATGTATTGGTGTATGACTCCCGTACTTTGTAATATGACCGGTATTATTTCTAGTTTATGTTGGTGCCACATGTCATTGGTTAGTTGTATGTATTTTTCTATTTTTTCTCCCGCCCTCTTCTGTATATTGGGTGTGTTAGAGCTAGACATTTTTATTATTTGTGTGATTTTCTTTTGTTTGGATTGTTTAGTTTGTTGTGTTGTGTTGTTTTGTCGGTTATTATGCTTTTGTTCCAGTATAGCCGGTGTTCTGTGTTTTCAAATGTTTTGCGGTGAATATTTGAATATTGGTGTATGTTCTTTTGTGAGTTTGTATCGTAGGGCTAGTAGTTGGTGTATTGTTTTTGCAGCACACTTATATCGTTTGGTCTATTCTGTGTTTGCTAGTATTAGGCATAAGCTTGTGACGTGTTCTATTGTTTCTATTTGTTGTTTACATAATCTATCTACATTTGTCTATTGTTGAATTGGTGTCTTTGATGATGTGTTTATTATAATTATTGTGTGTTGATTGTTTGGTCTTGTATCGCTATAAGGAATTCATCTGTGTCTCCGCATATTTTGCCTTTCTTAAGCCATGTGTTTGATGTTTCTAGGTCGATATGTGGTTGTGTAAGGAAGTGTGAAAGTTTTCCGTGTAGTTGTTTTAGTCTAGTTTCTTGTTTTGTGCGTGTTGTTGTGATCTCTTTTATGGGGTTGAAAGTACTATTGTTAAGTTGTAGTGGTGTGGTTGATGTGTTTGTGTATATGATCTTTTTGTGAATGTTCCTCGTTTCTGCTTTTTCTATGATGTAGTTTCTTCGATTGTCCATTTGTTTGATGCACGTGTTCCTTGCATCGATGAATTCTTTTCCTCCATCTTTTCTACTAAGCGTGGATATTTCTATAGCTAACTGGAAGTGGTGTTTTCTGTATTTATGACACTGTGATCGTGAGATGGTGTCGAGTGCGCATAGATCAGTATTTCTCAATTTTATTATGCCGAAATAGTGAAATTAGTATTGGTACTGCGTAGGTGTTTATGTGAGTTTTGTTTTGAGTATTTTAGTGAATCTTCGTTTGTATTTCTGCGTCAGATCTTCTTTCATTTGTGAGCGTTATATTCGTAGTCCTTTTTTGTATCCTAGATATGTGTATGTGTATGTGGTGTCCATTGCTTGTGTATGATTGTTGTTGTCGTTTAGCGTGTAGTTTCTTGTTTTGTCACGTAGGTGATTGAGTTGTGAGTTTGTAGATGCTATTAGTTTGAGGTCGTTCGTAAATAAAAGCTGAGTTATTTTATGTGGATGTGTATCTGAGATATTTTAACTGTTTTTCATCAGTGTATATAAAAATATTATTAGTATTGTGATTGCTTTGTATATTTGTAGCACGCGTATTAACTTACATTTTCAATACTAACGGCAGATTTTCAACAACTCGTAATTCACGCACTTCCACTATTTTTTACTTGAATTATTTATGTTATTTAATTTTATGTCACTTTTGACTTCACTTAATTTCAGATTCACGTAATAAATTCGTTTAGACTGGTGCAGACGTGCGTCGTTAAACGAATGAATGCATTTTATCAGTTTATATTCCTTATATAGAACAAACTCGTTCCCTCCTATCTTTTAACGTGTTGGGTTTATTCAAAATTGCTTACTCTATGCATTTAACTTTGCAGGAAGACATAATTTGGTATTGGGATTTGTTAACAAGTATTGTAATTTATGCTTGGAACACCACGTACACATAATTTTGTACAGGAATTTATTGAATTTTCCGCTTAATTCTGCACGTATACCAAAACTTATGATTCCATGTTTTTGTTTACCCATGTTTGGCTTTACAAATATGTGGCGATTTCTACATTTCTAATGTCACGTACGCGTTTTGCCTTAATATCTATATCTTAGTGTGTAGTAGGTAGAATATCCTAAATTATAGTTATTAGTAAATCAAGTTTTATTACTTTAAAAGGCGAGTGACTTAGTTTAGGAACTGTCAAGTGCGGAAGTGTACAATAAGACGATTAAAAGGAAGTAGAGGTGCAAAGAACTCTAGACTAAGGGTAATTGGAAATATACAGTAAGCATAATTGAATAATGGTTATTAGCTGGTAAGAGCGAGTATGCAATAAGAACATTCATTCGTAGTCACATCAGAGTATTGTAAGGTTTCTCAATGTAAGAAGTAAATAAACTTATAATGATCCTTGACTTTGTTTCATCAACATCAACGCCCCTGATCTTATGAGAGACTTTCCAAGAATACTACATTTGCGTTATGAAATATGCTCGTTTTTCAAAAGTTTGTTTTACGCATTTTATTCTCTTCGATTCCTTACACAATGCGTCGAGTTTGAAAGAGATCTGTTTCAGTATGACTAATTTGTATTTATTTGGAGTTTATGAATGCTTTAGATGTTTAATGAATTGAGTTGCCCCCATAATTATTTTTTTTACTAAACGTGGTTCAGCTATTACAGAATAAGCTTTTTTTTATTTTATACAAGGTGATTTGTATTTTACTTTGGCGCTTGAGGGTGTGTTAAATGTTTAGGAATGTATTGAATGACTTCCAAAATTAATTATTTTCATTAGTGTTTTTAAGTTATTGCAGAATGAGCTTGTTTTTATTGATTGCGGCTGGTTGTTAATTTTATACAAAGTGGTTGGAATTTACTTTTCGCATATTGACCGAATTATGTACTTTTTATGATTTAAATGTTTGGTTTTCTTTATTTTTATGATGTTCAGATGAAGTATACCTCCCCTCTGACCTTATATACCTCTAAATAGCTCTATTATCATAGCAATATATATATATATATATATATATATACATATATATATATATATATATATATATATATTGCAGTGGAACTCCGCTCTAATTTAGTACTCTCTCAAAAACATTCGAAACTCAACGTTGGGCGCCATAAGAATGCCGTGGACCTCCGCTCTTATTTCAGTACTCTCTCAAAAACATTTGAACCCCAACGTTGGACCGTAATAAGATTGCCGTGGAACTTGGGTAAAAGCCTCACCAACAAAAATATATTCGAAAATTTTATTAAATTTTCAAAACTAGCAAATTTTTCAAAAATAAAATAATTCAAAAAAATATAATTTCTTACCCGTTTTCCTCTCTTCCTCGGTTGAATTACTTTCTTCAACTGCTTCCGGCTAGCTCAGTCGGACCTCGTCTTGGATATCTAGATTCACTCTCATATTCTATCATTTACGCACACTCCCAATAAAACCACAAAATACAACAAACATACAATCTTTTATTTTTCACTATTTACAAATAAAATTCAATGTTATCCACATTTCAATGATCAAGTTACACCTCAATAAATCCTATTTTGTAATGTCCCGCAGTAAGTGGGCCCTGAATAATACCTTATTTCTCATTCCTTTTATATAATTTATTTTAAATCTAAGTAAACTCTGGAGTATGGTGAGCTCATGATAACCCAGTTAATTATGAATAATGTATGCCCTTATACTTTGCATACTCTTACAACAAACAAAGAAAAACGCCCATGTACTCTTCACAAATTGTAACTTCCTGATGGAACGTTAATAAGCTTTATATACACCTTCAGATTTCTATTTACATATCATAATAAAGTTAGTTATACGTATTATGTTTAATACGCAAAATAATGCGCAATACCTTCAAAATCACGCTCATACATCCCTCAATATTCATAGTTTATAACCACAATTTCAAAGCATTACCTGGAATTTCTAGAAGATCTTCTGCTCCGTAACGATGCCATGTATTTGTTGTTTTTTTTCTGCTTTGCAGGCCGCTTCTAGCTATTAGTAGAAGAACCCCATGTAAGTTGAGTTGCTAGCGCTGCCTTCACGGTGTATCCAATTTCCAAATCCAAATTAATTATACGTCTTTCACAATTATTTACTTTAATCCACGTTACTTAACGTCACGACACGAGCTTGTTAAAAAATTTTTAGGTGATACCTCAATTAAAAAATGTAATCTCGGCAAACTGCGTACAAATTATGAGACTAACACCGTGCAATATAATTTAAAATGATTTTATTATACTTACAAGCTCGTGATAACTTTCATACGTCGTCTGAAGCGATCGAAATATTAAGGGCCTTCACCATGTTTTCGAAAAGCATTCATACCACTTAGGCTGCCACCTCCTGGCCGCCTTTCATCTGAAATCCCTCGTCTACAACAACACGGTCTTAAAATTTTGAGCTCAACCGATTTCTAAGTCCGCGAATTTCAGCGCGTCGTTACGATATTTTCTGAAAATTAATATACACTATGCTCGTATTTGTCTTACGTTCAACTAACAATATCGACCAATCGTATGTTCACTGACGTCCTATAAATCCCGCCTATACTACCGTTGTCCCTTGCTTATGCATATTTTACGTCTCTTTCTAACCTGGTTTAAATGGTAGAAAATCGATATTCCTGACCATCTGCTATCTAACCCCACGTGGACTGCTTTAAATACCCCTCATTAGTGTAATGAATCATTTATTAAGTACAATATTACATTCTAATTGTTAGGAAACAGCGAAAACAATCAAAACAATAATTATGATGGTTTTTGGTTGATGCCAACTTTAATAATGTACAATCACCACTGGCTTGCATTAGAACCATTCTTAGTTGTAGATCTTAATAGCCTTTTCCAAATAATTAAATCTTGCTCGTTTTGGAGCTTTATTCACGTGCTCCAATCCCAACCAAGGTTTTGCATTAGCATTGGTGGTAGAATTACCTCTAAAATCTTTCAAATTCATAAGAAAATCATCTTCGTCTATAAAAAGAGGTTTTTCCAACGAAACAATAGTAAATTTAAACTTTTCCCACTCCTTTTCTGGTACACACAGTTTCTTTTGTATACGTTCTTTCACTTTTTTAAATTGTTCACCATGTTTAATTTTGATAAAAAATGGTATTCCAAATGTGGAAAATATTTCCTTTTGAAAATGAGCACATGAAACTAACATCTCGTCATCTTCGAGTCTTAATTCATCATTAGGTATTTCCTCTATCCTGTATGTTTTGGCTCCTGCAAAGATAACGACTCCAGTGGAGCATCTTCCTTTGGCCCATAAGCTACCTTAGAACAATTTACTTCAACTAACCTTAATTTTCCACTACCGCCTTCACTAAATTCTATTTGTTTTTTAGCTTCTTCTAAAAGATCTCCTACAGGGCCTCCTTTGTTGGGATATAATGTTAATTCCTTCTCTTCTTTAACTTCAATCCAACCCATATACATTTAAATTGTCGTTTATTTTCTAATTCATTAACTCGAATGTTAAGCTGTTGATAAAAATTTTCTTTGGTGTTTTATAAAACTTCGAACATAGTAGAAGATCTTTTAATGTACCTTCATATGTACATCTTAATGGATGACCAGGACTATCTTCATAACTTTGACATTTGAAGAATTGTAATAAATACGGATTTGTACCAACCTCTCTGCTACAGCCCGAGCTAATTGATCATAAGTCATTCGCTGTGACAATTCCATAGTAAAACCAACATCATTAGGAATGCATCTATCCACAAAGTTAACTTCTACTCGGTAATACAAATCTTTATAATAGTCTATACAGTTTGGAAGATCAGACTGTTCTTCCATTTCATCTTTTTCAAAAATAATTATATCACCATTCATTAATTCGTCTAAGACCTTTTCAAGTGTTTCGTTAACATTTGTAATTCTTTCAATACAATTAGGTCTAACTTCTTTATATAATAAAAGTTCTGTATCTTGTGGAAAACCTGCTCTTTCATTCATTAATGATATAAGATCCGAAAACGACCGTTAATGGAACAATACTGATGTCCACAATAGTGTATTCTTTTTGTTTAGAATCATAAAATTTAAAGAATAAAGGACATCAGCATTACTATCAAAAATAGGTAATGCCAGTAATCCCACATCAGGTGGCAATAGTTCTAAAAACAATCCAAGGATTCTGATTTTCTGAAGCATCTAATATATTTTTTGTGAGTCTGCCTCCGAATCAAGCAAACATGGACGGAGAGTGTTATTTGATCTGCTACCAAACGGCCACATTTTCATTTGTTCTGGTGGATATTTAAAACCATCCGTAAGCATTTCCATCAGTTCACCACATGTTGCAGTCTTTTTATCCTAAAATTCTATATGATGCTTTTCAGGATCATGCAAGCCATTGCCTTGATGACCATCAAAGCTGTCTTCCAATAAAATATTTACAGTCATATATAAATGAGCTTCGTTGCATTCTTTTGGCGTAGTTGTTCAATTAGTTTTTCTTCTGCTAATCTAAATGATAACTCACTTGGTATGTCAGCATCTGTAACCTCTTGAAGGACATGATGTAGTTCAGAGTCGCGAATATAAACCAACATGTATGCACTTGTACAATGTTTAATAGTCATATTCATGTCATCTTCATAACCACCATAATTATATTCAATTGCTTCTAGTTTAGAACATCGAGAAACAACATCATCATCAAACTTGCACCACTTACCATCACCTTTAGGATTAATAAAACAACATAATGGCCACCATGATTATTTCCTGAATGCACTAGAACTGCATGCAGAGTGTAATTTGCAGGATTTGTAGAATCTGGTTTTGTAGATAACTATCTAGAGATATTTTCTCATAAAACTCAAAGCGGTCATTAAACTTTACTGAACAATCTGTAACAGGATCATACTGGAATCTCATCAAATGTAAATGTAATATTGGTGGATATACTGCAAAACAACACCTTTTTCAGCATCTTGTAAACCATGTTCGCCTGCATCATATTTATTATCACCATTTAATGTTTCCTTAGCAATGTAGTCCTTAAACGATTCTTCAATGTTTTTCTTTCCTTCACATTTAATTGAATGTCGTAAAATGTTTCAGTACGTGTACTAGTATAATCCACATTTTACATCGAATGTACGATATCATTTTACCTTCAAATAGTTTTGGAACAGTACCTTCGACACATGTACCTTTCATTTTACTTTCTAATTTTTCCAGTAATATCCGTAAAAATTCTTGTACATCATGTTGCATAAATGAATCTAACGTTTCCCATCCAAAACTTTTTGTTAGTTTTTGTTCCAACTGGTTTATCACTGAATTGTAATTCGTGAAAAACCCTTTGTAATGCTAAAGTAACCGATTTAGTGGAGTCATTAGGTTCAGTCGGCATTTTGTAAAAGCTCTTCTTAAATGATGTGTAAAATATAAAGTTTGCAACAGCGAATTCATATAGCAAGTTGCACCTTGATTTTAAGTCCTACGAATCCGGTATGCTTTTGCTATCCCATGATACACCATGAGGCGCGTCAGCTATTACATATACTTCAAAAGTAACAGTATCATTTTAGCAAAACCCTTTTTATGTCTAAAACTTCTTGCCATGACATAAAATCGTAAAACCCCAATAATTTTCTTTTGAGTAAAACAAGTGTTGTATTTTTCTTGAAAAGTTTTGATGTCCGATCTAAATGGAATCAATCGTAATTCTGCAACGGCATAGCATGACCAAGAACTCGATTTACTTTCACCATTGCATTGTAAAAGGAAACTTAATGAACGTTGGGCAGAACGATCTTGATTATGTGTTGTTTTTGGCATTATCATAATTTTCCATGGCAAATTTCGAACAAAGCATGGAGGTGAAAGAACAGAATCTTTTATTTTGCTAAATTGTGTTATTGTAAACCTAAAAGTAGCTTCCGATCGTGCTTCATCATCGTCCATTTTATTGCCATTCATTGCTAAGGCTGTATCCAATTGAGGTCCATATACGACATCTCCAGTTTGGGACTGATTCATTTCACCATCAGTATCTCCCATATATTCTATAAATGGTACTGTCATATGTTTATTTTTATCGTCTGTAATGTTAATGCTTGATTCATTTTCTATATTTACTTTTGCTTGTTTCGTGATATATGTGATGTTATTAAATTCTTCGATAGTTGATTTGTTTGATTGTTTGATAATTTGTCTTGTATTTTTTGAACGTGTAATTGATAACCTCGGATAGTAATGTAATTCGTCCAGTTTACAATCATTTGGAAGTGTGCCGAAAAGCAGACAGCATTTCCTCGTTGAATTGCTATACTAATTCGTTGTATTAGAAATGAGGTAGCTCTGTTGTCGTTTGTTTCCTTTGAAATTTTTTTTCCCACAGAATGTATAAAATTTGATGCGCTTGGTCCAAAATTTCCGAATGTTTCAATAGCTACTGGGCAAAAAATATAGTTATTTTGAAGATTTTTGTATTTTAATTTTTTTAAGCGTTCGCCTGTCAAGGCAGCAGCTCCAGCAGTTTTTGAAGTGGCTGCTATATGGGAAGAAGCAAGTGTGTCTACACAAGTAAAATCCCATACTATGGCTTTACCGCATTCCCATGGAATGAGAGTCATTCCATCCGGTCTTTTGCCATCGTCTCGATCAATGCCTAGGGTTCCAAAATTGCTGGTATTTTGCAAGGCTTAGTGCACGTTTCAATATATCGTTAACTGAATGATGACGTGATTGACGGCCTGCGGAAAGTTTACAGCTCAAACCATGAATGCCATTTTAGAAACGAGAGATCCGCATCTACATTTGTGTTCAACACATATATTTGTTCCAAGACGAAAACCAATCGAAATCCTAAATGAATTGTTGTCTAAAAGAGTACCCAGAGATGCAGCTGGAATAGCGTTTAACCAGGCGCCAGATTCTTTTGTTCTTGTTGCATGAAGACGAGCCTTGTCAATAGGAGTTTTAGCTGTCTTAAGTAAATAGTCGCAACAAATATCTAGTAGTGGTTGATCCCAAGCTTTCTGAAGTCTCTTTGACTCTTCTGGTAAAGTCATCTTAGTCTTAGAGAACCAAACTTTTCCCTTCTTCAAAATAATTATCAGTTGTTCTATCTTGTAAAATCATATTTATTAAGTGTGATGTGCTACGGAAAGAGGATAGAAAGGCGGGTAGTGCTAAAGATGAAACTGAGCGGATGCCCAAACCACCTCTATTTACCGGGAGAGTAGCTGTTAACCATGTCTTATCATCTAGTTGGTTATTCGTTATTAGTTCTAGAGCAGTTTTAAACATTGATCAATTTCCTTAAGGATTTCGTTACAATGCCATGACGGAATGCATCTTAAAGTATATAATAATTTAGGTATCGCTAAACAGTTTTTCAGAAGAAAAAAGGCGATGTGTGATGGAAGATTATTCAATCTAGAACACATTAATTTTAGTGAATTCAATTTCTTTAAGCAAGTAGATAAGGCGGGAATGGAAAGCGGAGCACCAAGAAGAAACCAGTTTGATGTAGCTGATATTTTTATGCCAGGAGCAAATTCCAATATTTTTCTCATGAACGTTGGATTTGATTGATTTAATAAAATTTCGCATTTTTGAAATTTAATTCAAGGCCTACATTGCGAGAATTGAATATTATATTTTAAATGATTTTAAGATATCTTCTTCATTACCACCTATTGATCCGTCATCTAGATACCAGCAGTTGAATTCAGTGTGAATATTTTTCACTATACATTCTATAGCTAAACAAAAAAGTGCAGGGCCAAGGGGATCTCCTTGTTGGACACCGCGTTGAGATTTCATTAAGTGGTTTCCAAACATCAAAATGACTCTGTTCGATAACATTGTTCCACGAATGGATAAATTTCTGGAGTTAGAATTGCTACTTGATGTAACATTGTGTCTCGATATATCATATTAAATGCGTTTTTAAAATCTAGTTTTAAAAAAATTTTTTCTTTCATGTTACAGAGATATATTCTTGCTGAATGTGTTACAGCTTCTGCTCCACCAGCGATTCCAAAACCAAATTGGTGAGGTTGTAGAATTTCTTTGATTTTTCCCATTATTTTAGAGCAACAAATTTTTGCAACTAGCCGTCGGTAGAAAGTTCCCACTGCTATTGGTCTTAGTCCTCCATCTTTTTCTTAAGCGCACAAATGATGCACCATATAGTATGGGACAAATTTCGTGATGTACTTTACCTGAAAGCATTAGGTTACATAAGGCGGTGAGTGCTTTTACAAGGTTTTGGCCACAGGAACCAGCGCTATAGCTGCACATATCTTGAATATGGGAAGGTCTAAGGGAATCTAATCCACCTGCAGAGCTAGTGCGGAAAGATCTGATCGCATTCATAACTTCTTCGAAAGTAATTTTGGAAATATTAAAAGAAGTAAATTCAGGGAAACTATTTGTTTTGTCAGTATGAGGGTGTTTTAAATTCATTTCCGAAATTGTGTCGTTATTGACTTCTGCTAATATATCATTTGAACACATCAGACGCACAGCTGCTGATAGGTCTCCATCTGATACTTTACTGATTATTTTTTTATTCAAAGAGTATTTAAAATTCTTATTGTTTGATGTTATATTCGGTGGAACTAAAATTTTTAAATTCTGTCTAATGATTGAAGAAAGGTTGTTGATTTTCTTACTCTTGTTTTGGTTATTTATGAATAAACTGCAGTATGGAAAAAGTAATAGTTTTTCCCAAGATGAGAAGGAATTCTTTCCACACATTCGTTAATTAAACTTGTAAGTGATAATGCTGTAGATGCCCTCACAGACTTTGGAATTCTTTTTATGATAATTGAATTTTTCTTAAACAGTGCCAAACGCTTTTCAAAATTTAAATTTTGATCTATAATATATGCTTCTCTAGGTGGTTTTGTGTATGAAGACTCGTTATTATGCATTCTGTTCATGTGAATTTTCAATCCTCTATTTTTGAAACTATTGTTGCATAAAGGACATTTGAGAAATTTATCTGTTATTACGGATTTGTTTTCCTTTGATTTCAGATTTTTTACATCTTCATCTTTAATGATAATTTCGTTTTCTTTTGATTCCTTTGCTTTAATAAGTTTTTCTGTGTGTGCAGCATTGATCCGTTGGGATTTCCTTACCATTTTTATCATTTAAATTAGTATTTTATACGTATTGTAAAATGTAGCCATGATTTGACATATATTATAAAATTGCAACAAAATGTCAAAGAAAGTGTCATAATCCAAATTTCTACAACTAAAATATTTTCTGATTTTTCTGATAATACATCAAATCCATATAGTATATGAGTAAAACACTTTTGTTGGATATATACTGACCGAAGTTTAAATTATCGTACTGGTTTTCTTTAATTGTAATCGATTTCAACCAATCTGACATAAACTTGACATTTTAGAAAATACGCAGATGTTTAATTTTAAACGAACATTTTAACTAACATTTCTACGAGTTGGATTTCAGCGTATTTCAACCCCACCGATATATTTGGTTGTTAGAAACGCGTTTCACTTTGGTATTATTGATTTTTACACGCTTTTATGCATATTATACGTAAATAACCGTTCAATTAAACTCAATTAAATTAATAAATTAATGGCATTGGCTTTTAACATTTTATTTCTTTTGCAAACCTACTAAATTTTAATCATTATTTGTAAAAATTTGTTAATACCTGTTACTTAAAATTGAACTAACTGGAATAAATTTCGCCCGTAAATTCTGGTTGTTCCTTTATACAGGGTGTTTTGAAATTGCTTCGTTTATATTTACTTTTAATCTTTTAAAACCACTATAATATATATCGTCATTTTTTAAACACCAGCCGACAATTTTCAAATTGGAAACAGCAAACATTTTAAAAAGTCTCAATAGAAGCATATTGGTTTTTTTCAAAATTTTTTCTACTAAAAATATTTGGGCGTTAATAGATTAAATTATTCAACCACATAAGTAAAAGGGAAGATATTGGAAGAAAAAGTGATGACAAAATATATCAAGAAAACCAGAAAGCGATAATTTAAGAAAATACAGTTGCTCTGTAGAAATTGATGCATACATAAATGTAAAAAAGATGAAAAGCACACTACTCCAGCTTGTGAACGATCATATAATAAAATTTTCAGTGTGGACTGCAGCACTGAATGGATGTCTATCTCACAATATTTGATAAGGGAAAAAATGATTAAAGCCATTGAAATTCAGACAAAGCGGCAGATAGAATACAAATGAGATATACACATACAACACGAAAATATCATGTGGACAAAGGTAACTCTAATCGGCTTAGTGCCCTTTAAAAAGTTTGAACGACCAACAATACACACTACAACTAAGGCATAGTTAATTAAGAGAGTTCTGAAATTACATTTATAAAACTTCACAACCATGTGCAAATCATGCCGTTTATTATTTGCATTACTGGACTAAAAAGGAAGGAAGGTTTTGTATATCTAACGCCATGACCGCCTAAACTACGGGATAGACTAAATAGGCTGTTCTTCTCTACCTAACTGTAGCACCACACACGCGAAAGTTATGCGGAACTCAACTGAATTCTCACTCAGGAATGCCATTTCAGTATTATACGATATGCACAAACCATGAGCTGCTTTGTTGGTTGGCAGACACGCAGTTTTCAGTTATAACAGAGTAAAGAAACAGCAATTGCCGAACTAATCAAGTGTGTATTGAACAAAATTTTCAAAATTTAGCGCACTAGGCACCTGAACTAGTTGGTACAACGGTTTCAACTGTTAAGATTAATCACTGAAGCATCGTTCATTAGAAGACCATACGCTTCCGCTGACCTCTTCTTTATGAATTTTTGTTTAATATGGCTGGGGAAATTCTCTTTGCTGTTTCAGTATTGAAGCATAAATTAAGCAGAATCGACGCATTTTGCAAAAGTTTCGAAAAAACTCTGAAAAATGGAAGTGACCTAGTTTGAACAAAGGAAAATCTTTCTAAAAAGTTACATTTCATTGAAATGTTTTGTATTATAACGAACCCTTATTAACAGCTTAACGCATTTTATCCTAAACCTAAGGAGGATAATTTTATAATCAGCTTTCAACTTTATGAGCGGCAGCGATGTGACTGGGATCCTAATTTCTATTGACAATTACTCAATAATACTTTACTTTCTTGTCTTGTGCCTCATTTCTTAAAATTAAACCATTCTGACCTACTTAAAGGGCAAACCATTTGCAACGACTCATCGTACGCGTTAATTTGTATGGTGTAAATTAAAAGGGAGTGGTATTAGACGGCCGTTACCTTTTCTGTTTATTCGCTTAATTACTGAAAGACACAGGAATTTGGTTCGCGGAGATTGCCTTGTGCACATTACGCAAGCTAGCATTATAGCGCAAAGCTATCAACGCCATAAAGCTTTTAAATTTCCATGCAATCTTTTTGCCTTTCTAGTTAAATCAGCAGCCGAATAGATTAATTATTGGAACGTTACTAAGATCAGCCAATGAAGCACAACTTGTCTCTTCATGGGGTTTGTTCTTTAATAATGCCGCTCGTAACACCCACGTATATTAGTTAATCTGTATCTGGCTTAATTTAGAATTTTGCAAGTTTTTAAATAATGTTGCTTTGTGTAAACATTGCTCAAAAAGCAAACAAGGAAGACTTTACGTAGACAAAGTATTTATATAGATCGTAGTATATAAATTTCTGGATTTACAAATCTTGAAATTCATAACATATTTGATGTTATATTAATGACTATGATTACACAGACAATTAACGCAGGTTTTATTAAAAACGGTTTTATTAAACTGATTTTATAACATGCGTTTACACAAAACATAGTAAACGGCGTTATTTAAAACTGATTGTAAAATAGAACCCAACTGAAATTATAACTTTCAACCCATTGTCAGGGATATCAATGGTAAAAACAACATGTCGTGCCTAATACAACTCTAATCGAAGTGAAATGACACCTGTCATGTAGAGCCATTCTAACCTGTAAATTTACTTTGTTTTTGGTGCTTCCAGTTTTGCAAAATGTATGCAATATTTCTTCAATGGCAATTATTAATGGCTTGGTTTATGTCACAGTGGATGAACTACGTTCATATAATTAACAGAATTCGAAGACGAACCCGCCAATTAGCATGCCTATACTTGACTAACCTAATCAACAGCAATGCACATAAAATTCAAAATATGGCCGGTATTCGATTGAGAAACAGAAGTACGTGGATGAAAAAAAGGTCTAGTAACTGGTGGGAAAATATAGTTCTAATTCATTTCCAAGAGGAAGATTGGTTGGAAAATTTCCGTATGAATCGGGATACTTTCTTTTGGGTATGTCAGCAATTACCAGCGAAGTTAGAACAGTGGATGCTTTAGGACAATCCTGCTGCCTCATTTCCATCAGCATCCTCATTTCCACACACATCTGGACTAAAAAGTTTTCTTCGACTAGCCATTGCATCTTTCGAGATAAATATATCTTGCATTTTCATCTTTCGAGATAAATATATCTTGCATTTTCATCTTTCGAGATAAATATATCTTGCATTTTCATCTTAGTATCCTCATTTCCTCCCACATCTGGACCAAATGCTTTTCTTCGACTACCATTTTTCATCTTTCGTGATAAACCTGGCTTGTTTGGTATCAATTAATATTAGATTTTTATCAGCTACCCGAATTTTAAGATAGCATCATCCCCCAGAGAGCTACCCTCACTTTAAGATTTTTTACCGGTAGCGATTTCTGACCGTTCTTATAAATTTTTTTAAACATGCGACACATCAAATTAGTCTAGAATTTTATGTACAATCCGAATCTGTAAACGGATTTGAAATAGGACCACCCCTTACGTGGTTTTACACATATACCTTCTAGCGAGCATACCGCCAAAAAATGTCATACCATACTTTCTATCTTGTTTAGCACATCTTTCGAGATAAACCTCTCTTGTTTAGTATCAATTAATATTAGATTTTTCGTAGGTACCCGAATCTTTAGGAATTTTTTAGATTGCACCACCCTCTAGGGAGCTACCCTCATTTTAAGATTTTCACCGGCAGCGTTTTCTGACAGTCCTTATACATTTTTTAACTATCCGACACATCACATTAGTCTAGTCTGTAAACAGATTTAAAATCGGACCACTCCTTACCATTTTACACACACGCCCTCTATAATATGACTTTCCTGTAGCTCATACCTAAAAGAAAATTTAAAACCATTCTTAAAACTTTTTATTACAGACAATTGTTACTAATGCAGTTTAAATTTTGAAAATCACATTTCTAAATACATATTCACAATTTTTATTCTTAACCTAGAACTCCTCACATCAGCTTATACTTATTAATATTTATTTCTAAATAGAGCACCTTTTCCAAAGACCAACCGAACCTACGTGTTTCAAATTCCTCTGATTTTGTTCGCACGGTTCTCATGGTTTCGTACATCTAGTACATATTTTCCAGATTACTAGAAGACGTTATAACCATATTTTTTGTGTTAAAAGATTTCACATCTGTAGTCTCTTCTCCCATTTTTGTGTAGATGCCGTAGAGTTCGCAATAGACTTTTATTGCTGTATGTTGTGTTCTTTTTTCATTAAGTAATCGAATAAACCGCTGTTTCTACTTCCAAAGAAACTCGGACACTCCATCGTCGACACTGGCGTTCTTTATGCGATAGCTAGCCATACGGAGAGAATCTTTATTCTCCCGCGCACTGTTGCGTTGTTGCATGCCCACCCTTTTTGGGAATATATGCTCGTTACAGGTTGTAGCACCCTCGGTTGTACTTAACTACACTTCGTGAGACCCCTTTAATCTTTTTAATCGTGTCTTTTTCGCTTACAATACAGTAGGACTTGGTTTTTGTACCAATGAATTCTAATACTAGACCCCCATTAAATTCGTCTTTGAATTTCCCTACAACTTTTTTGTTTACAGGTGGTATATTATACTCATTATCCGCGGGGTAGTCACTCTTTTAAGATAAATATTTTTTTTTGGTGTCAACTAATATTAGATTTTTCTAGGGAGCCCAAATCTGCAAATAGATTTTAAATAGAACCACCCCTTACAAAGTCAGGCCTTTTAAAGACCCAAACCTCTAATTTTTACCCATCTTTATTTAACTCCATCTTTAAAACCCCTTTTTTCGCTACCCAAGACATATGCTTTAACCAACCATTTCCCTAGAAATCTAAAACCGCGGTGTCCCGCGAACACCACGTGGGGGCGGCTCCGTGGCGTAGTGGTATGTGTGTGACTACTACGCCCAAGGTCCCGGGTTCGAATCCCGACACGATCCGATCGAAAAGTGTTATGCGAGCATTTTTCACAAAAATACACCCTCGTTTGGATAAGAGTTAAAATGGAGGTCCCGTGTGTGAGTGTTGTCACGCACGTTAAAGATCCCTACCTTGCTTGGAACAGCAAGGGTTCGGCAAAATTCTAAATTTTCCAGGTAAAAAAAAAACTCGCTTCCTGGCTAATGTAGTACCTTCGGGTGGAGCATTGGCAAAATCACATGAATGAACACCACGTGAAGATAACACGTATACTCTGTCCACCAGGATAGAAGCAGAAAGGATTTGGAAGGTGGGCGAGGAACTTAAAAATTATGGAACTTAAAAACTAATATATACAATAGATTTACAAAATCTATACAAATATAAACAACTATCTTAGACCTATATCTTTATGCCCCCATGCGTAGATTGATATGATCCAGGAATGACGTTACGCTTGTAATCTTCGTTTAATAAACTAATTTTATTAATAATGTGCGTGTACAAATTGTGTTTTTTACTCCGGATACATACACCGGCAAGTACTCCATACCACCCAAACAAAGAATTAGATGCTTGGTGACTGTTAACTTCCGCTTCCTTTGTGTACGCCTCAGACACATCCCTGGTGGTGATGTCATAGCCTTTTATAAATAAAGAGCAATGTAATACTATTCTAAAATTTTTATTCTGACATTATACATAACATAAATTAAAAATATTTAATGCAAAGCATGAAGCCATTTAAACTTAATTTTAATACAAAGTTATACACAGAAAATAGGCCTTTCTTTATGTTTGTTTGGAGTGATTTTAATATTATCTAATTTTATTCGCAGCTTAAAATTTAAATCAACACCCAAGTTCTCTATCTCCTTTTCTACGGCGTCTACACAAAAATGGGAGAAGAGACCACCGATGTGAAATCTTTTAACACAAAAAATATGGTTATAACGTCTTCTAGTAATCTGGAAAATATGTAGTAGATGTACGAAACCATGAGAACCGTGCGAACAAAATCAGAGGAATTTGAAACACGTGGGTTCGGTTGGTCTTTGGAAAAGGTGCTCTATTTAGAAATAAATATTAATAAGTATAAGCTGATGTGAGGAGTTCTAGGTTAAGAATAAAAATTGTGAATATGTATTTAGAAATGTGGTTTACAAAATTTAAACTGTATTAGTAAAAATTGTCTGTAATAAAAATTTTTAAGAATGGTTTTTAGATTTTCTTTTAGGTATGAGCTACAGGAAAGTTATAATTTAGAGGGCGTGTGTGTAAAATGGTGTGGGATGGTCCGATTTTAAATCTGTTTACAGATTCGCATTCTGCGTAAAATTCTAGACTAACTTGATGTGTCGGATTGTTAAAAAATTTATAAGGACGGTCAGAAATCGCTGCCAGTAAAAAATCTTAAAATGAGGGTAGCTTCCTGGGGGTGGTGCTATCTAAAAAATTCCTAGAGACTCGAGTAGCTGAGAAAAATCTAATATTAATTGATACTAAACAAAATATATTTATCTCGAAAGATGAGCTAAACAAGATAGAAAGTATGGTATGACATTAAAAGCGAGTAGTGGTACGGTGGCGGTATGTTCGCTAGAAGGTATGTGTGTAAAACCGTAAGGGGTGGTCCTATTTTAAATTTGTTTACAGATTCGGATTGTACATAAAATTCTGGACTAATATGATGTGTCGCATGTCTAAAAAATTTATAAGAACGGTCAGAGATGGCTACCGGTAAAAAATCTTAAAATTGGGGTAGCTCCCTGTGGGATGACGCAATCTAAAAATTTGAATGAGATTTGGGTAGCTGAGAAAAATCTAATATTAATTGATACCAAACAAAGTATCTCGCAGAGGGTATATGTGTAACTTTGTAAGGGGTAGTCTTATATTAAAACTTTTTGCAGATTCTGATTCTGCGTAAAATTCTAGACTAATTTGATGTATCACATGTCTAAAAAAATTTATAAGAACGGTCAGAAATCGCAACCGGTAAGAAAACTTAAAGTGAGGGTAGCTCTCTGGGAGATGATGCTATCTGAAAAATTCCTAGAAATTCGGGTAGCTGAGGAAAATCTAATATTAATTGATACCAAGCAAGATAGGTTTATCTCGAAAGATAAAAATGGTTAGTCGAAGAAAACTATTTGGTCCAGATGTGGAAGGAAATGAGGATGCTAAGATGAAAATGCATGATATATTTATTTTGAAAGATGAAAATGCAAGACATATTTATCTCGAAAGATGCAATGGCTAGTCGAAGAAAACGATTTGGTCCAGATGTGTGTGGAAATGAGGATGCTGGTGGAAATGAGGCAGCAGGATTGTCCTAAAGCATCTACTTAGAACCTTGCGTAAACGTAGTAATCAGCAGAACTCCTATATCGCATGTAACACAAGTTGCCATCACTTTATATTTCCTAGCAAGTTGTGCAGAATATAGGGTAGTGGATAAGCCTTTGGTGTTCATAAATCAACTGTTTGTTTGATCGTGCACAAAGTGATTGCCGCCATTAATAGACAGTTGATGAATTCTTGTTTAACTATGCCAAATGCAGTAGAATGTAGAGATACATCTTTTGAATATGAGCAGAATACTCATATACCGCAATTAATAGGTGCGATTGATGGCACGCACATAGCAATTCTGCCCCCTGTTAATGGGCATCGTGACTTTGTCAATAGAAAAGGATGGCCATCAATTATATTCCAAGGTGTAGTAGATCATACATACAGGTGAAAATGGATAACATTACACATTTTTATTTATAATCTGTATCTTTGTTATAGATTTTGTATTATAAACTTCAGGGCCCCCGGATCATGCCACGATGCTTCAGTTTTTCAACAATCAGAAATATTCCAACAGCATGAGAGGTTAATTCCTAAGGTGAAAAAATATTTAATATGTTTTCATAATATAACATTACTTTTATTTATAGGACACTCAAATTATAAAAAAACATACCCGTTCCATATATGATAATCGGTAATCCCGCATATCCTTTGCTTGCGTGGCTAATAAAAGGATACACCAAATATGTGAGATTATCTCTAGAAGAAGAATCTTTCAACGTGCATTTAAATTGTGGGCGGGTATAAGTTGAAATAGCCTTTGGAAGGTTGAAGGCACGTTGGCGTTGTTTAATGAAACGATTAGATGTGCATTATACATTTGTTCCAGAAATTGTATCAGTGTGTTGCATTTTACATAATATTGTTGAAACCAGAAAAGACACATTTTTAGTGTATGGGAAAATGCAGTTATAGAAGCGGAATTGGAGTTTCCCCAGCCAGAGGAAGATCTTAATGGAGAACGTGATAATTTTAATGCCACAGACATAAGGAACCATATCAAGGATTACCTTGCAGCAAATTTTCCTTTACGCAGAACATTTCATACTTAATCTAATCAAAACAGAGAAGTTGCAGAAGTGGGTTTTTAATTATAATATAATTGATTAAATAAAATAATATAATGAACAGAAACTTTTTTAATTGTAATATAATTGATACATTTTATACAATCCTATTTTGGAAGAGGAATGCGATGATGGTGATGCCGGTGAAACAGAACTTGGTGTAAAGAAAGGCAGTGGTCCTGCCATAAAAGCGGAAGGCGGATAACATGGCGCCATTTGAGAGATGTATGCCATTTAAGAGTGCATTTGTCACCTCCATCATTGTCTCTCTCTGTGAATTAACAAGCGTTGCAAACATGTCTTTTTCAAACTCCCGCTGTTGCTTAGACAATGTTCCACTAAACTGCTGCTGTTTATCAAGCAAATTAGCCTGCAATTCACTTGCATTTTCGTTTGTCATTTCTGCATAATTTTGTACAACTTGCTTGTAGAATCCATTTCCCACTGTCCTTTTTGCTTTTTAATATATTGCCTTTCTCTGTCTACTTCGTTATCTTATACATCTGCTATATAACTACCACTTGCACTTCCTGAGCATCGTTGTCTGTAAAAAACAATTCACATTTAATACGCTTTTAGTTTTTCAATATAAACATAGACCTTGACTGTATTGCCTCAGACTCTCCACTCCACTGAGACTATTTTGTGTCTCGTCATTATTTGGTGACGGATCTTCAGAGTCTACTCCTTCCATTACTGCCGCTGGTCTGTCTCCCAAGTCCCAACAAAACATTCATTTCTTGAGAGAATGGAAATTGTTTACGAGAATTGCATTCCCGGCTAACACTTAATTTTCGTTTGTATTGGTTAAATTGAACTAAAAGTGAGTACAAATTATATTAGTATAAACTAGTTATCCACGCTACAGAATCAAATTTTGGTATTGCTTCCATGTATTAAATGTAGATATAATAATATATACTTGTGAAGTGAAGGAACACTGAACTGATACAAAATGTTATTAACCTCATCAGAATTATTTAACATGAAAGTGTACAAAATGTTGGATCTACCTAGTTATATTTGTTATTCTGCTTACATCTCAAAGTTTTAAAACGGCATTGCATTTGTTTTGCCGATTTCAGATATCCCATATCATGCATAACTCCTTCCAAATGGGAGAAAATATCTTCAGCACGAAATCTTTTTCCGTCTAAACTATGCATTACTTGTTTTTCACGCACCAACCTTAACATATATCGGGTTACTTCAATTTTCAACGACTCACATATTTTTCTATTTTGTTCGCTGATTTTGCCTTACCGTTTTCTACTACACACTAAACTTTCTGACAAAAACACGATTTAAGTCTAAAATGAAAACTAATGAAGGTCCTTGTTTATAATAGAAGCTAGAAACGTCTACCAAGCGTCATCATTTTGTTTTCGTCCTTACTTAAGGTCAGTTTGACGCAGCTCTAACTTCTTTTCTATTCTGTGCTAATCTAAAAAGTTATACATACCCTTCACAACCTAAATTTCTAATAATTTGACTAATATAGCTTGGTCTAGGTCTTTCTATGCTCTTCTTTTTCTTATCTACCTGGCTCTATATAGATATTAGCAACCTGATGGTTGTTAAAGAACTCCAACATGTTTACATGATTCCCATTTATAAGGAAATGAAATATTACCTGGTTATACCTTCCAAAAAAGGAAAAGTGTTAAATTATATGTTATGGTAAGGCTTAAGCAACGAATCGCTGCCAACATGCCAGACCGCTAACTAATTGTGAGTTATGTCATGGTGACATTAAGTTAACTGATTTTTATTTTTTTTTGTTTTGTTTTCGAACTTACTTAAAGTCGGTTTGACGCAGCTCTAGATTCTTTTCTATTCCGAGCTAGTCTAGAAAGGTCCGCATACCCTTCACAACCTAAATCTCTAATAATTTGACTAATATAGCTTTGTCTATGCCTTCCTACTCTATTTTTATTTGGTAGTCTATAATCTAAGACTTTACTAAATAGTCCCTCATGTCTTAACTGGTGCCCTATCATTCTATCTCTCATGACCTTCAATTGTTTCCACATACAGGGTTCCTCACCTATCCTTCTATAAACTTCCTCGTTTGTTACTCTATCTGTCCAACTAATCTTTAACATTCTCCTATAACACCAAGTTTCAAAAGCTTCTATTTTTTCTTATCTACGTCTTTAATTGTCTAAGTCTAACTACCGTATAATTGAACGCTATATGCGTACGACTTTAAGAAACTTTTTCTATTATCTAAACTAATACTATTAGCTATTAGTAAGTTTTTTTTTTTAAACATTTTTCTAGCTTGAGTTATTCTAGCTACCATATCCCTTCTGCTGCGTACGTCCTTTGTAATTATACTACCTATATAGCAAAATTCATCTACCTCGTCTAACTCGGTATTACCCATTTTTAGTTGTGGTTTAGAACTAGGCTGTAACTCACTTGTCATTATCTTTGTCTTTCCTGAGTTAATTCTTATACTATAGTTACTTTGTAGTAACTCATCTAAAATATTTAAAAACTCTCCTATCTCTTTTCTAGACTCTGTTATAATGACTGCATCATCTGAAAAACGTAACATGACTATTTTCTGTCCCTGTACACTAATATCTATCTCTTTTTTCTCTCTTGCTAAGTTTAAAGCTTCTTCAATATAAACATTAAAAATCAATGGAGTTAGTATACAGCCCTGTCTAGCACCATTTCTAAGCTTAGCTTCCTCTTTTATTTCATCAAATCTAATTACTACACTTTGGTTTTTATATAGATTGTAAATAATTTTTCTATTCCTATGAGAGATTCCTATTTTTCGCAAAACCCTGAAGATAAAAATCCAATTGACCCTGTCAAATTCTTTTTCTAAATCTACAAACGCGAAATGAGTTTTTTTATTTTTTTGTGATAACTACCCAATCATTAGTATCGGTTCTCTAGTCCCTCTGCCTCTACGAAAAAAATATTGGTCTTCGCCTAAATAATTCTCAGTCAAAGCTTCTACTCTATTTTTAATTATTATTGTTAGTATTTTGGAAGCGTGGGAAGTTAAACTAACCGTTCTAAAATTCTCACACCTATCAGCCCCTGACTTTTTTAGGGTTGGGACAATAATATTTTTTCGAAATCTATTGGGACCTCACCTATGTCATATATTACTTTTACTAGTTCATATAGTCTGTCTAAAGCTTTCTGACTTGCATATTTTATTAATTCTGCGGGTATATCGTCTATCCCTGGCGCTTTATTTAGTTTAAGATCCCTAACAGCTCTATCAAATTCCTCTCTTAATATTAAGAACCCTTTTTCTATATCCTCTTCTTGGTCATTCTCTAACTCGTCCATATCGTGTCCCTTATATAAATCTTCTAAATATCTTTTCCATCTATCTGCTACCTCAATTTTATTTATTAGAAGCTCATTATTCTCGTCTTTAATACCATTATATTTTTTTCTATCTTCCCCGAAAAACTTTTTAACTGCCCTGTAAGCCTTGTCTGTCTTACCTACTCTCAAATCATCTTGTATTCTCCTCCATCCATTTATTTTTAGCTTTTCGACACTCATGTACTATCTTATTTCTAACTATTATATTTTTGCTTACTTTCACTATTCAATTCTCTGAAAGGTTTAAGTTTTCTTCTATTCTCTATTAAATTTAATATCTCCTTTGTTACCCAGGGTTTTCTCGCTTCAATTTTTCTTACCTATAGTCTGTGTTGATGCATCATGTACAGCCCTTTTTATTTCTTTCCATCTACCAAGCGTATAAGAGAGATATCAAGATGCTCGGAGGATGCCAGCGGCGGTAATAAATGACCTGTCGTGCATTAGCCAATAGGCATATAGCTGTTACATGCAAGCAAATTATATAAAACTGTAAACCGTAGAATAATAATACGCTATCCTAATTCTTCCATGCTGTAGACCATTTATATAAGTTTTTTACATTTACCTGAGCTAGAAACTAAACTGAACACTTGATACTATTTTGTATTGTTTAAATAATTGTACAATAAATTTTTTTTTATAAGAAGCGTTTCCTTTTTAATATACCTAGTTAAACTTTTTTAGTTGTTGAGCACATAGAACGAATGTAATAAACTTAGAAGATGTCTAAAAAATATAATTTTTTTATGCATTATTTCCTACTTGACTCTATAGGTCATTCATTGCTGTAGACATAATAAAAATTTAATAATTTAACGTAATTGTAATATATTTACTGTTTGCTTAAGCCAAATTAGGGAAATTAAATTTTTTTCAATTATTACCTAATAAGCAAACTTGTACAAAGCAATTAATTAAAATTACTCATATTACTATATATGCCTTTAAAAATGTCATTGCATTAAATTAACTTGAATCCATTACGTTTAATAAACTAGATAATTTATAAACAGCATTGTATTATTTATGTATTATCTCTTGGCATATAATAAGATTAAATATTGTAGTCTTCAGATTCAAGTATAAAATCTGTAACATATTTTTAGGTTGATCTATAGTCTTGTAATGTGGTTCGACACACCTATTTACTATGTACTAGAAGAAAACACATCTGACTGTATTTATTTATTTAACTTAATTCACAGAGTAACAATGATCTCTCTACGCGTACTACTACCCTTTTCTACTCATTCTACACTCTCAATTATAATTATTATTATGATTGATTTTGTTATGCACTTTACTGAAATATATAACCTTAAGTAGGTAATTAGGGAACGCTGACAACTAATAACAATATTACATTAAGTAATTCTGTAGTTCAGGGTATTGCAGAATGATGTACACAATATTCCTATGTTTCTAGGTTAGATTGATTAATAATTGCTCTACGCCTTCTTTCTGCGCAAGGCAAAAACTTCCTACGGGAGTTTCGCCTTTACAAAACAAATAACATGAAAAATAAATTAAAATGGTTGCTGAAAGCTTAACTAATTAAGTGGCTTGTAATAAAATCCTATTAAATTACATATCTAATTATCGACTAGTTGCATAATATTTTAAAACTCAAGTGGAACATTCTTTTTCATTAATTGCATTGAATTTCATTCACTACTAAACTAATTATAATGTTAATGCACTTTTATTACACTAGACACTTCGTATTGTTTACTGTCCTTTGCTGACGTAATGTTTATATATTTGGTGATCGCATCTTCCACGTTGGTGAAAGTACCTACTTGCATGACCAATTTAACATCATGATTTATTGCGTTCTCAATCATGCTCCTTACAACGTGTTTGGTCGCATGACTTCCTGCAACTTCACTGGGGGTGTCTTCTGAAATGTAGGCTCTTCTTAGTTGCGATGCTAACTCATCCAATTCACTGGCATACTGTGTATTTGTTTTCCCGTGCTGGCCTAATTGCATAACCTTGTAATAAACTAAATATGAATTTTCTGGTTTAATTCCTTTCTTTAATTTTGAAACAATGATATTAAAATCATTTTCATTTGAAATTAGATCCCTAGCCTTTCCAGTAAGTTTAGATCTGGGGTATATTGCTGCATTCCTCTCGTTGCCTTCTATCGAAGTTTGTGGCATTGCTATGGAATCCAAAAATGCGGGCATATTAGCTGACGACCCGTCGAAATTCGAAGACATTATTCGACTCGTAAAATTTAAAAATTCCACTGTGCTCATAGACATGTTTATAGTAGTTTTATTGATTTTGGCTTCTAAAAATTTATGTTTCTCCAAACTTTCTTTACGTATTTTAATTGTGGTTTGAATTTCCGTAATTTTTTATCTATTCTTGACTTTAATACTCTTACTAAACTTTCTTCTTCAGGAGTAAGTTCTTTTTTCTTTAGCTTTTCGGTTGCGGCGTCACGTAATTCCTGTAACCTATGTTCAAAATTAGCTACTTGAGACGATTTACTAACAAAATAACTGATGCTTTGAAGATTATCGTTATAATCTGCTTCTAATACATCCTAAAACTCTTCAAGTTCTGTCAATAATTCTCAAAAATTATCCCCTATTGGAAACATATAATGCTCTATATATATACTCTTGCCAGACAAAAAATCTTCCTGTGATAATCGTGAAAGGAGAATCCGTTGGATGCTCGAAAGTTTTACATCAATTTCTTTACATAAATTATCTAATTGTTTTTTTAAAACCTACTTCTAACTGATCGCTTCTAAAACTTAGTCTTAATGAATCAAAATAAATTCTATTTGCTTGAAACTCAGAATATTTTCGCTTATTCGATACTTAGTTTAATCTAGCTTACACGCTTTGCTTCCTAAGATTAATTAAATTTGAATCTAATAGATTATCAAATTCTTCTAAACTTTTATACTGCTTATACGACATTCCATAATGAAACTAACTTATTACACTTTAAAATTCTAATAATGATTTGCTTAATTAACAAATAATTGCTTAGCGATTTCATACTTTATTACAATGGTACGACACTTCACCTCTTCGCATATTTGTAATTTCAATTTGTTGTCGCATAACTTGCATTTTTGCAGCTCTATTCTGATTACTCGATTTTTTATATTTACTTACTAAAATGTATATGAAACCTATGATAATTAGAACTATAGTAATTAATAAATAATCCGATACTTTTAAACCGTTATTTAATTCTTGCGTAGCACAATTGGTGCCTACTCCCGCAGCTTGCACAATAATTTCTTCTTGTTTGGACTGCGTGGTGTCCATACTAACAATGAATTCGACAAATTTCTCAAAATAAATATTTCTTAATTCTACAGCGGTATATTGCAATCGGATAACTATTCAGCTTAAAAATTCTCTGCATACTAATCTAGGCAATTACTTACAGTTTGTCGTGGCGGTGGCATACACAACTTATTAGAATTTCTGATCCAAATTTCTTAATGTACTGGAGGTACAATCCTGGCATGATTGCCATGTAATGTGGTTCACCTTTGTTAAACTAGATCGCCAACATCGACACACCTATTTACTATGTACTAGAAGAAAACACATCTGACTGTATTTATTTATTTAACTTAATTCACAGAGTAACAATAATCGTTCTACACGTACTACTACTCATTCTACACTCTCTATTATAATTATATTTATGATTCATTTTGTTATGCACTAGTAATATATAACCTTAAGTAGGTAATTAGGGAACGCTGAAAACTATTAACAATATCACATTAAGTAGTTCTGTAATTCGGGGTATTGCAGAATGATGTACACAATATTCCTATGTTACTAGGTTAGATTGATTAATAATTGCCCTACAGTGTTGCTTATAATGCATCAAAAATTGGGTCGATTGCGCGGGTCGATTATACTGTTTTATAAACCGGTGTTATTTGTAGGAGGGTTTACACGGCTTTTAAAACCGGTGTTCATTAAGTCAGGTCTCTTGCCGAAACGGCGTATAGTTTTATTAGACCCGTTTAATAAAACAGGGGTTATTTAGTGTTTACACGGGACTTAACACCTGATATTAACAACTGTTTTAATAAAACCTGTGTTAATTGTCTGTGTAAACATAGTCATTGTAGGGAAATATTCCCTGTATGTTTTTTGTACTTTGTTTTGTATTTTTCTTAACTCATGGTTGTAAAAATTGTCTTTATTTAGGTTTCAATCCATCACCTAGGATCGTTGTCAAAATAATTATTCTCAGGAATTGGAGTTCACTATTAACGTTAACACATGTGAATAAACCAGTACTAGAATCCAGTTATTCATTAAAGTAATATTATCTAAACCTCGATACGAAATGGCAAATTTTAAATGTATTCCTGACTTACGAAATATCACATGTTTTTATAACTCTCAGTTCATTACAACCCTATTGATGTGATAAATTCTTTTTTCCCACGACTATTCAGTAATGCATTTGTTGCGCATTTAAGAATGGGTTAATAATAGTACTCATTGTTCTGTAGGTGTATATGAATTCATAATCCTACACCTTTAACCAATCAGGAACATCCAGGTCGTGGGTTATGATCATAATCCAACACCTCTGACCAATTAGTAGAAACCTTCATTTTTCATAATCTGCGACGTATAATTTTTGTATCATGCAAAGTAGGCTGCTACAATTTGATAAATAAATTTTTGCTTGTCAGTGTTTGCTATATTAATTAAAACGTTTAGAAAGTATTTGATAATAAAGATTTGTGTTATCGTAAGGAAATATACTATTCCACTCGCGAGTTATGAACATTACTCATTCGGATTACACTGCTCGCCCTAACGGGCTTGCGATCCGAATGAGTAATGACTATCATAACTCGCTCGTTGAATAATATACTAGTGTAGCTGCAACTACTTAAATTTTTATTTGGAAATAGATATTCACATAAATATCAATCCATAGCAATGCTCAAGTAAAGAGATGAAACTAAATTTTTTACATTTTGAGCGACGCACTCTTTTATTATATTTTAAAGCGGGGTTAGATAAAATATTGTACTTAACACATTATGAAACCCTAATTTTATTTAACTCGTGTAATTATGTAATTATCTAATAATGCGCATAAGAAATGCGCATAAGAAAGAATCAGGATACCCTAATAAAGGGTGATTCGTAAGAATCCGCTTAATTTCCTCTACTGCTTTAATAAATTCCGGCGTGTGTTCGATTTTATTACTTTCTTTTAAACAGTTGGTTGTTGGTTTGATTATTTGTGAGTAACCTTTGTGAATTTTCTGTAATATGCACTGAGTCCTAAAAAGCCTTATCTCATTGTTGGTTTTCGATAATGGGAAGTTTAATACGGCACTTGTTTTGTCTCGGTTTGGCATAACACCTTATGGCGTTATAATGTGTCCTAAAAATGCTACTTCCTTTTGCAAGAACTCGCTTTTGTCTAATTGAACTTTAAAGTGAGCTATTCGTAAACGTTCAAATACTTCTCTGTCTTTCGATGTGTTCATCGAGTGATGTTGAATATACGATTATGTCGTACAGATATACAAGACATTGTTCGTTGTGTAATCTTTTCAGAATATTGTCCATAACTCTCTGAAAAGTGGCGCGTGCGTTTTTTAAGCCAAATGGCATGAGTAGAGTATTTAGTGACGAACTGCTCCCACATTGCCACCAGTATCCACATTTCCACAAACATCTGGACCAAATAGTTTTTTTCGACTAATCATTTTTCATCTTTCGAGATAGCATCTTTTGAGATAAATATATCTCGCATTTTCATCTTAGCATTCTCAGATTCCTCCCACATTTGGACCAAATAGTTTTCTTCGACTATCCATTTTTCATCTTTCGAGATAAATCTATCTTGTTTGGTATCAATTAATATTAAATTATTCTCAGATACTCGAATTTTTAAGAATTTTTCAGATTGCATCATCCCCCAGGGAGCTACCCCAATTTTAAGATTTTTTTTTCTTCCGACAGCGATTTCTGACCGTCCATATAAATTTTTTAGTCATGCAATACATCAAATTAGTCTAGAATTTTACGCAGAATCCGAATCTGCAAACAGATTTAAAATCGGACCACCGCTTACAAAGTTACACCCCTTTAAAGTCCTGAGCCTCTAAATTTTGCTCTCTGCTCTATAAGCAAACCTAACAAATAGCTTTCTTCGACTAGTCATTTCCACCCGGAGATAAACCTATCTTGTTTGGTATCAATTAATATTAGATACTTCTCAGCTACCCGAGTCTCTAGGAATTTTTTAAATAGCATCATTCCCCAGGGAGCTACCCCAATTTCAAGATTTTTTACTGGTAGCGATTTCTGACCGTCCTTATAATTTTTTTTAGTCATGCAATATATCAAATTAGGCTAGAATTTTACGCAGAATCTGAATCTGCAAACGAATTTAAAATCCGACCACCCCTTACAAAGTTATACCCTTTAAAGTTTTGAACCTCTAAATTTTGCTCTTTGCTCTATAAGCAAACCTAACAAATAGTTTTCTTCGACTAGTCATTTCCACCCGCGAGATAAACCTATCTTCTTTGGTATCAATTAATATTAGATTTTTCTCGGCTACCCGAATCTCTAGGAATTTTTTAGATTGCATCATCTCCCAGGGAGCTACCCTAATTTTAAGATTTTTTGCTGGTAGCAATTTCTAACCGTTCCTATAAATTTTTTTAGTCATGCAATACATCAAATTAGTCTAAAATTGTACGCAGAATTCAAATATACAAACAGATTTGAAATGAGACCGCTCCTTATAAAGTCACACTTTAAAGTTCCCAAACCTCTAAATTTTTTGCTCATCTATGACATAAACTTTAACCAACTATTCATGAAAATCTAAATCCGTGGGAATTTTAGAAATGAACCCTTTATAAGCCATAAGTATTTAATATTTAAAACCATTTTCAAACAGTAATGTACTGTTTTTAGAATATTCAAAACCACGACTTTTTAATTACTAAACACGTCATAACATAATTATGTATTTAATGCTAAATAGGTACTTGGAAAATACAATTCGTTTTCTTGTCGATTATGGATTACTCAAATTTCATGTGAAAGCTGTGTATAATTTCTTTTCAATGGACTTTCTATTAATTGTGTTTGAATACAGTGCATTAGAAATTGACGTATAATTGCTTGGGATTCACACAAAGTACTTTCTAGTAACCATCCTCCACTACGTATTTAGGGAAATACAAATTTTAAATAAACACTTTAAACCTTTATTAAGGGAATACTAAACTTGTTGTCTACAGGATACTTACTAATAAAGCAATTTAATTTTAAATAACTTCTACGTCATATTTTGGAAATAGCAGGCTTGCATATTTTCTTTGGAAACAACCGAAGATTGCCGAATACACTCGAAGAGTGTACAAACGCGGTCACTAAACTAATTAGCATTAATATCAAGTATTCCGTACTTTCGTAGGTTGCTCATTTCCATGAACCAAATCTTCCGCAATGTACAATATCCTTAATACTATCTAAATTAATATTCTTAACTACACTTCGTGAGACCTCTTTAATCTTTTTAATGGTGTCTTGCTCGCTTACAATACTGTAGGACTTAGCCTTACTACCAACAAATTTTAACACTAGACCCACATTAAATTTGTCTTTGAATTTTCCTACAGCTTTTTTTGTTAACATGCGGTATATTGTGTTTATTATCTGCGGGGTACACCACTTTAAACCTAAAAATAAAAAAGTTAGTTTAATACGTCTATTAATAATTTTTGATGATGTTGGCGATACAAATTTTTAATAAAATACATATATGTATTGATAACATCTATAAACCGCTGTGGTAACCCGAGTCTGGTGAATGTGGGATCACTAAATCTCTAAATATTTGCGCAAGCGATTGCCTTGCAATCGTATCTTCTAAGTACTGGATGGGGCAACATTTAATAATTTCCAACACTGTCAAGTAATGTAAATTGTTGTAATCATTAGACAGAGAAATACTGACACGACTCTCTTCCTCTAATAACGTTTGAATCCTTTCTTCCTCCGTCATATTTCCACATTTTTCGTAAAATTCTGGAATTTTTCTACACCTCAACTCAGCCATTCTAAAACGGATTAATTCTCGCAAATTTAATAGCTTGATGCCCTTGTACGCAGGTAGCACAAGAACATTCCGATCTTTTGTAATCTCCATATTATATAAACTATCTTTTTTTAAATTGTTCAACAGCCATATACTTCTATTAAAGGCTGTGCGCAGCTGCAATTTGAAATCCCAATCCAATAGTATGTCAACAACGTCCTCTCCATTAGTCAAACCATTTAATCTGACTTGTTTTGAGTCTTGAGCAAATTGGTGAATTTGAAATTCCACTTGAAAAGTACACAATTTCTTCGAATCGAAGTATGAGAATGTTGTCGTAGAATCTGCACACATACCACTACAGCAAATAACTTGGATTTCAGGTTGAAGACCACCATATAAATCAAAACCAACTTCTATTATATGGTGGTTAGAATTTGGTGGAAATTCGCCTAACCTATAGGTTGTCTTACCAACTAGTTGGTTGATATTTAATTGTGGTACTCGCACATCACTTGCAACGTCAACACAAGAAAAATCCATCTTTTACTTGTAATTTTAATCAAGCTCGACGATACTTTGACGACTAATGCACTGGAACATGACTCCCTCGCCTTTCATGCCGATGGTCGAGCGTGCACAGCTCCTTATTATGTTAATTGGCTTGACTGGAAAAGTGACGATTATAATTGTTTTATAGTGGGTTTTATCTGTATGTATTTAACTAGCAACACTATTTTTAGAATTATTATACAAAATTACTCTTAGCAGTATTTTTAATATAACTCCGTCGTGTAACCTATCAAATTAGTATAAAATTTTCCTGGGTAATCAAAATTAAATATCACGTCTTTTAAAATTAGCTCCAACAAAGACCTGTATATATTGTATTAATATTCAAAAACCTAACAGCAAAACACCTCTGCATTTTTATTTAGATTTAACTCGATAATAGAGTAAAACTAAAAAAAAATTTATTAGTATCTAGAATTGTTAAAATTTTCAATTAGTGCATCCACATTCAAATAATTAAACCAAAAGGTATAATATATATTAATTCTGCACGGCGGGCTAGAAAGTGGTTCGATAATCTATTTTAAATGTAGTTCTAAATAAGACGTTTTTTTTAAATAAATTTAGTGAAATGTATGATCATCAGCCTTGCATTGTTTTGTCGATGACGTCTGACTATTAATTTAATAAAAGTACCTTTCACAATTCTAGTCAATATACTGGGAATACACATTCTATAATTTGATTTAAATTAGGTTAATGTAAGGACAAATTATACTTATACTTTCTCTATGTACATAAATACGGAGGAAATGATACCAAAAGTTCATTTTAAGTTTATTTTGTAAAACGTATAGTCGTTCAAAGTGTAATTGATAGTGTTACAGAATTTTCAGTCTTTGAAAATTTCGTGTGAGGACTATCGACAAAGAAGAGTAAGTCTTAGTTTGAATTCTGCAAACGTAGAAGAAATTAATATTTACATGTATAACTCAAAAACTGTTAATCATTAATTTTTGCTAGAATGAACATCTTAAGTATTGCATGCAGTGTCTGCGAAAATGTTTTTACTGGATCTGACGCCATAAAAAAACACACCGAGAGGCACATCGAGATGGTTTATTTCCAGGAGGAACTAAAAATTACAGACAATGAGTGGGAACAAATTAAGGATTTGGAAAACCAATCGACCGCAGCGCATAAAGAATGTATAAACGCCGCAATTCAGTTAGAGCAAACCAAGTTGCTATTTGAAAAACCATGCGCCATAACAAAATCTTTTTCCAAAATCATAATTGTAGGCCTGAACCCGTTCGACGATTACAAAATAACTTTTAGATTTGTTGACACTATTTCGCAGACCGTACTTGATGTATCACTCAACGTATTTAGGAAGTTTATATCAAATCTTCCATTCATTATACGCACTATGGAAATTGGCATGCGAAATCAGGTATGCAAATTCGACAACTTGCGTTTTTATTTAAATAAGAATTGTTTAGTGAATATGGTGACATTAGATGAGAATTATATGTTATTTACCAAAGGAACTTTAGAGCACTTTTTAGGGGTATCTCAGATCGTTCTCAACCATGCTAATACTTTAAAAGAACTAACGGGAAACGGTACTCCTAATATAGATCTGTTTCTGTTTGATGTTGCAATTGAAGGATATAATAGGAATTGTGTCTTACAGAATCTCGCACATGATGTAATTAAAAGCAAATACGGTAATAGTGATATTTGGGTCATATTATACGAATTTATAAGAACCTGCCCTAGATTATTTGAAAACAGTATTTGTAGACAAGTTGAATATATGGAAGAGTACAACAGGTTTCCATTCCAGGCATTTACGAGCGATGTTTAAATTTTAAGCCAAAGACGGAAAATTCTGTAACACTGTTAATTTCACATTTGTTTTCTTATACGTTTCTAAATTGTTGTATTTCAACTACAAATATTAATAGCTGTAAATAAAATTATGTTATAGTTTTAAATAAAACAATTCTGATTAATAATTTTGTAAAACGTTTATAACACCCTTTTAAAAAATAATACACATCTTTGTTATAATTCTTTTCATAAGAACTTAGATACCCATTTAGTTACGTGGACATTTGAAAAATTAAACAATACCAATGTATACTTTATATTTTATAACATAAAAAAGCTAATTTATACAAAAATAATTTCTAAATTCACATCATTCATTTCATATGATAATAGTTGAGGTGGTTAAATTTTTACTTTAAAACTTACAATTTAGTATATATTTCATTTGAATATCTGCCAACAGTTTTATATACCTCATCTCCTCGATTATTTCCATAAAATCATCCAGGTCCTCGGGCATTGCTAACACAGCAGTACAGTGCTGTATTGCTTCCTCGTATGACTGACACACAAGACATTTTTCTCCTTCTATCGAAAAGCGTTGCCCACATTCTGCTTTTTTTACTCGTAGAGCATTGCGAAATCTTCGAATAACCTCCCCAAAGTCTTTATACATATTTGTTATATCGCCTCTTTAAACTGTACAATCAACAAATAACAACTTCTACGCAAACAGTCCTCTTATATGAGCTACTCCTATTCGGATATGTACCGATTGTACCCGATTGTTGTGATAAGGGGTTGCTTAAGGGTGTATTGAATAGTAAGCGTCGTGTAGTAACTGTAAATAGCGATAGGAATCAGAAAACTGCATTTATTTAGAAGAAAAATAAGTAATTTGTACATTGTGTAAATAGCAAGCATTTAACACCCTGTATATAGACCGTAATTAACTTTAAACAATGCAAGTGAGCATATCTTTCAACAATAAAACGCGTATTCAGCAGGGAAATAATCGCACATGTATTTAAACATACGTTGAGGAGTGTTCAACAAGTTATAAAATAAAATAAAGACGCTGAAGCTAAGACAAAACCTAACAAATTTTCATGCAATTACGCTTGTGATAAACAAGGAACTATACGCGCTTTGATAAGAAACACACTTTCAAATAAATAAATACATAAACGAAAATAGTACTAGAGTTACACCATTTATTTTTGTATAATTATCCAAAAGGATTATCACGGACGTAAGTTGAAAGTCTGGCAGCGATAACAATCGTTAAGGCAAGCAAAGATCGCAAATAAACACGATGACACGGAAATACAAAGGAGTTGCATCAGAAAACAGCTTCAAAAATTCAGGGAATATTAAAGACAAAACCTGATTGGTTGAAACAATCTGTAAAACTGCTTGAAAACCCAACACAGATGTAGTGGGAAAAGGCTATTTAACGCCCATCGGTGATAAGACGAGGCAGTTTTCCACACTTGCAGCACGCCGAAGCCACGACAATTTTAACCAGAAATCTACGCGTGAAATAAATAAAGTTTAGAATATATCAAATTTATGTTATTGTGAAAGTAGTGCTGTGCAATAATTACGTTAAGCATACATGACGAGTTTTTGCCCTTTTTTTTAGAAAACGTGAGTGGAAATTGCGTAATTAATTTAAATTAAAATATTAATAATGATATAGGGCTTTTAATTGGATTCTAATTGGATTCTAATCCGCGTCGGAAATAATTACAATTCTAATTAGATTCTAATCGGATTCTGGTACAATTCGAATTGACTTCTAATCAAATTCTAATTGGCTTCTGGTACAATTCTAATCTGTGTCGAAAGCATTTAAGGGAAGAGATTCAAAACATATCCAAAGAAATATAGAATAAAGAAGCACGAGGTGATTTTTGGAAAACAAGAGGTAACTGTACTCAAATATTGGTTCAACTAAGCAGAGCATTGGTATACGATTGAAGATAACAAGGGGGTGTTGATTCACAACGCGAAACAACATATCAGCAGATTACAGGTCAGATCTACTTAATTTTAAGATATTTTTCACTTTAAATTTTAATACTGATTTTATTCAATTTATCCAAAACTTGTAAAGAAGTCAACAAGAAACATTGCATACGTTAAACTTACGTAATAAATCATAAAGGGGTTTCAAACGTTCTTGATTTTTTTGTAAAAGTATAGTTTTTGGTGAATTTATATTATATTAAAAGTATACAAATTTTGGCATAAATAATCCATATGCTATTAATTGATTGAAGGGTGTATTCAAAGAAGTTTCAAAAATCGTAAATATTATTTCCTTTCATCAATATATATATATATATATTATATATATATATATTGCTGTGATAAGGGATTGTTTAGGGGTGTATTGAATCGTAAGTGTCGCGTAGTAACTGTAAATAGCAATAGGGAACAGAAAACTGTATTTATTTAGCAGGAAAAAAAATAATTCGCACATTATGTAAATAGCAAACATTTAACACCTCGTATATGAACCGCAACTAACTTTAATCAATGCCAGTAAGCATATCTTCCAATAAGAGAACACGAATTCAGCAGAGAAATAATTATACATGTAATTAAACTACGTCGAGAAGCGTTCAACAAGTTTATAAAATAGATACGCATAAGATAAGAAAAAACCTAGTAAATCTGCATGCAATTACGCTTGTAAGAAAGAAGGAATAATAAAGCGCTTTGATAAGAAACGTACTTTCAAAGATAAGTTTTAAATAGAGACTTAAACGAAAACATCACTCATGTTACATCACTTATTTTGTTCAATTCTCCAAAAGCTTTACTACACAAAACAACAGACATACGCTAAAGTAAAGTCCAACAATAACAACAAAACAGGTGGTCAAAGATCGTAAAACAATAGCAAATACCAGTATGATATGTAACTTCAGAGTAACTTCGTCAGAAATCAACTTGAAAAGCCTAGGATCGCCAAAAACAAACATGGTTGATTACAACATTTTGTAAGGCTGTTTGGACAAACCAATCCAAATGTAGATAGCAAAAGCTATATAACGCCCAGAGTTAATAAGAAATGGCAGTCTCAATTTGAAGCACGTTAAACTTGCAACACTCTGACTCGAATATTTACGCGTCAAATAAATAAGTTTTAAATTATATTATTGTGAAAAGTAGTGTTATACAATAATAGTTGATGACGAATTGCGTTGAAGAAATATGAAAAAGCTTTTGCCGTTTGCTGAAAACGTCAGTAGAAATGTGTTAATTAATTTAAATTAAATGTTTATAATAATGTAGGGCTTCTAAGTCTGGTATTCAAAAATTCAAAGGTGTATCTAAGAAACCTACAAATTTTAATTTGCGACCTTATGAAATTCAAATCTAATTCGAAAGTGTATCTAAGAAAACCACGAATTCTACGTGTGATATTAAGAAGAATCTAAGTCTGGTGTTCAGAACTTTAGGGTGGTATTCAGAAATCGGTCCGCTTGAAAGTATTTTTCACAAAAATACACCCTCGTTCGGATGAGAGGTAAAATGGAGGTCCCGTGTGTGAGTTATAGATCTTTACCTTGCTTGGAACAGCAAGGGTTCAGCAAAATTACAAATTTTCCAGGTAAAAAAAACTCGCTTCCTGGCCAATGTAGTACCTTCAAGTGGAGCATTGGAAAATCACATGTAATGGTATTCAGAAATCCAAGTGGTATTTAAGTGGAGAGGTCTAAGGCGTATCCAGAAATATATAAAGTAAAGCACGAGGTGAATTTTGGAAATAAGGAGTAACAAAACTATTGGTTCAAAGCACGTGAAGGAATACAAAGCAGAGCATTGGTTTTCGATTGAAGATAATAAGGGGTGTTGATCCACAACACGCAACAATTCATCAGAATATCACAGGTCAGGGCTAACTAAAATAAGGACTCATTTAAATTTAAACACTGAATATAAATTTTCTCAAATTTGTAAGAAGTCAACAAAACTATTTGATACGTTGAAATTTACGTAACAAGCATAAAAGGTCTTGAACGTTTCAGATTTTTTTTTAGTAAAAGGTGTCGTTTTTGGTAACTTCAAATTAAATTAAAGGGATATAATTTTTGTAATAAATGATTTAAATAACATTAATTGATTGAAGTTTATTTAAGGAATCACAGAATTGCGAAGTGTAAATATTCTTTCCTATCATTATACGAATGTTGATTGACTTCGTTTTATCAATATATCAATTCAAACAGGTAAGAATTAAAAAGGTAAATTAATTTAATCATCGTAACGTTGTGCATTCTGTGTGAATCAAACTGGGCTAGCCATGGCATAATTAAAATTAGAAGATTAGAGAAAAACACAGCGTTGACGTTTATTACATCGGCGTGCGGCGTTATCATATCAATATATATATATATATATATATATATATATATATATATTATTGGTTGTGGGTTTCAGGTCAGCTGGCAAGTTCAGTACTACTCTTTTTTATAGCCTAAATTTTCGAATTTATTTTAATTCTTGATCACAGGCACTACAAATGATAAATTTTAAAAAACTGGTACAGTTTGGTTTTAAAGTTACATACTAAATCGAGGTTTATATAAATAATTAGCAACAATGTAAAAAATAACAGGAACTATAACTTAACATAACTAAAAATAATATAAAATGTATAATTTAATAAAATGACACCATTTCAATCAAATTTGTCACATTGTTCTTTTATTTTTGTGTGTGTGACGGTATGGCAAATTGAATGCATGCATGTATGTATGCATGTAACGTTTTTATGAATTAAGTGGGTTTTAATCTGAGTGTGTATGTGTGTGTGTGTGTGTGTGTGTGTGTGTGTGTTTTCTTTTTTATATTATATAAATATTTTATTTTTATGGTGTATGTTTATAACATCTCACTGTAATAACAACAATCAAGTACTTTGATCCAATACGTAGTATCTTGTTTCAAGTATCTAATTTTAAAATTTAATAAATAGGTATATATAGAGCTCAAGTTGTTTATGTCCGTCTTTTTGTTCATTGTACAAGAATTTTGATAAATATAACACATTTCTAAAAATAGTCGTTTGGATTCTGATTTTTGAATTTGAATAATTTTTGGGTTTTGAAAGTGCATTACGTGATTATTTTCTAAAATATGTGTAGTTAAAGCACATGCATTCGGTTTTCGTTTAACATCGCTTTTATGTTGAATTATTCTTTGTTTTAAGTGTTGGGAAGTTTGACCAATATAGATTTGGCTACAATTGGTACAGTTAATTTGGTAAATTAAATTTCTTTGTTGTAGTTTAGGTGTTTTGTCTTTTAATATGGAATGTAGTTTATTTAAGGTGAATATATTTCGTTTGGCAATTTTGAATTTTACATTTTTAAATATTGTGGTTAGTTTTGTTGTTAAATTTTTAATGAAAGGAAGTGATCTGTAAATTATTTGGTTTTGTAAATTTATGTTTTCATCATTGGTGGTATTATTGATTTGGTTGTTGTTTGTTTTTACATTATATAGTTTATGGTTGGTATTACTGTTGCCGCTATTATATAAAAGTTGTTGAATAAGATTTAATGGATAATTATTTTCTTTTAAAATTTTTGAAAGTTTGTTTATGTTTTTATTGTATAATGATAATGTGAAATTCTTTTAATTCGTTGTTTTAATTCTAAAATGAAGTTTATTTTAATTTTGTATGAATGGTATGAATGATAGTTTATATATCTATTCGAATTTATAGGTTTTTGATACCAGTCCAGAATTATTTTATTTGTATCATCTCTAATTAGTAGGGTATCTAAAAATGGAACTGATCTATTTTTTTCAGTTTCTACAGTAAATTGTATTTTTGTATTATAACTGTTAAATTTAATAAGTGTTTCGTTAATTTTATCATAAGGAACACATGTGATGATGTCATCAACAAACTTTTTAATAAAGGGTACACTGAAAGAAAGTAAAGGTAAAACATTATTTAATAAAGAATTCATTATTATTTCTGCCATAATAGGGCTTAGATTCGAACCCATTGGGCAGCCCGAGATTTGTAAAAAGAAATTTTCATTGAAAGAAAAATAGCTGCTGTCAAAAATGAATGATATAATATCCAAAAATAACTTTTGTGGTATTGTACAATTTTCTTTTATTTTATTCCAAATTAATTTAATATTAGTGAGTACTAATTCTTTTGGAATATTTGTGAAAAGAGACACGACATCTAAACTTATAAGTACATAACCTTCTGGAATTTGTAAATTATTAATGAATTCAGAAAATTGAAATGAATCTTTTACATTGTATTCATTTTGACAAATTGAGTTTTTTAAAATATCACTTATAAATTTTGAAAGTTTTTCAGTTGGTGAATTGTTTGACGCTACAATAGGTCTTAGGGGATAATTATCTTTATGAATTTTGGGTAATCCATACAGTTTAGGAGCAACGCTGCTAAACAATTACTAGCTCGATTTGAAATGATCATTTGGGCTTTACTTAAAAAGTCTAAGTTATTATTTCATCTTATTAATTTCAATACGTAAGTATTTATCAACTTACCTTGTGTAAAAAACTACTTATAATATTTATATATTAATACTTGGCTTATAGCCGTGATTTTGAGTGTTGCTTCCTGTCTATATCTGACATAAGTCAAAAACTTGACAATTTCAGATATGATTGACAAAAATGCTAAACGTAATTGAAAGTTAGGTTTATATATGGTACTGTACACGATTTAGATTTGTAAATTTCCAATTATAGCCATCGGCCTCGGTAGCGTAATTGGATAACGCACAGTTCCGGCAAAACTGAGATGCAGGTTCAAATCCTGTCCAAGGCCTTATATTTTCCTTCTTTCAATTACTAGCTCGATTTGAAATGATCATTTGGGCTTTACTTAAAAGTCTAAGTTATTATTTCATCTTATTAATTTCAATACGTAAGTATTTATCAACTTACCTTGTGTAAAAACTACTTATAATATTTATATATTAATACTTGGCTTATAGCCGTGATTTTGAGTGTTGCTTCCTGTCTATATCTGACATAAGTCAAAAACTTGACAATTTCAGATATGATTGACAAAATGCTAAACGTAATTGAAAGTTAGGTTTATATATGGTACTGTACACGATTTAGATTTGTAAATTTCCCAATTATAGCCATCGGCCTCGGTAGCGTAATTGGATAACGCACAGTTCCGGCAAAACTGAGATGCAGGTTCAAATCCTGTCCAAGGCCTTATATTTTCCTTCTTTCAATTACTAGCTCGATTTGAAATGATCATTTGGGCTTTACTTAAAAGTCTAAGTTATTATTTCATCTTATTAATTTCAATACGTAAGTATTTATCAACTTACCTTGTGTAAAAAACTACTTATAATATTTATATATTAATACTTGGCTTATAGCCGTGATTTTGAGTGTTGCTTCCTGTCTATATCTGACATAAGTCAAAAACTTGACAATTTCAGATATGATTGACAAAATGCTAAACGTAATTGAAAGATAGGTTTATATATGGTACTGTACACGATTTAGATTTGTAAATTTCCCAATTATAGCCATCGGCCTCGGTAGCGTAATTGGATAACGCACAGTTCCGGCAAAACTGAGATGCAGGTTCAAATCCTGTCCAAGGCCTTATATTTTCCTTCTTTCAATTACTAGCTCGATTTGAAATGATCATTTGGGCTTTACTTAAAAGTCTAAGTTATTATTTCATCTTATTAATTTCAATACGTAAGTATTTATCAACTTACCTTGTGTAAAAACTACTTATAATATTTATATATTAATACTTGGCTTATAGCCGTGATTTTGAGTGTTGCTTCCTGTCTATATCTGACATAAGTCAAAACTTGACAATTTCAGATATGATTGACAAAATGCTAAACGTAATTGAAAGTAGGTTTATATATGGTACTGTACACGATTTAGATTTGTAAATTTCCAATTATAGCCATCGGCCTCGGTAGCGTAATTGATAACGCACAGTTCCGGCAAAACTGAGATGCAGGTTCAAATCCTGTCCAAGGCCTTATATTTTCCTTCTTTCAATTACTAGCTCGATTTGAAATGATCATTTGGGCTTTACTTAAAAGTCTAAGTTATTATTTCATCTTATTAATTTCAATACGTAAGTATTTATCAACTTACCTTGTGTAAAAACTACTTATAATATTTATATATTAATACTTGGCTTATAGCCGTGATTTTGAGTGTTGCTTCCTGTCTATATCTGACATAAGTCAAAACTTGACAATTTCAGATATGATTGACAAAATGCTAAACGTAATTGAAAGTTAGGTTTATATATGGTACTGTACACGATTTAGATTTGTAAATTTCAATTATAGCCATCGGCCTCGGTAGCGTAATTTGGATAACGCACAGTTCCGGCAAAACTGAGATGCAGGTTCAAATCCTGTCCAAGGCCTTATATTTTCCTTCTTTCAATTACTAGCTCGATTTGAAATGATCATTTGGGCTTTACTTAAAAAGTCTAAGTTATTATTTCATCTTATTAATTTCAATACGTAAGTATTTATCAACTTACCTTGTGTAAAAAACTACTTATAATATTTATATATTAATACTTGGCTTATAGCCGTGATTTTGAGTGTTGCTTCCTGTCTATATCTGACATAAGTCAAAAACTTGACAATTTCAGATATGATTGACAAAAATGCTAAACGTAATTGAAAGTTAGGTTTATATATGGTACTGTACACGATTTAGATTTGTAAATTTCCCAATTATAGCCATCGGCCTCGGTAGCGTAATTGGATAACGCACAGTTCCGGCAAAACTGAGATGCAGGTTCAAATCCTGTCCAAGGCCTTATATTTTCCTTCTTTCAATTACTAGCTCGATTTGAAATGATCATTTGGGCTTTACTTAAAAAGTCTAAGTTATTATTTCATCTTATTAATTTCAATACGTAAGTATTTATCAACTTACCTTGTGTAAAAAACTACTTATAATATTTATATATTAATACTTGGCTTATAGCCGTGATTTTGAGTGTTGCTTCCTGTCTATATCTGACATAAGTCAAAAACTTGAAAATTTCAGATATGATTGACAAAATGCTAAACGTAATTGAAAGTTAGGTTTATATATGGTACTGTACATGATTTAGATTTGTAAATTTCCCAATTATAGCCATCGGCCTCGGTAGCGTAATTGGATAACGCACAGTTCCGGCAAAACTGAGATGCAGGTTCAAATCCTGTCCAAGGCCTTATATTTTCCTTCTTTCAATTACTAGCTCGATTTGAAATGATCATTTGGGCTTTACTTAAAAGTCTAAGTTATTATTTCATCTTATTAATTTCAATACGTAAGTATTTATCAACTTACCTTGTGTAAAAAACTACTTATAATATTTATATATTAATACTTGGCTTATAGCCGTGATTTTGAGTGTTGCTTCCTGTCTATATCTGACATAAGTCAAAAACTTGACAATTTCAGATATGATTGACAAAAATGCTAAACGTAATTGAAAGATAGGTTTATATATGGTACTGTACACGATTTAGATTTGTAAATTTCCCAATTATAGCCATCGGCCTCGGTAGCGTAATTGGATAACGCACAGTTCCGGCAAAACTGAGATGCAGGTTCAAATCCTGTCCAAGGCCTTATATTTTCCTTCTTTCAATTACTAGCTCGATTTGAAATGATCATTTGGGCTTTACTTAAAAAGTCTAAGTTATTATTTCATCTTATTAATTTCAATACGTAAGTATTTATCAACTTACCTTGTGTAAAAACTACTTATATTTTATAATTTAATACGGTATATACTATTTGAAATTTTTTTATATTAACTAAGTCAAAAACTTGACAATTTCAGATATGATTGACAAAATGCTAAACGTAATTGAAAGTTAGGTTTATATATGGTACTGTACACGATTTAGATTTGTAAATTTCCCAATTATAGCCATCGGCCTCGGTAGCGTAATTGGATAACGCACAGTTCCGGCAAAACTGAGATGCAGGTTCAAATCCTATCCAAGGCCTTATATTTTCCTTCTTTCAATTACTAGCTCGATTTGAAATGATCATTTGGGCTTTACTTAAAAGTCTAAGTTATTATTTCATCTTATTAATTTCAATACGTTAGTATTTATCAACTTACCTTGTGTAAAAAACTACTTATAATATTTATATATTAATACTTGGCTTATAGCCGTGATTTTGAGTGTTGCTTCCTGTCTATATCTGACATAAGTAAAAAACTTGACAATTTCAGATATGATTGAAAGAATGCTAAACGTAATTAAAAGTTAGGTTTATATATGGTACTGTACACGATTTAGATTTGTAAATTTCCCAATTATAGCCATCGGCCTCGGTAGCGTAATTGGATAACGCACAGTTCCGGCAAAACTGAGATGCAGGTTCAAATCCTGTCCAAGGCCTTATATTTTCCTTCTTTCAATTACTAGCTCGATTTGAAATGATCATTTGGGCTTTACTTAAAAAGTCTAAGTTATTATTTCATCTTATTAATTTCAATACGTAAGTATTTATCAACTTACCTTGTGTAAAAAACTACTTATAATATTTATATATTAATACTTGGCTTATAGCCGTGATTTTGAGTGTTGCTTCCTGTCTATATCTGACATAAGTCAAAAACTTGACAATTTCAGATATGATTGACAAAAATGCTAAACGTAATTGAAAGTTAGGTTTATATATGGTACTGTACACGATTTAGATTTGTAAATTTCCCAATTATAGCCATCGGCCTCGGTAGCGTAATTGGATAACGCACAGTTCCGGCAAAACTGAGATGCAGGTTCAAATCCTGTCCAAGGCCTTATATTTTCCTTCTTTCAATTACTAGCTCGATTTGAAATGATCATTTGGGCTTTACTTAAAAGTCTAAGTTATTATTTCATCTTATTAATTTCAATACGTAAGTATTTATCAACTTACCTTGTGTAAAAAACTACTTATAATATTTATATATTAATACTTGGCTTATAGCCGTGATTTTGAGTGTTGCTTCCTGTCTATATCTGACATAAGTCAAAAACTTGACAATTTCAGATATGATTGACAAAATGCTAAACGTAATTGAAAGTTAGGTTTATATATGGTACTGTACACGATTTAGATTTGTAAATTTCCCAATTATAGCCATCGGCCTCGGTAGCGTAATTGGATAACGCACAGTTCCGGCAAAACTGAGATGCAGGTTCAAATCCTGTCCAAGGCCTTATATTTTCCTTCTTTCAATTACGAGTTCGATTTGAAATGATCATTTGGGCTTTACTTAAAAAGTCTAAGTTATTATTTCATCTTATTAATTTCAATACGTAAGTATTTATCAACTTACCTTGTGTAAAAAACTACTTATAATATTTATATATTAATACTTGGCTTATAGCCGTGATTTTGAGTGTTGCTTCCTGTCTATATCTGACATAAGTCAAAACTTGACAATTTCAGATATGATTGACAAAATGCTAAACGTAATTGAAAGTTAGGTTTATATATGGTACTGTACACGATTTAGATTTGTAAATTTCCCAATTATAGCCATCGGCCTCGGTAGCGTAATTGGATAACGCACAGTTCCGGCAAAACTGAGATGCAGGTTCAAATCCTGTCCAAGGCCTTATATTTTCCTTCTTTCAATTACTAGTTCGATTTGAAATGATCATTTGGGCTTTACTTAAAAAGTCTAAGTTATTATTTCATCTTATTAATTTCAATACGTAAGTATTTATCAACTTACCTTGTGTAAAAAACTACTTATAATATTTATATATTAATACTTGGCTTATAGCCGTGATTTTGAGTGTTGCTTCCTGTCTATATACATAAGTCAAACTTGACAATTTCAGATATGATTGCAAACAAACGTAATTGAAAGTAGGTTTATATATGGTACTGTACACGATTTAGATTTGTAAATTTCCCAATTACGCGATGATCGAAAGTAACCAGCTTTTCTTTATTTTAATTGGTTTAAAATTTTTTATTAATTATCTAAAATATTTATGTCTTTTTCAAAAATATTTAAAAAATAATGTTGTTTTAATTCCATCGCGATGATCGAAAGTAACCAGCTTTTCTTTATTTTAATTGGTTTAAAATTTTTTATTAATTAACTTACCTTGTGTAAAAACTACTTATAATATTTATATGTCTTTTTCAAAATATTTAAAAAATAATGTTGTTTTAATTCCATCGCGATGATCGAAAGTAACCAGCTTTTCTTTATTTAATTGGTTTAAAATTTTTTATTAATTATCTAAAATATTTATGTCTTTTTCAAAATATTTAAAAAATAATGTTGTTTTAATTCCAATTATAGCCATCGGCCTCGGTAGCGTAATTGGATAACGCACAGTTCCGGCAAAACTGAGATGCAGGTTCAAATCCTGTCCAAGGCCTTATATTTTCCTTCTTTCAATTACTAGTTCGATTTTAAATGATCATTTGGGCTTTACTTAAAAAGTCTAAGTTATTATTTCATCTTATTAATTTCAATACGTAAGTATTTATCAACTTACCTTGTGTAAAAAACTACTTATAATATTTATATATTAATACTTGGCTTATAGCCGTGATTTTGAGTGTTGCTTCCTGTCTATATCTGACATAAGTCAAAAACTTGACAATTTCAGATATGATTGACAAAATGCTAAACGTAATTGAAAGTTAGGTTTATATATGGTACTGTACACGATTTAGATTTGTAAATTTCCAATTATAGCCATCGGCCTCGGTAGCGTAATTGGATAACGCACAGTTCCGGCAAAACTGAGATGCAGGTTCAAATCCTGTCCAAGGCCTTATATTTTCCTTCTTTCAATTACTAGTCGATTTGAAATGATCATTTGGGCTTTACTTAAAAGTCTAAGTTATTATTTCATCTTATTAATTTCAATACGTAAGTATTTATCAACTTACCTTGTGTAAAAAACTACTTATAATATTTATATATTAATACTTGGCTTATAGCCGTGATTTTGAGTGTTGCTTCCTGTCTATATCTGACATAAGTCAAAAACTTGACAATTTCAGATATGATTGACAAAAATGCTAAACGTAATTGAAAGTTAGGTTTATATATGGTACTGTACACGATTTAGATTTGTAAATTTCCCAATTATAGCCATCGGCCTCGGTAGCGTAATTGGATAACGCACAGTTCCGGCAAAACTGAGATGCAGGTTCAAATCCTGTCCAAGGCCTTATATTTTCCTTCTTTCAATTACTAGTTCGATTTGAAATGATCATTTGGGCTTTACTTAAAAAGTCTAAGTTATTATTTCATCTTATTAATTTCAATACGTAAGTATTTATCAACTTACCTTGTGTAAAAAACTACTTATAATATTTATATATTAATACTTGGCTTATAGCCGTGATTTTGAGTGTTGCTTCCTGTATATATCTGACATAAGTCAAAAACTTGACAGTTTCAGATATGATTGACAAAAATGCTAAACGTAATTGAAAGTTAGGTTTATATATGGTACTGTACACGATTTAGATTTGTAAATTTCCCAATTATAGCCATCGGCCTCGGTAGCGTAATTGGATAACGCACAGTTCCGGCAAAACTGAGATGCAGGTTCAAATCCTGTCCAAGGCCTTATATTTTCCTTCTTTCAATTACTAGTTCGATTTGAAATGATCATTTGGGCTTTACTTAAAAGTCTAAGTTATTATTTCATCTTATTAATTTCAATACGTAAGTATTTATCAACTTACCTTGTGTAAAAAACTACTTATAATATTTATATATTAATACTTGGCTTATAGCCGTGATTTTGAGTGTTGCTTCCTGTCTATATCTGACATAAGTCAAAAACTTGACAATTTCAGATATGATTGACAAAATGCTAAACGTAATTGAAAGTTAGGTTTATATATGGTACTGTACACGATTTAGATTTGTAAATTTCCCAATTATAGCCATCGGCCTCGGTAGCGTAATTGGATAACGACAGTTCCGGCAAAACTGAGATGCAGGTTCAAATCCTGTCCAAGGCCTTATATTTTCCTTCTTTCAATTACTAGTCGATTTGAAATGATCATTTGGGCTTTACTTAAAAGTCTAAGTTATTATTTCATCTTATTAATTTCAATACGTAAGTATTTATCAACTTACCTTGTGTAAAAACTACTTATAATATTTATATATTAATACTTGGCTTATAGCCGTGATTTTGAGTGTTGCTTCCTGTCTATATCTGACATAAGTCAAAAACTTGACAATTTCAGATATGATTGCAAAATGCTAAACGTAATTGAAAGTTAGGTTTATATATGGTACTGTACACGATTTAGATTTGTAAATTTCCCAATTATAGCCATCGGCCTCGGTAGCGTAATTGGATAACGACAGTTCCGGCAAAACTGAGATGCAGGTTCAAATCCTGTCCAAGGCCTTATATTTTCCTTCTTTCAATTACTAGCTCGATTTGAAATGATCATTTGGGCTTTACTTAAAAGTCTAAGTTATTATTTCATCTTATTAATTTCAATACGTAAGTATTTATCAACTTACCTTGTGTAAAAACTACTTATAATATTTATATATTAATACTTGGCTTATAGCCGTGATTTTGAGTGTTGCTTCCTGTCATATCTGACATAAGTCAAAACTTGACAATTTCAGATATGATTGACAAAATGCTAAACGTAATTGAAAGTTAGGTGTATATATGGTACTGTACACGATTTGAATTTGTAAATTTCCCAATTATAGCCATCGGCCTCGGTAGCGTAATTGGATAACGCACAGTTCCGGCAAAACTGAGATGCAGGTTCAAATCCTGTCCAAGGCCTTATATTTTCCTTCTTTCAATTACTAGCTCGATTTGAAATGATCATTTGGGCTTTACTTAAAAAGTCTAAGTTATTATTTCATCTTATTAATTTCAATACGTAAGTATTTATCAACTTACCTTGTGTAAAAAAACTACTTATAATATTTATATATTAATACTTGGCTTATAGCCGTGATTTTGAGTGTTGCTTCCTGTCTATATCTGACATAAGTCAAAAACTTGACAATTTCAGATATGATTGACCAAAATGTTAAACGTAATTGAAAGTTAGGTTTATATATGGTACTGTACACGATTTGAATTTGTAAATTTCCCAATTATAGCCATCGGCCTCGGTAGCGTAATTGGATAACGCACAGTTCCGGCAAAACTGAGATGCAGGTTCAAATCCTGTCCAAGGCCTTATATTTTCCTTCTTTCAATTACTAGCTCGATTTGAAATGATCATTTGGGCTTTACTTAAAAGTCTAAGTTATTATTTCATCTTATTAATTTCAATACGTAAGTATTTATCAACTTACCTTGTGTAAAAAACTACTTATAATATTTATATATTAATACTTGGCTTATAGCCGTGATTTTGAGTGTTGCTTCCTGTCTATATCTGACATAAGTCAAAAACTTGACAATTTCAGATATGATTGACAAAAATGCTAAACGTAATTGAAAGTTAGGTTTATATATGGTACTGTACACGATTTAGATTTGTAAATTTCCCAATTATAGCCATCGGCCTCGGTAGCGTAATTGGATAACGCACAGTTCCGGCAAAACTGAGATGCAGGTTCAAATCCTGTCCAAGGCCTTATATTTTCCTTCTTTCAATTACTAGCTCGATTTGAAATGATCATTTGGGCTTTACTTAAAAAGTCTAAGTTATTATTTCATCTTATTAATTTCTATATATATATATATATATATATATATATATAAAACAATTACTTGATCATTTTGTAGGGGAAAAAACATCCATTGACCAGGTTTCGACCTCTTGGGTCTCGTCAGAATGGACTAGTCTTAACCCTAACAAAATATCAAGAAACCTCAAAGTATAGGCACGAAGAAACCTCTGTACGTTGGCGAAAGGAAGATAGAGCGCCATCAGTTGGCTAGAACTGCACTAAGGCTGAAACTGTACAGAAGTTGATTCGAAACCATACTGTGTTCTATAGATGGCTATCACAAATACGTTCTGCCTTTGGGATTTTAACAATGTAAATGCATATTTAATGCAATAGTAACATTATTTCCCGTGGCGGCGTCAGTTCTAGCCAACTGATGGCGCTCTATCTTCCTGTCGCCAACGTACAGAGGTTTCTTCGTGCCTATACGTTGAGGTTTCTTGATATTTTGTTAGGGTTAAGACTAGTCCATTCTGACGAGACCCAAGAGGTCGAAACCTGGTCAATGGATGTTTTTTCCCCTACAAAATGATCAAGTAATTGTTTGTAATGACTATGCAAATACCAGTTCGATTTGTATAGGTAAATACAATATGTATTTACAGATACATCTCATGTAATTGGTTTAATTGTAACTGCAGATTGCAGAGAAAGTTTTGCTTTTATATATATATATATATATATATATATATATATATATATATATATATATTTTGTTCCTTTAAAATTATTTTTGCTATCTATCCGGTTTATATCTGATGTAACGCGAATTCGTTACAACTTGTAACTAATAACATTGTAGGCAACCATTTAATATTGTTTTATCTATAGGACACTTCAAGACATTTGTATGAGAATTTTCATTATATTGCTGTAATAAAGCATGCGAGTACTTAAATCAATCGCCGTTTTATCCTTATTATTTATTTACCATCTCTTAATCTAATTATAGCTGCAAAAAGTTACCTGTCAAAAGAAATCATAAGAAGTGACTTGTAGAGATGAGAGGAAGTACCCTAAAAAATGTTATTAAATACTTGCGAGAGGCGTTAACATTCCTGTCTCTTCGTCACTGCTTATGAAGTTGAAATTATGAAATTAGGATGCCGCCTGGGGTTTAGGGACATGAATAAGAAACTAATAAAAATTATTCAAATACAAAAGTTTTTACTAAAGTAATACCTGTTTAGAAACTTTTTTCATTATGTAAAGTAGCTCATAGCAAGTTCTTACATCGTCCAGTTTTCGGATTAAAAATTTGCCTGGGTGCACCGTTTAATGGATTTGTATTTTATAGAAATAACAGACTACAGTCGAGATAATTTCAGTTATTATTATTCTAAATCAGCTAAGTAAATATACCCTAAACGATTGTGGAGGTTTTCACAATGAAGCTTGAGGTAAGTTATTGATCATAATAACAGAAATTAAAATGGAGTATGTGGGTACTCTAATTCCTTAATTATTTCACATGCTGGAAATTAGTTACCTAAGATAGCATGGTATTAGTAAGTGAAAAGCTGATGCTCTCATTTCCAGATTATATTCTTGACATTTTCACATTAACTTTGCAAGTGCTGTGTCATGGCTGTCATCATCATTCAAAGTTATAATACGTAACCACTACACTGTTTTGTAGTTAGTAAATATAAAGACTAGGTTTAAGAATTACCGCAGTTGCTGCTAAAATTTTAGTCTAAAATAAACCCTAGGGTTTAAGATTAATAATAGTGAACTTTGAAACAACTCCCTATTCGTTTCTACAGGAGAATAAACTAATCATCAAAATATTTTCTTCTCATCCGAAAGACGGTGTATTAAAAATTCAATTTGTAAATGCTTCTATGGCATGTGCTGGTGTTGAAGATCGTTGACCACAAAGTTTGTGTTAAGTTTTGGAAATATAGAATATTCCAAAATTATAGCCAAATGTTTAGTCAAGACAAAACAAGCAACCATAACTTTTACTGGATTTACTTCACCTTTAATTACCAAAATAGTTGGTTGTTTTCGTTTTACGTTCATATTGTTATAGTGCAAGCAAAAGTAAAATTGCAGTGGAAATAAAAAAACATGCTTTTTTCAATAGAACAATACGAAAGATGACTTCTTCATGTTTCTTATGTGCTGAACTGAAGCCAATAGTTGTTAAGATGGAAACATCATTAAGGTGGTTGAACCTTTTCAAAGGCTATATATAGACTCTGCGGGGAATATTAAAAGTTTGTCTCGTTACAAATTCATTCAAACCATTTTCGACGTTTATTTCTGTTTCCTTTTAGCATATCCTTCTGCAAATACTGTGACGGGAAAAAAGGAAAAATAGACAGGTATTGAGCGTTCCTCTCAGACTTGTCACTAAAAACAGTGCTGCGGCAGCTTAGTCGGCAAAAAAGCGTCAGAATATGGTACTAAGAGGGACACTATTTATGTATTGAGAATCGAAAGAATAAACAAATGAATTTGATGAAAAATACTTTTATTGTTTTTCAAAATAATCGTCTTTAAGGTCTATACGCATTTGCATGCGATTGAACCACCCTTCAAAGCGCCTTGTCTAGTCAGAAGATAGTGGCTCTAAAACATGCGTTTTGAAGGCCTCAACCCTTTCTTCTGGCGATGAAAATCGTTGTCCACCCAGTTTATCCTTAATTACTGGATACAAGAAGAAGTCATTGAGTGCTTAGTCGGGGATGTAAGGTGGATGGCCCACCAATTCGATCTTTTGTGTGTCCAAATACTAGTTTGTTGCATGTGACGTGTATGAGCTTGCATTGTCATGATGCAAAATGATTCGTCCTTTTGGATTGGTTTTTCTCAATTTATCGTAAACTTCAGGCAAACAAATGTCGCATACCACGCCGAATTAACATTCTTTTGATTTTCGAGAGCCACAGTTGCCACAGGACCGGTTTTCGTGAAAAAAAAAGACTCCACCATTTGCTTCTTAACGTTTCGAGAACGAAGAACTTTTGTTGCCTTTGCTTCACATTGAAACACCCAAGCGGCTGACTGACCTTTTCTTTCTGGCTCATAAGCATAAATCCATGACTCGTCACCTGTGACGATGTTGTATACCGCTTTGGATGCACCACAGTTGTACTTTGAAATCATTTTACGGCACCGATCGACACGAGCATTCTTTTGAGCATCTGTCAACAAATGTGGAATCCAATGCGCACACTGCTTCCGAACACACAAACATTCGTGCAAAATCTTATGTACGCTGTTCATACTAATGCTTAAACATCTCTCGATTTCTTGTTATATCACTTGACGATCTGCTTCAATTGGTTTTTTACAGTATAGGTATTTTCCGGTACTACGACCGATTTTGGACGACCTTCTTTTAACTTCGTCCGTGAGCGAACTACGTCCACGTTTGAATTCATTGTACCAGCGATATACAGTGGCTGTGGATGGCGCTTCACCGCCAAAAGTTGCATTCAGTTGATTGATGCATTGTTCTTTAGTTACACCACGTCGAAGGTCATAATAAATCATAGCTCGAAAACTTTCACGAGTTAATTCCGTATTTTGGCTGAGATGAAATGTTAAACATTGCAAAAAGCACAAATAGTGCTCGCACGTCAAAACATTCTGAGTACCTATAACCTCAAAAATGTCAAACTTTACGATGGCAATTTCAGATTTCACTGAGCAATACCAGTGTTGCCAGTTTTCAATACATAAATAGTGTCCCTCGTAATGCTGCACTGGCAATGGAACTAGCGAGTCAAATGGAATAAGCCAGCTGGCTTGAAATAAATTATCTGGAGTCAGGAAAGTTGGAGCGTGTCGATGCAGCCAGAGCTTTCCACGCTCTAAGAAGAGTTCTACAAACACTTGACACCAATACGCTAATAAAATTACTCGTTAACTAAAATAAAGTATAATGCTTCAAAAGAAATGTGAAATTATGGCCGAAATTAGATGCTAAAGATCTTAAATGCTAGTACTGCAGGGTGATTAGAGTTTATTATACAACATAAATAAAAAATAATAAAGCTGCGGTTCTATAAGTTGTAACGTTCCGTTTGTTGATATTTTATTATAAAACAATAGTAAGAATAGGCTAATTGAGGATGCGGTTTGAACTTTTTTTAGGGAGGTTTGGAACTTACTCAAAGCGAGACGTCAAGAGAAAATTTGTTGTTGTGGAATTCTCAAGTCGCGTTCAGCGCTCTGGGATGTTTAAGTAATATGTTGTACTTCCGCCAATTTATCCAATTTCACTTGTCGTGGTCTATCAATATACATAGAATACCAATCCATATTGGGAACTTATAATTTGTATGAAAAAGAATCAGAAATTATGCACGTTGTACACTGTATTTATCCAATTTATTTGGAAATAGAGACGAATTAACACACATCGTGGCGATGTTAATTTAAGATCGACCTCGCCCTGTCTAGTAGTCTGATTCACCCCACGAAGAAAGCGTTATACTGTTCGTAGTTAGAGAGTAGCCAAACTAGTTCCTTACATTGGCATTGAGATATATTTACTTTTATAACTGGAGGTAGTGGTCTTGCACCTACGTCGGTGGAACCGAGATTAGAAATATACGCTCCGCATAATACTCACTAGCCCTTTTTATGATTAACATGCGTGGGATAAAGACCCTTTCGTGTGTACTGTACTCATAATATAACTGACCGCGGGAGTAAAAGATCATGCTAAAGGTAGTGTCAAGCCTATTCAAATAGACCTACGTCTTTTGTCACAATTGTTCAATAAGATTTTTTTGCACTCGATTCATCACGCGTGGTATAAGGTGTCATAGTTTACGCTGGCGTTTCAAGTTCGAAAACCTTACCGGCGTGAAACCCAGGTGCATTCAATCCCACTCTGTTTTATAATATAGTTGTATATAGGAATTTAGTTTGGTAACTGGCCATAACGAATTTTCACTTTGTAATAAGAACCCTTCCATTGTTTTGTTGAAGGGGTAATTCATTGTATATTCTTATTTTGTCGAAAGAGTACATGCCATACATTTGTTTTACATATATAAGTACCTTGTAAACTGCTGTAATTTTTACATTTATACGTTGCAAATAAAATTAAGAATTGAAGTTCAGGTACATTATTTCTGTTAAGAATTAGTGTGTGAGTGAGGCGAATCACATACCTCTACAACGTGAACCCCTGCTTCTCCCTTAATAGTACCCAGTGTTGTATGGTTTCCTAGACCAGTCACGAGATCTTCTCAATAATAATTGGTACGGTGACGTAATTATTGATGCTCACCCCATTTTGTGTCGTTAGAATCTACTCTTATTATTTTTGTCTTGGCCGATCACCACTAATTACGATTCAAGGCCGTCAAGCCACGCAAATTACGATTTGTACCACACCCACCACTCGTCGTCTTGAGCTAGTGATCTTCGGGATTTCGATCCTTTTGTCCCCGATTTCGTAGTGTCAGACGAGCCCGTAACAAATAGGTGACGTTATGCTATGATACGGGTGAAAATGATGATACGGTATTAATTTCGAATTGTTCAGAAGCGGCGAAAACCCGTAATCGGTTAATCTTCAGTGGTTGGGAAATGGGTTCTTGTGACAAAAAGAAAAAAATAAAAAATTTATGATGCAAAATGGCTGAAATATAAAACTTCTTTAAAAATATTACTTGCCTAAAAATGTTTTACTATCTGTCAAGATTAAACGGCGCCATACGGTCATGTCCTAGCAATATCCTTGATGTATTTACTATCCGCAAGACGACTATTTCGGATAACTCTCCTTACTTCTGATTCCAAGCTCATCCAATCAGTTATCGTTTTTTGTACCCTATTTAGAAATACCCTACTCACTTTCTATCTAATTACCGTAATTTTCGAAACAACGGTCTCCCAAATATAACTTCATTTTTGAGGGTAACTGATAATGATTATCTTACCCATCTTATAACAAACTGTAAATAGAATTCCATCTAAATTCAGACTCTACTAATAATAAACTTCAAAACATAATCATTAACTTAAAAAAACTTAAACTAAAAGTAATACTATCATTTTATAGCGCTAGATTCTTAAATTCCTATTCGAAAGTTTGTAAATCCCAATTACTTGAAAATGACGAGCAAGTGACATAGTATAATACCAACTTCTGTTTCAATCGTTTCAAGGTCTATCAAAGACATGAAATTTACACACAAAAATTTACTAATAATACGTCTTACAATTAAAACTTGCGTTTCACTTAATACACATTTTTTGCATTTTAAAAGTGTCAACCTCTTTTCTACTAATTTTATCGATAAATGTACTAGTTCCGCCGTCCTACGAACCAACTACAATTATATTTATAAGCCCGTATTGACATAATTTTCAAGCGTCAAACTAAACAAAAAAACTCACAACAGTACTCACAATTTTAAATTTAAGTGTTTCCAAATTAACTACACTGAAAGATTAATTATTTTCTAGACCCATTAGGACACCTCATTCCTATCACTTATTTAACATACGTTAAGGAGTGAAACTTTACTTTTCAACCCTTTCACTTCACGACGTAATCGCTATTTAAATCCACGCGACACGCGTGTATGAACATTTTCTTTCCCCCAGCGTAGCTAACCACAATTCGCAACCGGCCTAAAGGCTTTAAAAGACACTCTTCCGTTACTCCTAAGTCATATTTTTATTCCTGTCTCGAAGAAGGGGTGCCTCACCGACTACAACAGTTTACGTACGCGTCCCTAGTTATTCACGCTACATTTTTACTTGTGTATCTTTCTATATTAAGTTAATTCGAAATTACTCACTCTTTGCTAAAATTCCGTACTCGGTTCCCACACAATGTTCTGTTTAAGCTATCTTACGGTAATTTCAGTGCCTTCAGAACGATAATTAATTTTATTACATTTTATGAGTTTGCGGTTATTGAGGTTTCTGAACTCCATGCGAATCGAAACAATATTATTGTGGACAAAAATGTCCATGATTTAAACTTACATTGAAATAGTTCTTTTTTAAATTGTAAATTACCTGAGCTTTTGTAGAATTTTTAAAGCATATTTTTATTACAAAATTAAAAGTTATTTTTCCATATACCAATGTTTGAATAATCATTGCGCGAACGTTACCGCTAAACCAACTACACCATGGTTAGGATTTGTATAGGTCCAAATAGCTTAATTACTCAAGTTAGCATACTCTAACAGAAGATGGGATCATATCATGGGGTCACCTAGTCAAGGGTGGCTCCGTAGATCAAACAGGTTAGGGTTCCGATACAGGCCGCTTAAAAAATGTTAAGCGAACATTTTTCACAAAAACAAGCCTTCGTTCGTGTGATAGGTAAAATGTAGGTCCCGTGTGTAAGTGTTGTCACGCATGTTAAAGATTTCTACCTTGCCTGGAATGGCAAGGGTATGGCGGAATTCAAAATTTCCAGGTTAAAAAAACTTTCTTCCTGGCCAATGCAACATCTTTGGGTAGAGCATTGGAATGTTAAATGTAAGGGCTCCAGTCAAGGATCACTTTAATAGCAAACGTTGGTGTGGTAGTATACATCTCTTGTTACTGTAGTGATGGAAAAAGATATGTTTGATTGCCGCACACTTAATTACCAAGCCATGTTCGATTACTTACAATTTTTGTTGGCTCTATTATTGCAGGTAAAGAAGTTATTTTTCGACAAACTAAATGGCCAAAACTACCCACGAACAATTACTCAAGTTATTGAGTTTATATGGAATTTAACAATAAAAATTAATCAGCTGATTTCGCGTTAAGCGTATTGGCTACCTAAATAAAGTCGCTCTCAGGGCGCAACACAAATTGAAGGCGCTCATTCTTCTAAGCTCTAAAATTTTCTCCTAATGTACTCAAATCAAATATATCAAACATCAATAAATCAAAGTCACCTTCAATTTATGTCATAAATGTCAAATTTAATTTTTTTTATTGTTTTGACAAAAATCCTAGGTCATCAATCGAAACGTAAATAAAGATCATTTTAACAAATGTAAGTGGTTTTATTTCCAAGAAAGATTAAAAAGAATAATGCTTACTGTTGCAAACAAATACCCCTGATCCCAAAAGGTGATAATTAGAACAATTGTGAAACCAATTTAATGTACAATCGCACAATCACCAAACGCCAATCCGAAGAAGTGTGTCACCTCACCACCAGTGTTTAATATTCCGGAAACTAATAGATGGATATTGGTAAGCTTTGGTCGCCAAAAAATCCAGATCGATTGTAAAACCAAAACGAAGTAAAAGGTTTATTGGGTACAATTTTAATTATTATTTTACATGCTTGTCAAATTACCGTCAACAGGAGAACCATATGTTATAAAGAAACTGTAGAGCTCTATACAGTGCCGTTCTTTAAAATCGATATTGCAGAAATGGCTGTACATATTGAGACATTCGCCTCACTTCAGTTGGAAAATATTGATTTGAATGAACTCGTAGATGCAAATAGAAAATTTCCCTACGGTAACTCTTAACTAGAATTTCAACCTGAGGTTAACTATCATAAACATATAATCTATTGTATTATTGGTATCTTCCTTGGAATTGTTCTGTTTTCATACTTTCAAAAATTGTGTATACTAAGAATGTCGAAGAATAACTCAACAAGGAAACCAGGAAATATTTTAATGGTCCAAATTTAATCACAACCTGCAATTTGCAACTTGCACGGGTGGAATTAGGTTAGGAATTAATAGAAGAATGTGATGGATTTGTTACTAGACAAATCATGTTTCGCTGGCGTGTATGTAAATAGTTTCTCTAAAGGATGTGTTTGAAAGAGGTGTACGAACTTTGGTCTGTAGTTGGAATCCAATATAATAACACATATTTTATTTCCTGTATTTACTGTAGAATTATAAATTGTATTTAGAAAGAATTTTTTAACTGCCAAAATATAAATAGCTATTTGAAACGTTTATAAAATAAGAAAATCTATATTTGAGGTTAGGCGTTTCGGCTATCAAGTGTTAATTGTTGCTTGATTTGATATGATAATGTATAATTTGGTACATCACAAAGACGTTTTTGTTCTGATTAAATTTTAAAATAATGTATGAAACAAAGCGATATGATTCATATGGGGAACGCTACCGAGCAACACATTGAAATAATTTAAACCTAGCTTTCGCGAGTAAAGCCAAAACAAAATTTTATTGGGTACTTTGTTTAAATGACAAGCGCAGTTTAAATTCATGCAGCATTTCATTACTGGACTAAATCTTATATTACTTCAGAAAGTTTAGTAAACTCTCAATTCCAACTTTCTTGAAGCAATAACGTACCGATAATTTAGCACAATGATGAAGGCAGAAAAAGAAATATAAACTGTCTTCATTGTATATTCATTGATTTTGATACACGTCATTATAATAAAGTACCATGAATATATTCTTGATGAGGGTTTTGTAAAGTTCCCATGTTAACGTCCTACAAACGAAATACAAATTTACGCCAGCTCTTCCTTTCATGTATATACTTTCTATATCGAGAAAACTACAATTCATTTTACCTAATAGCAGGAAATGATTGAATGATACAAGGTTCATTAGCTTTGAAATATTTAAGTTCGTAAAAGCATTACGAATACATACACAAAAATTGGTTCGCGCTCCTTATAATTACGTAGCCTTTTCAAAGTAAAGACTATTAGATTTACGTTGTGGTAAATATTTCTCGATAAGTAGAGCATATGATAGTTCCTCGTGACACATCCGTAGATTCTTGTGTGATAGTACCCAGACATTAGTACTAAGCTAATACTACCAACCTTATAACTGTTTTTAATTTTATTTTAACAAACTAATTTTGGTTATGTTTGAACATGCGCATGCATGAACTAACCCATAAATATACGTGAACACGCGCACACAATGTAGAACGTATGCAAACACGTAAGTATGCAGGAACCTATGTATCCGATAGAACGCAAGCAGGTACGTACGAACGTCTGTACATCCCCTTGTATCCTAGCAAGCACTTACTCACACGCACGCACCAAGCACACACGTCCGCTCACTCACGCTTACCCACAAACACACAGACACACACACACATACACCACTGCCACACACACACGCACGCACAAACATACCACACAAATACACACAAGCATGCAGTAGACGTGTACACACGAGTGCACAAACATTTACATGTTTGAACGTATTCGTGAATTTTTGACACTGACACGCACACGCCCAAGCACGTACACACACGTATATGCACACACTCATATATGCACAAAACTCACACGCGTAAACGCCGCGCACACGCACACAAATATACACATGCAAATGGACAGACACCCGCACGTGCACAGACATACTAAACAGATACATGCACATACATGTACGTGCAAAACATGCACATGCAATTGTGCACGCGCATGTGCATTCAAGCACATGCGCGCGTTAATACATACACACGCACACTTAAAGCGAAACACATGCATACGCACAAGAGCACGCGCACACATCAACAAATACAACATCAAACACTCATACATATGCGAATACGAATACAAATTGGCAGATACGCACGCGCACGTACACATACATACCCATACATTCATACAGATTAACAAGACACACACAACCCACAAACCAATCAAGAGCCCGAAAATAGAACGGTTTGGACGCACCACCCTTCAGAACGAGGATAGTTGCAATTACACTGGGTTGTTAGAACTTATGAAAACCCGTGGATAGTTAAAGTTGGAATAAAATCAGTTATTCGATGCTACCAGACATCAGTCAGCAGAACATCCAATTCGATCAACACGCGGATAACCATCGCAGTACAGGACGACTTTAAAACTAGGCAGTTAACAATAATTTAGATTTTTATCTGTCATGATTCTTGCACTGGTTGTCGAGGGAGTTTTGATGAGAAAAAAACTGTAAGTTGTTTGATTTTGTTATCCATCTTATTTACACCACATGCTATCTTGTTTCATTTAATAGTTGTGTTTGATGGTAATAATAAAATAACCATGTGTGGATCTTTGTATTAAAATGGACAATTAACATCGGTGCCCGCTTATTAAAAGCGTATTGTAATACAGAATTCTCATATGGAAAAGTTCATTAATTAGATGCGAAATCGCACAAGTTAAATTGATAATGATAATTTTAAGTTGCTTTTTCTAGCTACACGCATATTATTGTTGTTATTGATTGTTAAAATCACGTTATACAATGTAGGTCACGTATGCACTAAATGGAGTTTTTTGTTTAATACAAATTGCTAGAAAAGATGAAAAAAGTGTAGGCGAGGCCCATCTCTAGATGCAGTAGGAACCGCCTAAACAATTTCTTGGGACGCCCATTGTGGTGATAGTTGCACGTTAGCAACACACACACAAAAACGTGATTGAGAGCAAGGACAAAATGGTTTTTAAAACTAATGTCATGGTGTCACAAAATTTATGAATATCTTTCTCATTTTGAATGCATTTATATAATAATTAAAAGTTGTTTGTTTGCATACGAGATTCTCTGTTTAAATCGCTCACAACCCGCCGATGGAAAATCAAGCATTTGAACTTGTGTAGCCGAAAGCAACTCTTTAAATTAAGCTTATGATTCCTTTTATAATAGCAATGTTATTGTTATTAAATGGAAGAAATTTACCTGACATTGAACTAGAAAACAGTTATATGTGGTTGGATTTTCCTCTCCGTTTTCATTTTCAAAATAAATCTTGACATATTTATGTTTAAAAATATGTTTTACTTAAAAAGCTTATAAATGATTTTCTTATCGTGTCATCCTATGCGCATTAAAATATACATTAATTATAGATTTTAAGTAATTTAATATTAAATTGCGCTATTTTATTATTTATTTTAATTATTATTTAATTTTTTTTAATTTTTTAATGTTATTAAATATTTTTAATATTTATTTAAGAATTTCATATCAAAAGGCCTTTTCCTCCAAAAGACCCGCCAAAATTTCCGGCCCAAAATTGAAAGTCTACCCTAAAATTTAATATCACTGCTCATTTACATTTTTAAAGGCCTACGAATGTCTGAAAGGAAAACGAAAAGATTGTCTGGAGCGCAATATAAAAGAAAGCGAGAGGAAAAGCAAAATGAAGCTAAACAAATGTTTGGCTCATTAACAAAGTTTTTAGTAAAATCGCCAGAACCGGAAAGTAGTTGTAGTAGCCAATTAAATCCAATTGATGATTTGTTTTGCGATAAAATGAAAATGAATTATCTGTCGAAAATGAAAAGGCTAATGACAATACTAGTAGTACCGACGAAATGGAAACAGAAGATAATAAGGATATCGATCTATACAATACCGATACCGCTGAAATTGATAAAGCATATTTTGCTATGTGTATGGATTTAAATGATCCAGCTTGCTGGCCTTTAACAATTACCACTAAAATATTGGATATATTAATCGAAAAGGACCCATACAAAATAAACAATCTACATATCCAATTAATGAATTGGGAAGATCATTTTCATCAACTTATTTCTATAGAAAAATGCCAAATGGTGAAAAATTTAATCGTGAGTGGTTAATCTATTCTCCAAAAACGGATTCCATATTTTGCTTCTGTTGTAAATTATTTGGCAAACAAGAAATAAAATTAGTTAATGAAGGCTTCAATGATTGGCAACACACATCTGATAATTTATCTCGTCATGAAAAAACATCGCTGCATATCGGAAATTGCACCAATTGGAAAAATTTGGAATTAAATTTAAGAAACAAAGCTACAATTGATAAAAATTTGCAACGGTATTATGACGCAGAGAAAAAACGATGGTATCAAATTGTCGTACGCATGATATCTGTGGTACAATTTCTGGCAGTACAGGGTTTAGCGTTTAGAGGTAGCTCGAGCAGATTGTATGAAAACAATAATGGAAATTTTCTAAAAGCAATTGAAATGATAGGAAAATTTGATGATGTTATGGCAGATCACATAAATCGCATTCAACAATCAGTTGCTTTAAAGAACCATATGCCACATTATGCGGAAATCGCTTCCAAAATGAAATAATTAGTATCCTTGCAGCGCAAATTCAAAATATATTTTGTCAGCAATAAAAGACGCCAAATATTTTTCAGTAATTTTGGATTGTACGCCGGACATGGGACATGTCGAGCAAATTACAATAATTTTGAGATATGTGCATATTCAAAATGACGAAGTAGAAGTGAGAGAAAATTTCGTTGGTTTTTCTCCAGGTCAAAAAGTACTGGAGAAGCTTTTACGACTTTTAATTGAAAAATTAAGCTCTCTTAAATTAAATGTTCACGATATGAGAGGCCAGGGGTATGATAATGGATCAAATATGGCTGGAAAACATATTGGATTGCAGAAACGAATTTTGGACAATTATCCACGAGCTTTGTTTATGCCATGCAACGCGCATACATTAAATTTGGTCGTCAATGATGCAGCGAAAGTTTCTTTTTCAACTGTGGATTTTTTAGTAATGTGTCAGCAATATACAATTACTTTTCCGGATCACATTTTCGATGGCAAATTTTAAAAAAACATGTAAAATCGTTAACAGTAAAACAAGTTAGCGTAACCCGGTGGGAATCAAGGATTAAGGCGATTAGACCACTGCGTCATGAATTAGGTGAAATTTATGACAGCCTAATAGAACTAGCGGAAGAATGTTCAACACCAATAGGTCAACATGAAGCTAAATGTTTGGCAATGAAAATTAAATCGTACAAATTTATTTGTTCCACAGTAATATGGTACGAAATCTTAGAAAAGTAAATATTATTAGTAAAATGATGCAGACCGTTTCTTGGAATCTTACTTCATGTGCTGAATCTATTAATAATATTTTAATTTTTTCCAAAGTATTAGAAATGATGAAAATTTCGAAAAGTATTTGAAAATTGCTGATGAATTATGTGAATCACTTGAAATACAACCGGAATTTCCTGTTGAAATTAATCTACGTCGACGCCATAAGCGAAAACAATTTGACTATGAAGGAGATGAGGATATTCAGTTAACTGCTAAAGAAAATTTCAAAATTAATTTTTCTATGTAATATTGGATACAGCCATTTCATCTGTTACTACCCGATTTGAAACATTATCCAATTTCGAACAGTCTTTCGGATTTTTATATAAATTTGTTGAAATAGGAGAGGACGACATAAAAAAGTTGCTTCGACTTTCATAATAAATTCAAGGATGGCGAATCGTGCGACATAAACGGAGCAGAATTATACGAAGAGTTAATTTCATTGAAAATAATTATAAAAGATAGGAAACAACCCGAAGAACTCCTAAAGTATTTGTACAAACACAATTTACAAAATTCATTTCCAAATGTATCTACAAGCTTAAAACTATTATTGACCATGCCTGTATCAGTTGCGTCTGGAGAACGTAGTTTTCTAAATTGAAAATCATAAAAATTACCTACGTACTTCCATGACGCAAGAACGTATGAGCAATCTTTCAATTATCGCGATTGAAAGTGAAATTGCTGAATCTTTAAATATTCACGAAGCAATTGACGATTTTTCAGTAAAAATCCCGTAGGATTAACTTTTAATATGTACTTTATTTAATAATTGCTTTGTGAAGATTCAGCAATTTCACTTTCAATCGCGATAATTGAAAGATTGAAAGATTTCCTAATTAACCGGTAACCTAACCGGTTTTAGCCGGTTTTCTTTTCAGAAACCGGTTTTGGGAACAAAACCAATATTTTTTCGTTCTCGATTTCGGTTAACCAAAACTGATTTTTTCCCGGTTTGATGCCCTGTGTATAATAATAAACATTAAAAATTAAAGTAGTTTTTTAATGTTATCCTGGGGCGGCCATACAGACTGGCACGCAGGCGGCCATATACCCAGGTACGGCCCTGATTGATACACGTCATTATAATAAAGTACCATGAATATATTCTTGATGAGGGTTTTGTAAAGTTCCCATGTTAACGTCCTACAAACGAAATACAAATTTACGCCAGCTCTTCCTTTCATGTATATACTTTCTATATCGAGAAAACTACAATTCATTTTACCTAATAGCAGGAAATGATTGAATGATACAAGGTTCATTAGCTTTGAAATATTTAAGTTCGTAAAAGCATTACGAATACATACACAAAAATTGGTTCGCGCTCCTTATAATTACGTAGCCTTTTTCAAAGTAAAGACTATTAGATTTACGTTGTGGTAAATATTTCTCGATAAGTAGAGCATATGATAGTTCCTCGTGACACATCCGTAGATTCTTGTGTGATAGTACCCAGACATTAGTACTAAGCTAATACTACCAACCTTATAACTGTTTTTTAATTTTATTTTAACAAACTAATTTTGGTTATGTTTGAACATGCGCATGCATGAACTAACCCATAAATATACGTGAACACGCGCACACAATGTAGAACGTATGCAAACACGTAAGTATGCAGGAACCTATGTATCCGATAGAACGCAAGCAGGTACGTACGAACGTCTGTACATCCCCTTGTATCCTAGCAAGCACATACTCACACGCACGCACCAAGCACACACGTCCGCTCACTCACGCTTACCCACAAACACACAGACACACACACACACATACACCACTCGCACACACACACACGCACGCACAAACATACCACACAAATACACACAAGCATGCAGTAGACGTGTACACACGAGTGCACAAACATTTACATGTTTGAACGTATTCGTGAATTTTTGACACTGACACGCACACGCCCAAGCACGTACACACACGTATATGCACACACTCATATATGCACAAAACTCACACGCGTAAACGCCGCGCACACGCACACAAATATACACATGCAAATGGACAGACACCCGCACGTGCACAGACATACTAAACAGATACATGCACATACATGTACGTGCAAAACATGCACATGCAATTGTGCACGCGCATGTGCATTCAAGCACATGCGCGCGTTAATACATACACACGCACACTCAAAGCGAAACACATGCATACGCACAAGAGCACGCGCACACATCAACAAATACAACATCAAACACTCATACATATGCGAATACGAATACAAATTGGCAGATACGCACGCGCACGTACACATACATACCCATACATTCATACAGATTAACAAGACACACACAACCCACAAACCAATCAAGAGCCCGAAAATAGAACGGTTTGGACGCACCACCCTTCAGAACGAGGATAGTTGCAATTACACTGGGTTGTTAGAACTTATGAAAACCCGTGGATAGTTAAAGTTGGAATAAAATCAGTTATTCGATGCTACCAGACATCAGTCAGCAGAACATCCAATTCGATCAACACGCGGATAACCATCGCAGTACAGGACGACTTTAAAAACTAGGCAGTTAACAATAATTTAGATTTTTATCTGTCATGATTCTTGCACTGGTTGTCGAGGGAGTTTTGATGAGAAAAAAACTGTAAGTTGTTTGATTTTGTTATCCATCTTATTTACACCACATGCTATCTTGTTTCATTTAATAGTTGTGTTTGATGGTAATAATAAAATAACCATGTGTGGATCTTTGTATTAAAATGGACAATTAACATCGGTGCCCGCTTATTAAAAGCGTATTGTAATACAGAATTCTCATATGGAAAAGTTCATTAATTAGATGCGAAATCGCACAAGTTAAATTGATAATGATAATTTTAAGTTGCTTTTTCTAGCTACACGCATATTATTGTTGTTATTGATTGTTAAAATCACGTTATACAATGTAGGTCACGTATGCACTAAATGGAGTTTTTTGTTTAATACAAATTGCTAGAAAAGATGAAAAAAGTGTAGGCGAGGCCCATCTCTAGATGCAGTAGGAACCGCCTAAACAATTTCTTGGGACGCCCATTGTGGTGATAGTTGCACGTTAGCAACACACACACAAAAAACGTGATTGAGAGCAAGGACAAAAATGGTTTTTTAAAACTAATGTCATGGTGTCACAAAATTTATGAAACCTCTCAAATCTTGTTTGAACACATTTTATAAAATAAAGTTGTAATAAAAGTTAGTTTGTTTATTTCCATTACGTATATACTTATACTTAAAAAGAAATCATCCACATTGGTGATGCCGACAATTCACCTACAACTGTATTGGTGATCAGCTAAAACCCACTTCGTAATAGATGACGCAAACAACGAGGTTAATGCTGCACCTGAAATTTCTAGTGGCAGAAGTATACGAGTACCGTTATTTTGGAATGATAAACCAGCACCTTGGTTTGCTATTTTGGATACCCAATTTCATATTGGAAACATTACTCGTGAGGAAACCAAATTTTTTCATGCTGTAGCAAGTTTAGATTCCCGCAGTGCATCCGAAGTAGAAGAAATAATAACCAAACCACAGGCCGCAAACACTTATAGCACTCTGAAACAAGAGCTTATCAAAGGAATTTCCGAATCTTAAGAAGAAAAAGCACGACGATTACTCGAAAAAGAGGAAATAGGGGATAGAAAACCTTCACAGTTTATGAGGTATCTTCGTAGCCTAGCAGGTAATAATGTGTCAGAAAAATTACTCGCTACAATTTGGTTTAGTCGACTACAGCATCAAACGCAATTAATCTTAGCAAGTCAAGTTGAATCAACGCTGGACATTTTAAACGTTCTAGCTGACAAAATTCACGAAATTGGCAACACATCAAATAATATGGCTTACTTACAAACTCCAGGTTCTACAAGCACAAGTTCAAAAATTTCGATACAAGGAAAAATAGCAGAGCTTACTAATCAAGTTTCAATGTTAGTTGTCCATTACAACTATGAAAAAGGGCCCCATTATAAGATTCCTAACAACAGTATGAAACCACGACTGTCACGTTCCTATTTAATAAAGCATGTAATCGAAGATAACGAAACGCCTCAAAAATCTAGCAGACAATATTAGTACCATTGGAGGTTCGGTGCAAACACAACAAAATGTGTAAAGTCATTCGCCTTTAAAATAAATACGGAAAACTCGAGCCAGGTCATCAACGACAACGAATGACTCCGCGACAAACTACAGCCGTCGCTTATTCATTACAGACGTTGCTTCAAAGATACACTTTTAAATGATTCTGGATCAGATATTTGTGTACACCCATACACTCAAATCAAACAGCGCAGAAAACCATCAGTACATCAAGTTTTTTTCGCTAGTGGATCACCTATTAATACTTACGGAACAATTCATTTAAAATTGGACCTAGGTCTTAGGCGCAACTTTAGTTGGGAATTTCTCATGGCTGATATAGTTCGACCGATTGTAGGAGTAGATTTATTGTCCTTCTTTAATCTAATTGAAGATTGTTGGATTCCATTACAAAGTGACACAAAAGGAAACAACGCCAGCGGCGACTTCACAACCAGTGTAAAGACCATCGTTGTTTCTTCAGTATTTCACAAGCTTCTTGAACATTTTCCAGAAGTAACTAAAACATAAGTAATGTTAAGCAAGATAAACATACCACAAAACATTACATCTATATGTCCCCAGGACCACCAGTTACTTGCAAAGTACGAAAATTACTACCAGAGAAGTTAGATAAAGTCAAACAAACATTTGAAAAACTAATAGAGGAGGGTATCGGAAGACGCTCTAACAGTTCGTGGGCATCACCATTGTAAATGGTGCACAAAATGAATGGCGGTTGGCGGCCATGCGGCGAATATACGGCTCTGAATGCTAGAATCATACCAAATCAATATCCGTTACGTCATTGAGAAGATTTTTCTGCTAACCTAAAAGGAGAAACGATATACAGCAAAATCAACCTAGTAAACGCGTTCTATCGACTACCTGTGGCAGAAAAAGACATCAGTACAACAGCAGTAGTTACACCTTTTGCGCTTTTTGAATTTCTCAGGATGCCATTTGGCTTAAAAGTCGCTGCACAAACATTTCAACGATTTATTGACGAAGATAAACGTGATTTTAATTTATTATTCCCATGTTTGGATGATCTCTTGGTAGCTTCGGTAAACGAAGAGAAGCGTCAAGCACGCTTGAAGCTTCTCCTCCAACTAGGCTTTCATGTAACTCCAAAAACAATTCAACAAGCAAAAGAAAAACGTGAGTACATAAAAACATACCCAAAACAAACAACTTTCAAGCCATTAAGACGATTCTTAGGGGCCCATAATTTTTATTGTTAGTTTATTACCAATGCCGCAAAGTTTCAAGCACCCTGCATAATCTCGTAAAAAATGATGTACAAGAAAATTATATTGTGAATTGGACAGACAAAGAAATGCAGTGTTTGAAAAATGCAAGGAAAGCCTCTCTGAAACAACGAGATTAGTACGCCCAAATGTCAATGCCAACTAGTTCGGTTTACTGATGCTTCTGATCAAGCAATTGGTGCAGTACTTCAACAAAGGTTTGATAATGAATGGCAGCCATTATATTTTTACTCGAAGAAATTATCACCTGCGCAAATGAAGTATAGTACGTACGACAAAAACCGCTAGCCGTATACCAATCTATCCGTCATTTACAACATTGGTTTTTGGGTAGACATTTCGCTGTTTACACAGACCATAAGCCAGTAACCCTTGCATTTAGACAGAAGTAAGGAAAAATGTCACCTGGACAGTTCACACATTTTGGAATTTATTGAACAATTCACAACAGAAATCAAACATGTAGGTGGCAAAAATAATGTTGTAGCTGACGCTTTTTCTAGAATAGAAACTTTATCTACACTCGTGAACTGGAACAATCTAGCAATTGCGCAATAGAACGATGTACAATTAGAAGAACTATTAAAGTAACAGACAGGAACAGTGTTGAAGTTTAAAAATATTGATGTGACTGACGGGAATATTTTGCTAAATTGTGACATATCGTCAACTATGCCAATCATACCCAATAGATTTAGAAAGAAAATTTTTTACACCTAACATAGTATGAACCATCCTAGAATTAAGAGCACCACTAAAATGATATCTTCATGATTTGTATGGCCAAATATGAATGAAGGTTGTGCTGCAAGGACGCGCAATTGTATACAATGCCAGTCTTGCAAAATTAGTCGACACACGGTCTCAAATTGGAAAATTTTGTCTACTAAGCTCTAGGTTTGATCACATAAATATGAATATTATCGGCCCGTTACCAATTTCTAATGAATATAAATAGATTTCAACAGTTGTCGACAGATTTTCAGGATTGTCAGAACCATATCCGATAAAAGATATGTACGCAAATACTATTGCAAAAAATTGTTTAACAAATGGATTGTGCTTTATAGCATGCATTTACGAGCGACGGCCAATCAGGGAGGCCAATTTACGTCACATCTCTTTGCCTCATTAGCAAGTTTATGATTTTTACATATAAACACTACGGTCTACATTCCTCCAGCAAATAGATTAGTAGAAAGGTTGCATAGGCAACCGAATGTAGCCATTTGATGACACAACAACTTAAAATGGGCCCATAATCTACCTGTAACCATGATGGAAATAAAAGCAACCTTCAAAGACGATCTTCAAGCTACCCCTACGGAAATGATTTTTGGACAACCAATTGTATTACCTGGCGAATTCTTAAATACTACAAACAAAGAAAGCCCAAGTTCTTATGTAACCGATCTATGCAATTTTTTTCGAGACTTAGCTCCCGTACCAACATCGAAGCACTGCAAAGAAAAAATATTTGTTTCCAAAAGGTTACAAACATCGCATTACGTATTTGTAAGAGTAGAGACGATGAAACGCAATGAAGATAAACCATATTAGGGACCATTTAAAGTTATTTCGAGAAACCAAAAATTTTTTATGTTTGCGGCAACATTAGAAATATTTCAGTTATCCGGTTGAAGCCAGTCTACGCTACTACAATTGACGATATCAATGACGAAGGACTTACAACAGTCACTGAAGAGACTACTATTACTATTCCTCTTTGGTACTCTTGTGACCATACCGAGGAAGTTTTGTGGTGATAGTTGAACGTTAGTAACCACAAAAAACGTGATAGAAGGCGAGGGCAAAAACGGTTTTTTAAAAACTAGTTTCATGGTGTCACAAAAACATAATAGAAACTCATATCTTGTTTGATCACATTTTATGAATTTAAGTTCTAATGAAAATTAGTTTGTTTCGTTTCATTGCATATATATATATATATATATATATATATATATATATATTTGTGTGGGTCCGGGAATAGACTAGCCCCATGGTACGACCTGCCTGTCGTAGGAGGCGACTACAGCAGTTCAACACATACACACACGCACACTTTACACACGCACACTACATACATTCACAGTTCATACACACGCACACACACACACACACACATACACTCACCTACTCATCCATCAACACACACTCACATACTCACACATCAACATTACATGTGATTTTCCAATGCTCCACCCGAAGGTACTACACTGGCCAGGAAGCGAGTTTTTGTTACCTGGAAAAATTTTTTTTTGCCGAACCCTTGCTGTTCCAAGCAAGGTAGGGATCTTTAACGTGCGTGACAACACTCACACACGGGACCTCCATTTTACCTCTCATCCGAACGAGGGTGTATTTTTGTGAAAAATGCTCGCCTAACATTTTTCAAGCGGACCGTGTCGGGATTCGAACCCGGGACCTTGGGCGTAGTAGTCACACACATATCACTACGCCACGGAGCCGCCTTCACACATCAACAACACACACGCACACACACGCACGCACGCACACGCACACACATACTCATCCACAACTACACTAGTATTCTGTTTTATTTTCTTTTGTGCTATTCCTAGGGTTTTTTTTAATGTGGTTCTTGTACTTATTTCTTGGTGTTGTTCTTTTTTGGTTTGTTTTCTTTTTTTGCTCGTTCTTTTCGTTCCAGATTCCTGTCCTTTTCCTTGTGACTGGTGTTACTTTCTGTCGGTCTTCGTGCCGACTTGATATATTTTTCGATCCGCTTCCTGTGGTAGGTGCTTTCTAGTCTGTTTTTTTCTTCTTTTGAAACCACGACTTACACGACTTTAGGACTAGCTAGCATCTCTCTTCTTTGGTTCTTCGGTTGTTGAGATTCTTGTGTACCATAGTTTGAAGTAATTTCATTTTATTGTCTATCCAGCATTCTTGTTGTTCCCGAGCATACTTTGAGGCTTGACACTTCTGTCATGTTGGCTGTTACTGTTGGTTTTCTTCCTTGCTTCACTTCCTTATGCTTTTTTTCTGCAAGAAACCAATCGTTTTTTGAGGTCGAAGACTTTACTGTTTCTTTTATAAAAAAGCATCCGTCTTTTGACGACTTTGTCAGTGTTGACGCCATTCTACCTTTGCCCTCGGTGATTGCTACCTTCTACTTTTCCTTTTGCTATTTTCTCTAAACTTTTTGATTTAATCCGGTATACTGGTTCTTCGAGCCGGATGAAAGTTCTTTTTTTTATTTTGGATGTTTTTTTTTGCTTTTGTGTTTTTGTAAACGAATTTTTTTTAGTTTTTTATTTCATAAGCAAATTTTTTTGTTTGGTTTTTTGTACTGCCCACTCCCGTACTTTTACTTTCCTATTCCGATCTTTCAATTTTGCTGGGGAAGGGATTTGCTACGTTTACTTTACGAAGGTTAGTTGAAACCTACCCCTTTTTGGTATTCCCATCTTTCATTTACTTAGATTCTGCTCAAATCCTCCAACACTCGGTATATTAGTCCTTCCTACAATAAATACGCTTTCTAGTAATTGTGAATTCCAAATCTATTTACTTTAAGACGAAAAGTTTATTCTAAAAATTAAATAGTCAATACCCTGTTTTGGGTATCCGTTACGATAGCGTATAATCACCTTCTAGATTACTTCAATCTAAAGGCTCGTCGAAATAATGAATCCTACTTCACCGATAAAGCTTGTTTCGAATTGCTAATCACATTCGTATGTTTGATAACACCAGGATGAATGTAAATTGGTGCTATCAAACGAGTTAATAATTATTCATGTCTGCATACGACCAAGAGCAATTGTCGTTTCCGTTCTTTGAAAATATTTTCGAGCACACACTGTGTGCTTCTTCCTTCGGCGGACCTGACGGCCCATTGAAGTGCCGCTCCTTTTGTTATGGCCACAAACCGTGAATTTAGCACGTAACAGAGGATAAGGACAAAAACGGATATCCAGTATTTCGATAAGGCTTTGGTGCTTTCAACTCAAGCATGGTAGTATATTATTTATATAAGCAAATAACAAAAACATTATAATTTTAATAAAGTGGAGAGCATGCAGCATAGCGTTAGGTAAACAAAACTTCACTAACAAAAATATAAAAAGCGCGTATTTCTAGATATTACTGTCACCGAAAACTGAACAAAAATTTTTCCAAAACTGTACCTATAATGTTCTCAAGAAAGCCACATGAAGTGTTTAGCATATTATTGTAAACAAATGAGTGGAAAAGTTGGCGACATTCTTATTATCTTTCAATTCGTTTACACAAAAGAAGAACAGTTGCAAATAGTGTCTCTCTAGGGGGTTCAAAAAGCATTAACTACAGAGAATGCAAGGGTAAAACATTTAAATGTTCTCAAAAAATCGCAAAAGGCGTTAACTTTCCCATCTCACTGTCGCCACTTTTAAAGTTAAAGGTTCATTACAGAAATAAGATGTCGCCGTTGTTTTACAGGAAATGAGGAAGAAACTAATAAAGATTATTCAAATACAAAACAATATTCACTAAAGTTATGGCTGTTTGAAAAGTCTCTTCATTATTTAAACTAGGCCAGCGCTAGTTCTTCGATTGCTTAGCTCTTTGTTTAAAAATTTGCACTGGCGCGGCGTTTGCTGAGTCTGTAATTTATAGCAGAAACAAATCACAATGCAGATTATTCCATTCCTTTTATTCGAAATCAATTTCTCACATATACCCAAAGCAAATTTGGAGGTTTCTCCATAATAAACTTTCGCTTCGGTTATTAATTAATTAATATTTGTCGGTATTTTTTATTATAACAAATAATACCAAGCAACAATTGAAATACAAAAACAGAAATTAGTAAGTGGGTAAGAAGATAAATAAAAGAATATGTAAGTAAATACTTGCAGCGGAGTAGCATAAAAAGCTCTAAAATAAACGCTACTCTTCCACTATACAAAAGAAATTAGTTTATACAAAAAAAAGCAGTTGCAAATAGTGTCTTTCTAAAGGGGATCAAAAAGCATTAACCCTAGTCGCATGAGGGTGTGCGTTATCTTGTTGGAGAATGGGATTTTCCAACCCCGCGAACAATGGAAGTGCAATAGGTTTCAGCAAATTGGCAACGGAATGGGCTGCGTTTAAGTTGTCATCGATAAAGACCAAGGGTGATTTGCTACCATAACATATTGCACCTCATATCATCACTCCTCATGTAAGGGCTGTATGGCTTTCCACAAAAAAATGTTGAATTATTGCATTCTCCGCGTCAACGCCTGACTTTCCTACGGCAGTCTTGCGTCCACAAACATAATCGAAACTCGCCACTAAACACAACTTGATGCCATTCTTGAAACGAATTTGCTCTTTTGTTGCTCTATTCTAGTCTGAGGGTACAGTGAAGTGGAGTAAGAGGAAAACACCTACGAATGCAGTCCTATAAGCAGATAACATTGACATTCTGCATTCTGCACCTTTCATTTAGTCTATGCTAATTTACCGCGTTGTTGAAAATATGTCCATTGTGGCGAAGGTTTTAAACGACATTCTTCACGATCCGTAGTCACCCGGTGCGTCCAGATGTAGGAAGGCATTGTTGAACCCCTTCATCGAACCATCTGAACCAACAGCTTGCCACCGTTGCAACATCACAATTTACACGACCAGAAATATCTGTAAAAGAAAGTCCGACCTTTCTCGTACCAATAATACGGCTACGTTCAAAATAAATTAATTGCTGATAATTTGCACGTTAACGAACTTTTGGCATTCTTAAGTTTTCATAAAGTAATAGTGGATACACTATGACACTATACAAACTACAAACTTATATATCGTCATAAATTTTTTTATAAAAATCACAAACATTAAAAGCTTCTTTAATCTTTATTCACAGATACCTTGAAATAATTCCAGATTCATCAATCCTAAACTCCAAATAATCAAAATATCAATGTTTTATCGACAAGGACTTCCTCTTCATATCAATGATTATCAAACTTCGAGATGGTCTTAACTTGAATTAAAATCTACAAAACTTCAACTAGCACTAAGCCAAGAAAGCTAATTAACAAGCGAAACAAAATAAACTAAATAAAATTAGAAAAGAGTAGAATTAAATTGAATTGAATGGAAAGCAATTTTTTAAAATTGGCAAAATCAACTAACTGCAGACATAATAATTACGAATACTTTAAAATAACACTAATTTGTATTAATCACAGTATTATTTTTAAAAAACTTCATTTGATAGCAGAATATAATCTTTTAAAACTAAAGTCGTAGTATTTATAATTTCACGTCTAGATTGTAAACAATAACATAGTTCAAAAAATTTTATATTCCAAAAGAGTATAAGTCCCCTTAAAAATCACACAGCTGCGCCATTAATAATGGTCTGTATTCACAACAAAGTACCTGATTGGTTTAGTGCACTCAACAACAGCGAAAATCGACTTTATTGATCAAACGTAAAATCGGACTATTTCAAATTACCATCTGTACAGATGCTTTTTTATAAACAGAAAATTTATTTCGATATCCAGGCTTATCACTGAAAATCTTAATTTCATTGAATGAAATAATGAACGATTACATGAGCGATTTAGCGTAGTAATAATTAATGCAATTTTTAGTGAAATAAACGAAGCGAGTAATACCAACAAAACATTCAATCATTTAAATAATGTAAAACGTAGATTTATATACTGAGTGTTTTCAATAAAAGTTTAAGCTAGCTTTTATTATGAATTATTATAAATTAAAATTATAAGTTAACAGACCTGAATTATTTACCTCCAATTTAAAATATGGAACTTTGAAAATAAAGAGAAAATTTTATTATTTTAATTTTCTTCTTCTTTACAATCACATAGATTAATAGAATGTGTCGAAGATTTGTTTACTATAAACATATTTTTTATTTCATGCTCAACTTGATCCTTAACTTCACCACAGTACAGGTAATGGACTCAACGCCCCCACCCACACCCGGCTATCTTCGATATAATTAACATTAATACAATCAACACCTTCATTGATACTGAATGCATCATCCCACCCTATACAATAATCCCCAATAATAATAGTTTTGCTCTCAGCATTAAATTTTATATTTTATTTAGTGATTTGACCAATTCCCATTACATATTCTAACTTGAATCTCGGTGCAATAAAAAATCTATATTGCTCTACAACGCTCCTTCTTAAGTTCAAAATTATCATGCTGTATATTGTTGCAAACCTTTAGTGTTCGGCACAATTTAATTATTTTTCTTTATAGGTATCATACTTTCTTCTAATAAATTTTTATGTTGCTATATAAGATTTTCAGAAATCAAACTGGCTTCTGCCCCAGTATCAACTAATATTTTAACCACTTTATTTTTAATAATTAAATTTATAATCGGCTAAACTTTTTCATAGCTAGTTTCCGTCTCATTTCAGGTGCGAGTTTTTGTTTCGTGTATACTTATTGACTATACTGTCTCATGCGTTTCTTTTGTCCGGTGTCCCAGACATCATTAAATTTTCCCATTAATAAATTATCCCTAACCTTATATTGATAATTATCCCCCACAAAATGTTAAAAAATTTCTGTTCAACAATCAACCTAAATCAAATTCCCGCGTCGTCTTTTAGCAGTGATTTGACTACATTTAATTTCTGTTGCTCATCCCCAATAATCGCTACGATAACCTTTAAATTATTTAATTTTTTTGTGGGTTGATTTTCCTATCCCCATAGAATTTTGAAAACTGTTCTAAAGGAATATTTGCCGACTGACTGCTTGCTTTTTTTCGTTTATATTCTTCATAACATGTTAACCTTGTTTATATTTTTCCTTTGTGACGTCATTCTTTGTTCTCATGGAAACTATGTGCCTACACAAGTACATCTTGGTGAATACCAATTACGTGTCAGTTTCGAATACATCTTGAATAGCCTCTGTCGCGACAATTAGCTTAGTGCAGCTGTTATTTATTATATGATGTGAATTCTCTTTTTAAATGAAACTGTTGACGTAATTTTTATACCTCGTATCCCCATACAACGTCTAAATGTATTTCCATTCTCAGTTAGTCATTAATGCTTTGTTCGTGCATGTTTCTCAAGTTTAAATATTTTTAAAAGCATTATGTTTTCTAAAGGTAATTTACTGCCTTGTTGTAAGCTATTTCCTCGTTTTATGTAATTATTTGAACTTCCATTCTGTTTTTCCAAAAAAGGATTTGGAATATTAAGGCCTAATCTACCCCTAATATGTACGTCTCTGCTAAAGAAATTCATACCGTAAATCATAAAATAATAAATACACTCTTGATAACCTTATTCTTAAAATAACGCACACGTTACATTAATGCAAGTTGTTTCATGTTGTGCCGACACAAACTTTGTCTTTATAAATAACCAATTCGTGATTTTCTTCAAAACTTTTTGAGAAAGGGATTTCTTACAAAATATTTTTCAAATTTGCAAATTTAATTAATGTGGGTTGGGTCAATATATACTAAAATACACGGATTAAGGATGTCGGCTTAAATTTTTGTGAAAAAAAATCTGTAAAATATTTCTCGAGGCAATTTTAAACTTGTAAAGCGACTTTTTGTGCGAATGGTTTTAATAAAGTTCGTATTTTGTTTGTGCTACCTAAAATATATTACAAGCAGAGATAGGAAAAAGAGGTAGATGTAGACCTAGATCAGATAGTGATAGATGCAGACTTTGGAAATTTCAGGGAAATCTGTAGGTTAGTTTAGAATAGGAAACAATGATGGTACGCGTCTAACCAGTTCCAGGACTGAAGACCTAATGATGATGACCTAAAATAAATAACAAATTAATTAATTATGTTCACTGATTGCAAATAATTGCCATAAAATGGGACCCCATTAAGAAAAATATTGAGTAGGTCTTCAACATTTTTCGTATTCAGGTGAATTTTGAGTAGGAAGTTTGACTTTTGAAATGCAATTAACATCCTCGATTTATTATTTTTTTATCTAGAGAATGCAGGGGTAAAAACATTAAAAATGTTCTCAAAAAACCGCGTAAGGCGTTAGCATTCCCATCTCACCGTCGTCACTTTTAAAGTTAAAAGTTCATTACAGAATTAAGATGTCGCCGTTGTTTTACAGGAAATTAGGCAGAAACTAATAGATTATTCAAATACAAAACAATTTTCACTAAAGTTATGGCTGTTTGAAAAGACTCTTCATTACTTAAGCTAGGCCAGCGCTACTTCTTCGATTGCTTAGCTCTTTGTTTAAAAATTTGCACTGGCGCGGCGTTTGCTGAGTCTGTAATTTATATAGCAGAAACAAATTACAGTGCAGATTATTCCATTCCTTTTATTCGAAATCAATTTCTTACATATACCCAAAGCGAGTTTGGAGGTTTCTCCATAATAAACTTTCGAGTCGATTATTACTCAATTAATATGTGTCTGTATTTTTTATTATAACAAATAATATCATGGAATAATTGAAATACAAAAATAGAAATTAATAAGTAGGTAAGAAGATAAATAAAAAGGATAAGTAAGTAAATACTTGCAGCGAAGTAGCATAAAAAGCTCTAAAATAACCGCTACTCTTCCACTCAACAAAAGAAATTAATTAATTAGTGCGTGTATATGCAAGTTATTCACACTGAAAGCTGTGAACTAGCTCACACGCTTCAGGAAACACATAATTACACTTCAGCTTAGGTTAGTATACATTTGGTAAATGGAATTATAATTCGAATACTTTGCACTATAAATTTGATACTTTGCCCGTTAACAGCTCGGTGCAATTTGATAGCGAATTAAAACTTTTGTAGTACATGTAGCGTTATACTGCCGTATGCTACGAGTAAAATGAGCGTTGTATTAAAAGTTTTTATTTACTCTGAAGGGGTGGGGACCCCTAACAATTTAAGGGTGCTTTGAATTAAAATAATTAAGTTACAAAGAAAAAATAAAAATATTAAACAAATGTGACAGGAATACCAATAAACTGCGATACAACATTCATTTACCCTGAAAAACTTTTCTCTTGTCATAATTAAGGACCGCCAAACCGTCTGTCTCAGCAATCTTTTCGATATTATTCCTACACGGAAAGCGGTTATTCCGCATAGATCACCTTGGTTTTATTTACCTAAATTTATTACATTATACTTTACCTGTACCCAAACACTCATTTAAATTTTGGACAAATTAATTAAATAGATAAGTAAAATGTCTCTTTGAATACGACTCCATCACTGGGGTAACCGTACTCTTGTAGCAAATTTACATACCTAAACCTATATTGTAAATAATTTCAAATAAAATTCCACTGAAACTTAAATTCTATTAACACTAAGTTCCTGAAATATAATTACACATACATTAATCTTAAAGAAAATCACCTTAGGTAATATACAACTGGAAGGTATTATTAAACAAAAATCCTAAAAATAATAACCATTCCATAACTACTACAATCATACCATTGTTCTAGTTTCCAAGATTGATTTATACCACATTTGAAATCTTGTTTCTGGAAATGCCATTATAACAGTAAATCGAAAAACAGCGCAATACAACTTTTGCATTAACCGTCCATTAAAAATACTAAATCTTCACTTTCTTACCAAAAATAACTTCACTAATGCAGCTTGCATTTAAAATCAATATACACTAATCCCATCGCTACTTCCGGCAAAATAATTACTTTTGCTTTAATTAAATTTCTATTGTTTAAACACACACCATTGTCCTTTTCAGTCCACAAGTGTCTATACATAAAAGTTTCTTCTACGCACTGTTTAAGGTCAGGATGTACAACAATGCCAATTTTTTTTATTAATATTTCTGCTTGGTTTAAATTTAGAGGGCCCCTCGAAATAATGCAACATTTATTAAACTTGACGCTCAAATAACCCCTAGGTAAACTTAATTAATACATTGACATGCACTATCCCTCACTTCTGAGTTTTGTCGCTGTCATTCCTTCATTTTTCTACATTTATCGCTTGATTTATTACTTAATTCGCGTTAATTGTTTAAAATATTTTTTATCTATTATCATTTGAATGTTCTCGATGATTTTAGTGAAGCGCGCTTTTCAATTTATACGCGCCTTCGTCAAAATGAATGCGGTCGCATGTTTTAGTTTTATTACAAACACTATTCAACACTTTTAATATGTTTGTAAAAATTAAATGTCCACATTTTCTCTGCAAATTGAAATCCCTTTAGAATGCATTTAAATGAAGTCTTTTATAATGAGTTATAATGAGTTTTTCAAAAATTATATTTTAACTCAGGAAATATCTTAATTCTTATCTAAAATACGATTAAGTTACGTAATACGAATGCAGCTTGTCAATCACGGGATTTATGTGTTCTTAACAAAATGTACTGAGTGTTACAATAAATACAGAGTGTTTCTACATATACATCATCCTTAAGTCTTCAGTCCTGGAACTGGTTAGGCGGGTACCTCCATCGTTTTCTGTTCTTAGCTAACCTACACATTTTCCCGAAATTTCAAGTTTCTACCTATCTTTTCCTATATATGCTTGTAATATAGCCCGCACTATTCTCCAAAAATGCCTTAGAACGCATCCAGTTTCTCTATTTCTCCTATATCTTTTTGTTTTCTACAGATAGCTTTATTCCCCTACTATTTTTATAACCTCTTTGTTATTAACTTTGTCTGTCCATGCTATCATCATCATATATCTTAAGCATAGTACTCCAAAGGCTTCTTCCTTTTCCTGCCTGCTTCTGTTACTGTCCCTATTTCATATGCGTACAGTGCTGTGCTCCACACACATGTTTCCAACGCTTTTGCCCTTATTTCTATGTTTGTTGTCTTCGAACATAGGCGCTACTCTTTCTCGATAGATATAGTTCAGTTCCTCTTCTATTGTTTTGTAAATATATACCATATTTCACCGATATTCAGTAGTACGTAGAAGGGGTTAACCAGTCTGTGGCTACCAAGATTTCTCAACACTTGAGCATTTGCCGAATTACTAGTTTTCAATAAACCTTTTCGCTCAATCAAGAATAGTTGAAAATATTTTTCGTCATGAGGTTTTCCGTATTATAAGTGATTTCTATTCTGAGCAACCCTACACAGTTCCCTGAGATTCCCACCGCCTGGATACAGCTCAGTTCCTCTTCTATTGTTTTGTTAATATATACTCTGTTTCACCGATATTCAGTGATATGTGAAGGGGGACGGCGGCTCCGTGGCGTAGCTGGTATGCGTGTGACTACTACGCTCAAAGTCCCGGATTTGAGTCCCGACACGGTCCGCTTGAAAAATGTTGGCGAGCATTTTTCACAAAAATACGCCCTCGTTCGGATGAGAGGTGAAATGGAGGTCCCGTGTGTGTGTTGTCAGGCACGTTAAAGATCCCTACCTTGCTTGGAACAGCAAGGGTTCGACAAAATTCAAAATTTTTCAGGTAAAGAAACTCGCTTTCTGGCTAATGTAGTACCTTAACTACACATTTTCATGACATTCCTACTGCATAGATACAGATACACTACCATGAAAATGAATATTTACGAAATTTGTAAAATGCCTGTTATTTTGCTCAGGTTTGTTGTATAATCATGGAATTGTGCTATGCGACCTAATAAATGGCCACTAATCACATCGATATATTAGTCGTAATTTTTAGGGCAATTTTGGTCGTGTTTCGTTTTTTAGCCAACCCCCCCTGCCACCCTCCCCGACACCGGCTGTGTTATCGCGGCATTTTACTTCTTTTTTTTCCTTTCCTATTGGTTACCGTAAGTCGAGTTTGCTCCTTTACTTCCTGATCTGTTGGGCTTACGGGTAATACGTTTGAGTAAAAAATTGATTAATTCCTACTCGAATAGCGTGAAAATGATTTTACGCAACACCTCAACACTAATGTCGGTGTCAAACTCGCGAGAAGATAATCCATATTGAACTTCGTGCTTACGAAATCTATTTTCATCTAACCTCCATATAACTATCTTGAATAAAAAAAAACAGGACTCGATCGGAACTAAAACATCAAAAACCAAAATCAAATTCAGTAACCCAGGAAGAATAACAAAATAAACTGCAGTGTGCGTGACGTAAACCAAAACAAAACGATGTAACTCCGTAACGAAGTAGTCAATAAATAGGAATAGAGATAGAACTAGAAATAGGGTGTTTGTGTTTTCAACTTTCTCTTCTGGGGAAACTAAGATCATCGTGGAAAACATGTCTGTTAACTTGTGGTGAAACTAAAACTTGGTAAATTTTTTAAACAACAGATAAGCTGCAGATACGCAAAATTTAAAATACTAGAGATAAAAAATATTTGCGAAAATCAGAACGGGTATAACGCAAGGGCATCAAATTTAATTGAGAAAATCGAGGAGTGGGTGATTCTTCACAAAGTAAGTAGTTTGAGCAACAAATTTGTACAACAGAAAAAATTACCTTTGGTGCAAAACTTGTATTTATTTGGCTCTGGAAAAATTTTCAGTATATGATTTCCTTTGACATAACTAATGTTTCTTTCATCCAACTTAAAAACATGCTTGCTTGTTCCTTTTTCAATAATACTGGTATTTTCATTTTTAGATTTCTTCTGGTGTCATATCTTGTCTTTTTTCTGTCAAACGTTATAATTGTATTGTTGTTGTAGGCAAAGCTTTTAATACATTTTAAAGTATTTACTGGTCTTTGTTTTCATTTTATATTTTTAACCACTTCCCTGCGCACAATTGTTTTTAATATCTGTTTTGATCGATCGTCAGTTAATGTTTGATAGGATTATGAAAGTTTTTTAATTAGTTCTCCAAACAGAAGTTTTTTCTTAACCTCTTTAACTCTTTGAAACATACTGGTACACGTTGAGTACCACATTTTTCTAGACTTTTGAAGCATAGTAACCCATAAAACAGACCACATTTAAAATAATTTGTACTATACATGCATTGAGTTTTGTTTTGTGAACCACATTACGTATATGTATGGCAAAGCATAAAGTTTACAATTCAAAGGCAAATAATGTACAAGTTGATACCTGTAGTATTCTACAGCAGCTCAGTGTTCTTGAGACATCTGAATGTGCCAGTAATAAATTGTTTCCTTATATAGACAATTTCTATTGCATTTTCCTTCAAATTTCTTTCAAACTTTTATTAATCATATAATCAGGTAATGTTCATTATGTGGAAAATTTGTATAATTATTTATCTCCCATACTGGTAAATATATTTATGGATGTTGAACATCTGTAGCACCGGGCTACTAGGATATGTTCTGTTTTAGAACCAATACGGATGATAATGAAGAATTACTATTCAGATTAGTAGATATCACTAGAGACGAATTATATGCCGATTTGTATGCTGATATTCCTTTAGGAAATGAATCTGGAAACGATTTCGACGATAACAATGATTACAAGGAGACAGAAGAACCTATACTTATTGAAATATTGCGTATGGAACTTGAAAGTGATAATGAATGGGGCGGTTAGAATTTCCTGTTTCTAACTTTAAAGTACGACAAAAACCAGTATGGAATAAAGCTTATTATACATCTGCTCCTACACCTTTTTTAGACGATAGTGGTCCGGTGAATATTACTTGTAATGTTGAAATTCCCTGTCAACTCTTTCAATCGTTTTTGTCTGAAAATATGATGAACCATATTGTCGTCCAAACAAACTTATATGCAACACAGTCTAAAATAGTCGTACGTTTATACCTTTGACTAAAACTGAACTGAAATGTTTTCTGGGTATCAATTTACTAATGGGGTTGAACAAATTACCTAGGTATCGAGATTTTTGGTCATCTGCTCCTGATTTCTAAGACAGTTTTCTGAGCAGTTTGATGACAGTAAACAGATTTGATTGGATTCTTACAAATCTCCATTTGAATAATAATGAACTAATGCCAAATCTTAACTCAACTGACTATGACAAAATCTATAAACTTTTACCCTTTCGGTCTTCATTGCAAATGAATTTTTTTAAATATTTTAGACCATCAGAATATATGGCTATTGACGAGTCAATGCTTAAATTTAAAGGCCCTTCATCTTTAAAACAATACTTACCAAAAAACCTATCAAACGAGAATACAAGGTGTGTAACGAATACAATTATCTGCTTCGTAAATATACGTTTTTGTTCTAAATATCTATTTAACAAATATTCATTATTAGACAGAAAATATTAAATTCCGATAGTAAAAATATATTACCAATTCATACATAGGGCTCCACCTATATTTAAAGACTCGAAGTAAAATTTAAGATTTCTTCTATCTACATGTATATTAATAGAATATTCCCATTCTGCGCGTGCTTAGACAATAAAATTGCCTCGTGGCCAAGATTCATTATTTACCATCTGAATGTAGTCAGCGAAGCAAGTGTCGAAACGTGGGCTAACAGGTTTGACAAAACATGCTGTCCCAAAGAGAGATGCAATGGTGTCGACGCATACCATGGCCTCAATTAGTTATTGCATCGACCTAGAGTGACCAAGAAATATATATCTACGGTAGGTGAATAATTTTCAAGTTACATCCAAATCATTTTCCACAATTCTTTTCAGCGCAAGTAAAAAGTAGCAAGTAAAAGCAAGTAAAATATGTTCAATTTTGAAACGCAAGTAAGAGTTAATGTAAAATTAGAAGTACAAGTAAATTTCAAGTCCAATTTTGAAGCGCAAATTTTATAGTATTGAAACGCCAATTTTATGTAAGCAAGTAATTTATCAAATTGTAAAGCGATAAATCTTTCGTATATAATTATTATGGAACACAGAAGCACAATTGGTTGTTAGTTGTATGGAAAGTACAAAGTCTTAAATGTTGCTATGCAAGATGGTGAAAGTTTCGGCAGATGTTGTTTTGTATAGAAGTCAAGCCCGTCCATGTGCCAGCCGCGCGCATCTGCTTTTGTAGGTACTGAAGATGGTTGATGAACTCGGACGCCTATCAGATTGTTTGTGGTTAGTCATCTCCAATTTTAAATCAATTTTCATTTCATAGAACCATTACTTAAAATGTACAAATAACTTTTGTAAATTCTATATATTCATTTAAATTGGTACACGAAATTTTTGTAAGTTTTATATGGTCATTTAATTTAGACACGTAATATTTTATTCAGAATGTAATAGTTGGATATTTCATGAATGCTCTTATAAACACAAAGAAATTTCTAAATGATAATTTTTGAATTTACAAGGTTATACTATAATGTATTCGTAACTAAACACGTGACACGGTGATATTTTTTTGTCACTTTATAAAATATAATTATTTTGCCAGTACACCTGAAGTATAGTTAAATTCAAACAATAATTGTTTGTGTCCTTTGATTCCATCAATTAAATCAATTAAAAATATAGTTCTGTAATCTACCCAAAGTCAGGACATTTTATTTATTGATTGTAAACCCGAAAAGGATCTTATTCTGGTATCATATATAAATTGTAGAATAATAATGAAACCCTATAAATAAAGTTTCAATTATAAAATTCATATAAATAATCAGAGACTAATACTGGACCGTAACAAAATAATTATCTCGAAAGTTTCAGTACGTATAAAATTGTACAAATGATGTATATATTTTTTTTGTATATTAATAGAAAGAAAAATAAGTTGTTTTAAAGCTTTCTTTCATTGAAGTCATCAATAATTTTTCTATAGAGAAGCAAGGAACCACATTTATAAATTTTTTGTAGTGAAGATTATCGGTGTTGAGTTTAAATTTTTTTTTGAAGTATAATTTTTACTAGTTGATCTTTCTATACTTTATTTTTTTGTGAAAAAGTGACTAGGCTCTAACGTAGCCCTAGTTCAAAAATGTTTAGAAGTGATTGAATTTTCAGATAGTACGAGATCGTCGTTCCCATTCCAGTTTGCAGAGTCATAAGTAAGTATTAATTTTCTATGTGTTCCTCGTCAAGGATATTTTTTTTTCTTTTCGAAGATTTCCGTATCTGGTCTTCGGATTGATTCATAGTATAATAATTATTAAGATACGGTGGCGTCCATTAAAAATTATTTTATTATCGTATACCATCCTACGACCCTAGCCCATAGCTCTGCCCTAAGTTGAAGAAGCTTAGCTGGCTGGAAGATCTCTTTAGAGGGTCCTTTTTTTTACTCAAAGCCATTAACCATCCTCTTTACCCTGGGCTTAAACCTTAAACAGGAACCCCTTATAATCTATTGAGGCTCTGCCGCCTATAAGGTAGAGTAAACACATTATATAAACCTATAGAAAAAGTGTGTAACAGGTGTGGGAATTGGCCGATAAAAGCGGGTATTGTTATAAATTTGACATTTACACTGGAAAGACGGGAGAGTCACCTCAAGAAACTTTGGGAGCAAAAGTAGCTAATAAATTATGTCAAGCACTTGAGAATAAAGGTCATAAAATATTTTTTGACAATTATTTTAGTAGTGTCGAGCTAATGGAAACTTTAATAGCACTAAAAATATTTATATGTGCAACCATAATTCCGACTAGGAGAGAATTACCAGAGTTTGAAATAGACAAAGAGTTAAAGCAGGGTGATTTTTATTATTTTTGTTAGCAATAGTGGTATCTATACAGTGAAATGGAAGAATAAACGATGTGTTCACTTGATTTCAAATTACCATCAACCAAATGAAGTGACTAGGGTTAATCGCAAAACAAAAACAGGAGTAATACAAGAAATTTTTGTCCCACAATTCTTCATGTTTACAGTGCAAATATGAATTATGTTTATAAATTGGATCAATTGAAGTCTTGTTATGAAATAGACAGAAAGTCTAAGAAATGGTGGCACAGAATATTCTCATTTTTTAGATGTATGTGTTGTAAATTCATAAATTATACACAAACAACTAATATTAACTTCTAAAATTACTTTGAAAAATTTCAAACGTGCGGAAGCTTGTTGTGTTATTGTATTTGAAATTAAGGGTTTGGCGCGATAGGAAAGTGTGCGCGTTCATTAGTGATGTAAGGGGGGATAGTGGAGAAAAAGGATTGGTGGTAGGTGGCGAAAAAAATGAAGTTGGTTGCGCCTGAATTAATATATAATTAGCTCTTTTAACAAAGATTTGGCGGAGTTGGATGAGAGTAATTCAATGTACCAAACTGTTCGAATTTAGACCTGAGGTTTGTTTTGAAACAATAAAATTTAAGTTGAGTAACCGAATTGTCGAATTTATTGAGTCTCATAGCCATTAAGGGCAATCCGGAAGATTACGTTGCGAATTTTATTCAATCAGCACTTCAAATTACTTCGTTAAAATCAGAAACCCAAGCCTGCAATAAAGAAAATATACACCTACCTAGAAAACTAATACAAATAAAAACATAAACCTTATGTTTCACCGGTAACAAAAAACAAAGAAAATGTTCGCATGCCAATCAATGTATGGATCTAGAAGAAGATGTGCTCACTGTAGTACTAGGAAGAAGCAAATACGCACTGATTGGAGATTGGGTATGTCAAACTTGCAATGTTCCATTATTTTTATCTAAATCTTAAAATTGTTTTTCTGAGTATCATGCAGTTTAAAACGAGATATAATTTAGGTACTATGTTTTTAGTTTGTGCAATGTTTCTTGTTGCATGTTGGTACACATAGAGTACCACACCAAAATTTGCATTATAACAAAAAATAAACATTGATAAACGTAAGTAGAGTATATTGTATGACTTAGTAACCCACCACTCACCAAAAAAAAAAAATGAATAAATCAAAAAAGGAAAGTCTGTACTTCTAGGGTATTTTTTGTGCCGGTGATTCTGTTCTTCAAAGAATTAACTGTATTCTCATTGATGTTATCATTGTTTAGTAAATTATCTATCTTTGAAACAGGTGTTATTTCAAGACTTTCAGATTCTTTTTTTGTTAAGCTTTTCTCTATTTTTCGTTTTAATTGAAAATACTCTTGTTTGTACTTTCTGCAATTTTTCTAGTTTTTTCAGAGCTCTCACTAATTCTTTCTTTCTGTGTCTTATGATACTGTATCTATTTGCCAAGCGCCTTCCTATTTCTTTTCTTGATAAGCTTTAAGAGAAAATATCAATTTTCTTTATCAGCAGCTGGCGTGGTATTTGTTTGTAACATTATATTCTACGGTCTCGGCTTTTTTTTTCGGTAGGTTCTAGTATTCTTCTTCCATATTTTTTTATTAACTGTTCTCTTAGTGTCACATCATTATTAAGTTTTATAACTCCTCTTTTTTTTCTTCAGTACCTTTTTCTTTCTTCTTGTTTGTGTGCTTTTTTTTGATAGGATCATCTTTTATTTTCTTTCTCCTTTCCCTTTCACGATCCCTTCTCGGTCTCAATTTTTTGGCATTACTTTTTCTGGAGGCACTTTAATTTCCTACAAATGAAAAATGTAGTGTAAGTACTACTTCATGACAAAGTATTAATTTTTATTACTCAAATCAATTGCATTCTTAATAGGTCATTTCCATGTAACACAAAATTCATGGAAATGACAACCACGGAAATGACATTTATTGATATAATTGAAAATATACACCATTATTTTAAGTATTCAAGAATTTTATATTATGTCAAATTAAATTGGTCATAATAAGAATATTAATTAGTAATTTATAAATAGTTAATTGATTTTTAAACATGACGAGTTTTTTAGCATACCTGGGTAAGGACACGCCAGTGTGTTACAACTCAAGTTAACTACAATAATCTCAGGACAAATTCAAATTAAAGTAAGGACAATATACTCTTGCAACAGAATAGCAGCTGACCTATTCAAACTTGTTCATTCCTGCCTGCATTGAACTCCAAGTATCTATCCCCTCCTAATTCTATTGATCTTCAACTTTTGACATGGAAATGATGACAGTTGTCGCATACAGACTTTAATGTGCCTTAAAATAACAATTTACAAATACCTTGCAATTACAGGTATTAGTAAGTATGCATATATGCAATTCCCACCTACTTGTCACCATAAATGTACATTTTTTTATATTTTAAACATCTATAATAAAATCTAAATTTTGTAATTTTCTATGGATATACGACATGGGAAATGATAATTTGGTATATTTATGGGAAAATCACGTAAAATTAAAAAAGTCTATTAATGTTTATTTATGGCAAGCTTCCAGAACTTCCAGTGTACAAGAACTTAAAAAGACATTTAAAGTTTATGAACGAATTTAGTACTTTTTATGCCTGATACATGAAATTACTGAGTTTGCGGTGAATCACTCGACTACACGTTGGGTACGCCAAATTTTATGTGACAGTATAATTTTAGTAAGGGTCGCTACACTTGCGCCCACGTCTCCAATGCTCCAACCGGGGGTACTATATTGGGTTTTAATTGTATGTGACAGCAAAGACAGAGGGTACATACATTGGGCGTTAAATTTTATGTCGCGACAAAAAGCCGTGACATACAAAAAAAATGCTGGACTAACATTAGTCGAAGATTGGGGTGGGTATAAAAGAACATTTAAGAACTCGAAAGAGTATTCGTCGCCAAAAAGGAATTCTTTACAGGAAACTATTAAGAAATAAAAGATTGCGACGCCTCTATAAGGAAACAATGTCCATTAGTAAAAATAATATAGGTATATAACCAAAAGCAAATGACAGTCTATTCTATCAAAAGTACGAAAAACAATATAATTAAAGTGGGATATCATATTAGCAATATTCCACGGGCAAAGAATAAATAGAAAAATAGTGTTGGTAACGCAAAGAAAATCCATAGGATAGTGCCTACAGCAATAATCATAGGATATCATAGATAGATAACGGATGTATATATGTATGGTAGAGTGATTGACAGTGGATCATTAGTACACAGTGAATCACTATAATATTAAGCTAATTATTAGCTATTATAGCATCTACATCCCTGTGGATTAGTCGAGTATAAGTATTCTTACCCCACTTTTTACCAAACCAGTATATTGCAAGCAACGTTGATGAATAGGTGTGTTACTAAGAATTTTAACTTTTCCCGGCATTTTATTTAATTGTGAGGTAAGTATAGTTTTGTTTATAACTTCATAATAACTTCATCGTTAAACGTTATAATGTTTTAGTTATTGCAATTAGTTATTAGTTTGAGTGCAAACACCTTTAAAACATCCTCATTTATTATAATTTAGTTAGAAATTGTGTTTAAAAAATTACTGTTGGAGTAGTGAACGGCGGATCAGAGTAGTATGGTATACAATGGATCATGATCACTGTTTATCAGTTGTTTAAATTTAAAAATGAATTCATTATAGTAAACAATTGTGAATAATTTTGTTATTCAGAATTCCCCAAAAAAAGCAAGATGTAAGAAAAATTGGAAATCATACTCAAATCCAGATAGAAAAAACGTTACGACTTACCAAAGATGGCTCGAGCATTCGTCAAGGTTCCAAGGAAAGTAATATTGCTTTCACTACATTACAGCGTTATAGAAAAAAACAAACCAATACTAAGAATAATTCGCAGTTACGTTTAGTCACTAATTATTCGGCAAATAAAGTGTTTTCCGATTGGCAAGAAGAAGTTTTAAAGGATTATTACAAAAAATGTGCGTTGCTCTTTTATGGTCTCTCAGTAAAAGATTGTCGCCAAGCGGCCTTATAAAATGGCAAAAGTTAATAATATTAAAATTCCACTTACTTGGGATGTGAACAAGTTAGCTGGAAGAGATTGGTTTAGAGGTTTCCAGGAACGTCATCCTGATTTAAGCATAAGGAAACTAGAAGCGTGCTGCCTCGCTAGGGCTACTGCCTTTAACGAGGAAACCATAAATATATTCTTCAATAACTTAGAAACGGTCATTCTTAAAAACCAAGAGGCATTTGCTGACGGAACTCAAATATTCAACTTGGATGAGATAGTTACCACAACAGTTCAGGAGCCTCAAAAAGTTGTTGGACCAAAGGGACACAAGTTTGTGTAAAGTTACCAGCGGTGTACAACCTCTTGTATAAACAGTGCTGCTGGTCAGGCGTTACCAACGGCCGTTATTTTCCCCTGCACAAATACAAATTCTATGATGGGCATCGGGACCCCGCCTGGTACATACACACACAGACACACACCAATCCAGATAATCCGAGCATTCTTATCATGGATAACCATGAATCTCATTTAAATATTGGAGCACTCGATTTGGCAAAGATTTCTGGAGTGACTTTCCTTACTCTTTATCCTCATACGTCTGCAAGAATGCAACCTTTAGACGTCGGGGTGTATGCACCGTTTAAAAGTTATTACAATAACGCTATGGATTCTTGGCGTATGCGACATCCAGGTTGCCCAGTTACTATATATCATGTTGGAGAACTAATAGGGATAACGTTTACTAAAGCAATGACTATCGGCAACATAACTAAAGCATTAAAAAAAATTGAAATTTTACTTTTTGATAGGAATGTGTTCAGGAAAGATGATTTCTTGCCCAGTACAGTAACGGATCGTCCGATAACTGCAGGGCAAATCAATCAGTTATTTCTAGTAAACTTATTGTTCTTCCTTTGGTCACTACTTCTACTTGCACTGTACAGGTTTCTACACCACCAAGTCTATTGGGTAATTTAAACAGAAATTTACCCTGTCAGAATAAAGCCGTTTCAGTTCCATCAATGCTCCAACAGTATTTCTATAAACACGGAAGGATTTAGACCACAGCTGAAAGCAGGATCTAGAACAAATAAACGTAAAGCAAGAAAATAGGGTAGAAGTATTTTTGCTACAGATATGCCAGAAAAGAATGAAATAGCACAGGCTAGACAAACAGCAATTAAAAAAAGAAACCAAAAACAAAAACTAATGCGTCAAGTTTTAGAAAGCGACTCTAAAGATGAAAGTGAAGAGGTAATATGTAATGACTCCGACACTGATGACAACTGATATGAAGAAGAGGAACCAGAAAACGATTTGTTGACTGAAGATGGATTTCAAAATCGCTTACCACGTAACGCAGAAGAGGGTGAATATGTGCTTGTTCTATTTTGTACAAAGAAACAAAAAGTTTTTTATGTTGCAAAAGTGTTAAGTCTATAAATAGTAGTAAGGAATATTATGTTAGTTTTCTCAGACTCATATTAAAATCCCAACAGCTATTTTGTATGCTTAATATCCCTGATTTATCGTTTCTCAAAGAACACGATATCAAAATTATTCTTCCAAATCCTACAGTTTGTGGTTCAGTTAGGCGACAATCATATTATAAATTTTCGGCAAATTTTTCATTGTTAAATATTTGCTAAGTTTACTCTGACATTATTATTTACCGTTTCTTTGAAAATATAGTTTTTGAATAAGTTTCTATTTTATCTGCGTAAAATGTAATATTTGAATATTTACATCGCAGTTGTTTATATAAGTTTTTTGTAAGTTTTTATCTTAAACTGTTAATATAGATTTGCTGCAATAATTTTGTTTATATTGTTGCATGTTTCGTTAACAAATTAAGAAAGAATCGTAACGATTCAATGTACACCACAGGACAAACCACCGTGTACCATTAACGTCAACAGTGAATCGTTTGCACACCTAAATTATTAATATTTTTGTACTTACTACTTTTAGCTAAACTGACTAAAAATTACTTCAGGTTACTAAAACTAAGTATAGTGCATACTACTAAACCAAATTTGAACCGAATCATTAAACTATTTTCAAAGATATATGCCTTAAAAAAATATATGATCCAATGTCAATCACTAACCCTACATAATAATTAATAGTAGAAAAGCACTATTATCTTATACATTTGTAAACAATTCTTCTACCTGGCCGCAGTTATATCTATTAACACTAAAATAATACAATCTTTACAAACACCATCTTAAGCAATATTTAGAATTTCGTCTTATTAAACAATTTTCAAGGCCGAAAGTAAAGTGGGTAAATAAATAACAACGACTACCTGTATTGTTATCGTTCAAAGGGGGCGGCGTCTTAAAGCAAGTAGGCTGACTTTAGCTAATTGTTTAATAAACATAAGCAAAATCATTATAAGTTCCAAATTTACATAATATAAAAAGTGAAATTGAATGATTAAGCAGTTAGGATGGCTTCGGATGGCCTCATGGTCGCTGTGGAGCCAGAATTAAAAATGAACACCGATTAAATGTCTGTATGCAACATTTAATAGGGTGTATAAATCTTCGGAAGTCTTCGGCTTTCTTTGGGAAGCTTCGGAAGTTGCTTAAGAGCCCCAGTGTGAACTTGAACAATGATGATTAGGAGAGATATACAGGTCGACGAGGTCCAGACATCTTCGGTGGTCTTCGGATTTCTTCGGTAATCTCCGTGTTTTTAGTGGTGGGTCAATGTTACCTTAAAAGAAATTATGAAATGAAGTTATGCACTTAAAAACTACTATTTACAATACATACAAAGAAAAGGGTTCAGAAGGTCTTCAGTTGTCTTCTGAAGTCTTCGGCAGGCTTCGTGGGGGTGATGCTTCTACGGGGATGTCGTCCCTGTGGTAGAGCTTGATAGATGCAATCACAATAACGACTGGTCGGCGAGGTATGGAATGGAGTTTAGCGTTTATACGTGTTTGTTAGTTGTGGATTGATGAACTACGATGGCGGCTTCCGGGTACGGCGGTGGATAGGGTAACGTTTGGATAAGATGCAGGCTATGATGAGCACTACGTTAGGATTTTAGCAGGCTATGGCGAGCGCTGCTTGGAAAGGTCTGCAGACTATGAGGAGCACTGCAGAGGGGAGAGAATCCCAAACTATGGCGAGTACTAGGACTGTCTTCTGCAGAATTCGAATTTATATTTATATAATTTTGGTCGCTATCCTTCCTGTGTTGAAAAACGTTTATCAGAGTGTTACGTTAATCGAGGCCGCCACGTTGGGCGCCAAATTTATGCTACGTTGGCTCGTAGCCGTGCGTAACACAAAGAAAATCAAAGAAAGGACCGGGCTCAATCGGAGATTAGGGGGGGGGTTGTAGAAAGCAGACCAACATATAATTTACGCGGCTGTAAGGAATTAGTAACAATACCTGCAAAAAAAAAGAATTAGAATAGCAAACCTGCAATAGAAAAGATTAATCCTGCAAACCTGAAATAAAGAAAAAACATAGCATGCTGATCGAGCATAGATTGTTCAGTACTGTGTAGAATGTAAAAAAAAACTGTTTGGATAATCTATATAATATAACAACGGTAAAAGCAATACAAAAAATTTTTAGTACAAAGTGAGGTAATATTGGGGAGTAGCATAAACGTTTCCTCACACACCAATTAAACATAAATCAGACAAAATGTTAATAAAAGATAAATAGGTAAAACACAATAGATATGAGTAATTCAGTAGTATTGATTTTTTTTCTTTCTTTTTTTTTCTTAATAGCAGGCCAGTCTATTGTAAAAGGTATCAGAACGACGAAGATATGGCAAAACAACGGATAGATATTTAAAGTAATAACAAGTAGAAAATAGTTCAACTTACAAAAAGTCCTCCAGTAACGCTTCCTCGCAATTGAAGTGTGAGATTCACGATGTCCTGCACTAACGAAGCACTTCACCCTTGACTGTGAGGGTGTTGATGGAATTTCTTACACTTTACACTAATCACACCTACGTATTTCACTGGTGTTAGCAGCAGCCATTATCACGCGACGGAACTATGTAGCATTGATAAATTTCTTGTTAATTCTATTTCCTGAGACAATAATTTCCAAATATTTTGTAGCACTAGTTTAATTTCAACGGGGACCAAAGGTATATTATTTTCATAAACCTCCAAAAAGCAGTGAGAAACTTTAACCAATACCTTTGTAAACCGGTAATCTGTTATATTTCGCAAATAACAAAATTAGCGCAAGCGATGATCTATTTTAGATTCGTTGGGGTTAGAAAATTCAGAAACTACAGTAACAACTGTATTTGGATAATCCAAAGTATGCACTACTCTGATAAAAACAAAAAAGGGACCGCGAAACTAGATCGCACACACAGTTTAAATATCAAAAGACAAAGCACCAAAAAAACAAAAACCACAATGAGTAAAGCACGTGTATCACTAAAGTAAGTCCGTCAAATGTTCCGTAAAACACGCGTGCAGGTCGAGTTTAACAAGTTCTACCACTTTTATTTCCAACAGAAAAGCAACTAAACAAACAATTAGTAAAGCAACGCGTATCACTAAACAATGTTCCGTAACTACACTGCCTACAGTTAATATACAACTTTTATTTCACAAGAAAAACAACTAAAATCGTGCCGTGCTTGTTCATGAAACAATTCGAAAATTTATACCGCATTAATTCTCACTATTGTCAAAGCACACGGAATAGTATTTTCAACGTAATTAATATATAGGAACAAAGAACAAAACTACAACTCTTTATATCAACTCGTTGCTATTACAACCTCTTATCGTCTCTTATCTAGACTTGTATATCCACATATTATAATGCGACGCATTCGCCTAAGGATGTGTTTCAAAAATAAATATATAACCTAGAGAGATTATTCGCAAACGAGTTAATAAATATAAAATATAGAAATAGTAGTTACAGAAATGTATTTACGAATTGAGTAAAGTGTAAAATGTTAAACTATAAAAATGCACGTTACAGATTCCCTCCTAGCAAAATAAAGACGTCGGGGTGAAAGAAAAAGAGCGACAGACAAGGAACCAAACAAAAAAATTTTTTTTTATCCGGTTCGAAAGACCAACACCAGTATCAGAAAAAGAACATTTTTTTTCAAAAGAAAACAAAGTCATCTATCGTAAACAACAACGACAGCAAAGGTAAAGAAAGCATCAAGTAAACACCCAATGTGGATTAAAGGTATTAGCTACTTTCCAAAATAGTCAAAAGTCGGATGTCTCCAAAAGGAACATTTCTGTTCTCCACCTCAAAGAAAAGTTTTGGCTTCCCGCGGAGAAACCAAGAGGAAAGAAAAAAAAACGAGGAAGAAAACCCGTAGGAAACCAACTACACGACAAAACTGTCAACCTCAAGTGTGCAGCAAAGAAAGAACCAAGACAGAGTAAAGGGCAAAGGCAAGCTAGTACACCATCTAGAATACTTCCAACTGAGGTAACACAGATTCGTATGAAACGTTTACTCAAGCAAAGTATGGCTAACAGACCTACAAAAGCGACCAAGTCGAAATACCTAAAGGAAAAGAAAATAGATCTGAAGCCTACCTCAAGGAATAGATGTAGAAAGCGACTATAATAGTCAAATAGTGAACAAATGGTAGAACTAGCCAGCAGAAAAAGTCACGGGATGGGCTAGCTACAAAAATATGAATAGGAATACGAAATGGGCGCCAGTGTTTTCGGACACAAGCTTATCAGAGAAAACACAAGACCAATAAGCCATTATGAAATGAGATTTTTAAGTATTATAAGTATTATAAGTATTATATATTAAGGATTATATTTAAGTGAGGTAGCGAAAGTGACATGAAGAAAAAACAAGTGGTGTAAAGAAAACTTGGGCGCCAGTGTTTTCCAGAACCAAATTACCAGCGAAAACACAACTCTGATAATTCACAAAAAAAATTAAAATCAAGGGATTTCTATATAGCGAGAGAAAAAAATTCAAGACTACACCAAAAAATTAGAGCCAGCCAATAAGGGCAGAAAAGAAAATCGAGCCGATACACAAAAAAATCAATGCCAAAAAAATCAAGGTCATAAAAAAAATTTAAAAAAATCAAGAGCAAACCAAAAAAATCAAGCCCCACGTTGGGCGCCAAATTTATGTTACGTTAATCGAGGCCGTCACGTTGGGCGTCAAATTTATGCTACGTTGGCTCGTAGCCGTGCGTAACACAAAGAAAATCAAAGAAAGGACCGGGCTCAATCGGAGATTAGGGGGGGTTGTAGAAAGCAGACCAACATATAATTTACGCGGCTGTAAGGAATTAGTAACAATACCTGCAAAAAAAAAGAATTAGAATAGCAAACCTGCAATAGAAAAGATTAATCCTGCAAACCTGAAATAAAGAAAAAACATAGCATGCTGATCGAGCATAGATTGTTCAGTACTGTGTAGAATGTAAAAAAAATCTGTTTGGATAATCTATATAATATAACAACGGTAAAAGCAATACAAAAAATTTTTAGTACAAAGTGAGGTAATATTGGGGAGTAGCATAAACGTTTCCTCACACACCAATTAAACATAAATCAGACAAAATGTTAATAAAAGATAAATAGGTAAGACACAATAGATATGAGTAATTCAGTAGTATTGATTTTTTTTTCTTTCTTTTTTTCTTAATAGCAGGCCAGTCTATTGTAAAAGGTATCAGAACGACGAAGATATGGCAAAACAACGGATAGATATTTAAAGTAATAACAAGTAGGAAATAGTTCAACTTACAAAAAGTCCTTCAGTAACGCTTCCTTGCAATTGAAGTGTGGGATTCACGATGTCCTGCACTAACGAAGCACTTCACCCTTAACTGTGATAGTGTTGATGGAATTTCTTACACTTTACACTAATCACACCTACGTATTTCACTGGTGTTAGCAGCAGCCATTATCACGCGACGGAACTATGTAGCATTGATAAATTTCTTGTTAATTCTATTTCCTGAGACAATAATTTCCAAATATTTTGTAGCACTAGTTTAATTTCAACGGGGACCAAAGGTATATTATTTTCATAAACCTCCAAAAGCAGTGAGAAACTTTAACCAATACCTTTGTAAACCGGTAATCTGTTATATTTCGCAAATAACAAAATTTGCGCAAGCAATGATCTATTTTAGATTCGTTGGGGCTAGAAAATTCAGAAACTACAGTAACAACTGTATTTGGATAAGCCAAAGTATGCACTACTCTAATAAAAACAAAAAAGGGACCGCGAAACTAGATCGCACACACAGTTTAAATATCAAAAGACAAAGCACCAAAAACAAAACCACAATGAGTAAAGCACGTGTATCACTAAAGTAAGTCCGTCAAATGTTCCGTAAAACACGCGTGCAGGTCGAGTTTAACAAGTTCTACCACTTTTATTTCCAACAGAAAAGCAACTAAACAAACAATTAGTAAAGCAACGCGTATCACTAAACAATGTTCCGTAACTACACTGCCTACAGTTAATATACAACTTTTACTTCACAAGAAAAACAACTAAAATCGTGCCGTGCTTGTTCATGAAACAATTCGAAAATTTATACCGCATTAGTTCTCACTATTGTCAAAGCACACGGAATAGTATTTTCAACGTAATTAATATATAGGAACAAAGAACAAAACTACAACTCTTTATATCAACTCGTTGCTATTACAACCTCTTATCGTCTCTTATCTAGACTTGTATATCCACATATTATAATGCGACGCATTCGCCTAAGGATGTGTTTCAAAAATAAATATATAACCTAGAGAGATTATTCGCAAACGAGTTAATAAATATAAAATATAGAAATAGTAGTTACAGAAATGTATTTACGAATTGAGTAAAGTGTAAAATGTTAAACTATAAAAATGCACGTTACAGATTCCCTCCTAGCAAAATAAAGACGTCGGGGTGAAAGAAAAAGAGCGACAGACAAGGAACCAAACAAAAAAATTTTTTTTTATCCGGTTCGAAAGACCAACACCAGTATCAGAAAAAGAACATTTTTTTTCAAAAGAAAACAAAGTCATCTATCGTAACCAACAACGACAGAACAGGTAAAGAAAGCATCAAGTAAACACCCAATGTGGATTAAAGGTCTTAGCTACTTTCCAAAATCGTCAAAAGACGGATGTCTCCAAAAGGAACATTTCTGTTCTCCACCTCAAAGAAAAGTTTTGGCTTCCCGCGGAGAAACCAAGAGGAAAGAAAAAAAAACGAGGAAGAAAACCCGTAGGAAACCAACTACACGACAAAACTGTCAACCTCAAGTGTGCAGCAAAGAAAGAACCAAGACAGAGTAAAGGGCAAAGGCAAGCTAGTACACCATCTAGAATACTTCCAACTGAGGTAACACAGATTCGTATGAAACGTTTACTCAAGCAAAGTATGGCTAACAGACCTACAAAAGCGACCAAGTCGAAATACCTAAAGGAAAAGAAAATAGATCTGAAGCCTACCTCAAGGAATAGATGTAGAAAGCGACTATAATAGTCAAATAGTGAACAAATGGTAGAACTAGCCAGCAGAAAAGTCACGGGATGGGCTAGCTACAAAATATGAATAGGAATACGAAATGGGCGCCAGTGTTTTCGGACACAAGCTTATCAGAGAAAACACAAGACCAATAAGCCATTATGAAATGAGATTTTTAAGTATTATAAGTATTATAAGTATTATATATTAAGGATTATATTTAAGTGAGGTAGCGAAAGTGACATGAAGAAAAACAAGTGGTGTAAAGAAAACTTGGGCGCCAGTGTTTTCCAGAACCAAATTACCAGCGAAAACACAACTCTGATAATTCACAAAAAATTAAAATCAAGGGATTTCTATATAGCGAGAGAAAAAAATTCAAGACTACACCAAAAAATTAGAGCCAGCCAATAAGGGCAGAAAAGAAAATCGAGCCGATACACAAAAAAATCAATGCCAAAAAATCAAGGTCATAAAAAATTTAAAAAATCAAGAGCAAACCAAAAATCAAGCCCCACGTTGGGCGCCAAATTTATGTTACGTTAATCGAGGCCGTCACGTTGGGCGTCAAATTTATGCTACGTTGGCTCGTAGCCGTGCGTAACACAAAGAAAATCAAAGAAAGGACCGGGCTCAATCGGAGATTAGGGGGGGTTGTAGAAAGCAGACCAACATATAATTTACGCGGCTGTAAGGAATTAGTAACAATACCTGCAAAAAAAAAGAATTAGAATAGCAAACCTGCAATAGAAAAGATTAATCCTGCAAACCTGAAATAAAGAAAAAACATAGCATGCTGATCGAGCATAGATTGTTCAGTACTGTGTAGAATGTAAAAAAAATCTGTTTGGATAATCTATATAATATAACAACGGTAAAAGCAATACAAAAAATTTTTAGTACAAAGTGAGGTAATATTGGGGAGTAGCATAAACGTTTCCTCACACACCAATTAAACATAAATCAGACAAAATGTTAATAAAAGATAAATAGGTAAGACACAATAGATATGAGTAATTCAGTAGTATTGATTTTTTTCTTTCTTTTTCTTAATAGCAGGCCAGTCTATTGTAAAAGGTATCAGAACGACGAAGATATGGCAAAACAACGGATAGATATTTAAAGTAATAACAAGTAGGAAATAGTTCAACTTACAAAAAGTCCTTCAGTAACGCTTCCTTGCAATTGAAGTGTGGGATTCACGATGTCCTGCACTAACGAAGCACTTCACCCTTAACTGTGATAGTGTTGATGGAATTTCTTACACTTTACACTAATCACACCTACGTATTTCACTGGTGTTAGCAGCAGCCATTATCACGCGACGGAACTATGTAGCATTGATAAATTTCTTGTTAATTCTATTTCCTGAGACAATAATTTCCAAATATTTTGTAGCACTAGTTTAATTTCAACGGGGACCAAAGGTATATTATTTTCATAAACCTCCAAAAGCAGTGAGAAACTTTAACCAATACCTTTGTAAACCGGTAATCTGTTATATTTCGCAAATAACAAAATTTGCGCAAGCAATGATCTATTTTAGATTCGTTGGGGCTAGAAAATTCAGAAACTACAGTAACAACTGTATTTGGATAAGCCAAAGTATGCACTACTCTAATAAAAACAAAAAAGGGACCGCGAAACTAGATCGCACACACAGTTTAAATATCAAAAGACAAAGCACCAAAAAAACAAAAACCACAATGAGTAAAGCACGTGTATCACTAAAGTAAGTCCGTCAAATGTTCCGTAAAACACGCGTGCAGGTCGAGTTTAACAAGTTCTACCACTTTTATTTCCAACAGAAAAGCAACTAAACAAACAATTAGTAAAGCAACGCGTATCACTAAACAATGTTCCGTAACTACACTGCCTACAGTTAATATACAACTTTTACTTCACAAGAAAAACAACTAAAATCGTGCCGTGCTTGTTCATGAAACAATTCGAAAATTTATACCGCATTAGTTCTCACTATTGTCAAAGCACACGGAACAGTATTTTCAACGTAATTAATATATAGGAACAAAGAACAAAACTACAACTCTTTATATCAACTCGTTGCTATTACAACCTCTTATCGTCTCTTATCTAGACTTGTATATCCACATATTATAATACGACGCATTCGCCTAAGGATGTGTTTCAAAAATAAATATATAACCTAGAGAGATTATTCGCAAACGAGTTAATAAATATAAAATATAGAAATAGTAGTTACAGAAATGTATTTACGAATTGAGTAAAGTGTAAAATGTTAAACTATAAAAATGCACGTTACAAGAACTTTAACCAATGAATTGCGTTGTCGATTTTTGATTGTGAACAAAGATTATTCAAATTTTAAAAGAACAAAATTTAGTTGAAATTTTGGATGTTGTTCTGTGTTCAGCATGTGTACTCTGATAAAGTCAAATTTTCATTCGCAGTTCGCTCAGTGCTTTGCTTGTGATCATGGAAGTAACAGTATCTTATTATTAAAATTTAGCTTTGCCGTAACACATACGCAAGGACCTGATGGCATAGGTGTCGAAATGTAGCATTTATGCGCCACCTGCGAAAAATATTTAAATATTATGTATTAATAGCTGCATGAATTAGTACAGTGAGTTAATAACAAATCACAGCGTAGAAACCTTAGAAAATTTCAGAATCCACGTATTAGTGAAGCGGTTTGAGCTTCAAACACTTATCTAGTATCAGTTCCAAGTTCAGAGTTTGATCAGCCTCTATTAACGCCAAGCCGGAACGACATTCAGCTCTAAGAACCGCAGAAGTTATGCATGTGTAACATTACTCTATCGAGAGAAAAACTAGTAGACACGAACCACGTTTCCAGCGGAACATGAACAAAATGGAAAACTAACACTATATTTATGGGAAGGATAATTCAAAAAGGATTGATATAATTACCCGCTGAAGTAGGAAATAACACGGAAAATGCACATTTGAGGACAACCTAAGTTAAGGTTCGGGCCTTGGGAGCTGCCTTTTTAAAAACCAGTTCCAAAACATTTTAACAAATTTATTTTAAACAGACATTAATTATGCAATTTTACTAAACTTGATTTAATTTACCCTAAGTTCGAAAATAACTATTAAATTTACTATTTTGAGTAGCCTAAGCAACTGCAATGTTAAAGCTAAATACTTTGACTGACTGCCGGGTCTTGGAGCTCCTGGGCTTTTTATAATTTCCCTACCCCATCACATGACTGTGAGAACTTGCTGATCTCATGTCTGTTTATTCTTAATACTATTCATTAATACAATGTTGTAATCTTAATTTCTAAGTAATCACGGTATCTTGACCGTCTGTGACCTGACATCTGCAGTGTCTCTATCGTCTCGGATACAAAGTTCGCATCCGTTTTCATGAACTGTTAATAAGCTTTATAAATTGTCCTTGTGTTACTTTGTTGCACTTCACTTAGCGTATTCTTAACACTTTCTAATAATTTTCTAATTATTCTATTTTATGATACATATCTCAATTGGGGGATACATAACTCGTATAGAATAAGAATTTGAATCGGTTCAAGAACAAGCGTATAATTGCTTTTGATAACGGCATACGGCGAATTCTTTTCAAATTAATTTCTAACTTCAAGGATCTTTTCAGAAACGAGTTGTTTAAAAGGTCGAACTAACGATCAAGCGTACGATCCAAATATGCAAAGCTATGTATATACTCGCAAATAATCATAGACGGTTCATATAGTAGAGCAAGTTACACAGGGCGAAAGTATACAGAAATATCGCCAGGTAGGAAAATGAACGTAACAAATCGAGAACTGGAAACTTTGTACAATCGTTCGGTTTATATATTTTCATGTAAAGTTTCATTATATTATTAGAAATTGATACATATTTTCTAGATTCGCCGTTTTTGTATATCTGATATCGATTTTTTAAGTGTTCCCTTGTAGCTGTTTATCAATTCATTGTTGATGTATTGACTATGTCTCTTTCAATTCTAGATTCTTCGACGCCTTTGCTACAGTACTTATATTAAATCCATGCATATTTTTATTCATATTGTAGGACTGAAAATAATTCCTATTTAGATGTTGTAGTCAGAAATGAAACATTTTTATTTCTAGAACGCGATTCTCTACACTTTCACTTCTATCAACATTTTGCAAGCAAGGACCTACCTCGTTTTTATCATCCACTGACAAATTTCAGTTAGAGGTTTTAATGAAAGTTATAAAACGGTTGCCATTTAGATATTCGGTGGGTAATTAAGTTTTGTTACGTACATCGACGTAACCGGAAAGACAACGAAAGGAGAACCGGGCTCAGACGGTGAGTAAACGTGGTTTTACCAATAAAAAATAAAGGAAAGACCTGAAACAAAAAAACACACTCATTTATGACTCACAAAAAAAACATAAAAAACCTTTAATTAGAAAATATGTAACACACAAAAAAAAGGAATACCCGCCTAAAAAACAAAATTACACATTTCCCTTTTCAATTTCTTCAAATTAATTTTTATTGTACAAAAGAAAGCATGAAGATAAAAATATCTAATACCCTCTTAAAGTCCCTACAAATAATTTAGATGGTAACGTCTTCCAGGTAAATTACACAAGAATAATTTACACAAAAACTAACTATAATGGACTGCTTAGTCCTGCTACATTTACAAATTTTAAATCTGGGCATGTTACACTAGTTTAACTGTTAGTGGGTAGGAGAAGATTTTACATATGTATCGCAAATTTTTGCAATCCTCTGCCGTCAGCATGCATCCTCACAGCGGGATTAAATAACAATATTTTTCCGCAACCGTATGTTATCACTAAAACAAATCATATAGGGCAAGGAAAGCTTTATAGGTCGGGAGGATTAAATGGAAGTGTTATACTCAAAATGACGCCTTGTCTTCCGGCGAGCTGGAGCGAAGTGGAACCCATTTCCAATACCAAAAAACTGGAAAAGGGAAAGAAAAAGATCCATCACAAATCTCTTGCCGGTAAAGTTCTGGACCGCTGTAATGAGTTTCACAACGGGAGTTGACAGTTCGCATCTCCTGATGCAATAGAAACAGTAATTTTTTAGTTTAAAGGTTTCTCAGTTGCTTTATTTTTGCAATCTTATATAACCGATGTAAATAATTCAGAAGTCGATGCAGGGGACGCTCAGGTCCATCGGAGGAAACTATAATAAGTACGATTAAAGATTAGCTTATTTACGCCGAAAAGTACATTTTTTGAAACTGCAAGTACTTAGCACATAGCAGTGTGCATCAAATTTTACAGAGAGCGAAACGACAATTATTCTTGATCGTATGGAGAAAGGAATGAAAATGAACTTGTTTCATTGCACGAATTAACATCAATCCGGCGATACCAAACACATGTGTTAAATAGAAACTTGGAAACAACCTTGTATCGGAGAAGTCTGATCCATTATTTCAACGAGCCTTTAAGTTGGAGTAGTATAAGAAGTAATTATTTTCTAACGGAATGTGTATCAAGCTAATGGGTACCTTAAACAAGGTACTGACGATTAAGATTATAGAAGAGCTTTTCGTTTCGCAATTAATAAGTTTAAATGAAAATTATTGTAAAGCGTACTTCTTTTAGGAAGGTCTAATATACAGGATAGTGTATGAGGGGAAGGAGCAGAATTTTTGTGAATGAAGAATGAAATAAAATGGACGTACGATTTAATACACCATCGGAAGGTGAACGTAATAAATCCCCCCAGCAAAATTAACAGGTCAGGGTTGGAAAACAAAAGTAACGAAGCAGGCAGTATAGTACTTACTAAAAGCAATAAAAAATCGTTTGAGAAAACTCAAAGAAAAGAAAAAAGAATTCAACAGAAATCAACTGATATCCGTCTCGAAAGGCTAATATACCATAGTAGGACGAACCAAAACACAATTTGCTTAAGAAAACTACAAGAAACGCTCAAAAATAAAAAAGAAGAGCCAAAAGTGAAAAGAACCACACGGAAATATAGGTAGGTAGCAGCAATAAGCGAGAGCAAAGGTAGAACGGCATCAACACTGCCAAGTCGTCAAAGAACGGATGCTTCTTCCGAACAGAAACAGTAGTCTTCAACCTCAAAAGACGATTGGTTTCCTGCAGAAAACCAAAAGTAAGAAAAGAAATGAGGAAAAAAACAAACAGTAATAGCCAAAATAAGACAATAACTGTCAAGCCTCAAAATAAGCCAGGAAACAACAAAATGCTGAATAGAAAAAAATTAAAGTATTCCAAGCTATGGTACCAAAGAATCGCATCAAACGAAGAACCGAAGCAAAAAATTGCTAACTAGACCCAAAGTCGATTAAGTCGTGGTTTCCGAAGAAAAGAAAAATGGACTAGAAAGCACCTACCATAGGAAGTGGATCGAAAATCAAACCAACTCAATACGAAGATCAACAGAAAGTAAGACCTGCCACAGGAAAAATTAGAGGAATGTAGAACGAAAGGAACGAGGAAAAGAAAAAACCAAAAAAGAACAACACCAAACAACAAGTGTAAGAACTACATTAAAAAACCCTAAGAATAGCACAAAGCAAAATAAAACAAAATCCCAGTGTAGTTATATATGAGTATGTGAGTGTGTGTGTACGTGTGTGTTTGTGTGTGGGTGGGGTGTGGATGTGGGTGGGGGTGTGGATGTATGTGTTGGACCGCTTTAGTCGCCTTTTACGACAGGCAGGTGGTACGTGGTACTATTCTATTCCCGAAGTCACACGGGGTTGGCATACAAGGAGAGAACGAAAGAAAGGAGAACCAAGCAGAAGTATGTGTGTTTATGAAGTGTGTTTGTGTGTGTGTATGTTGGACCACTTTAGTGGCCTCTTACGACAGGCAGGTCGTACCGTGGGACTATTCTATTCCCAGACCCACACGGGGTTGAGGTACAAGAAGAGAACAAAAGAAAGGAGAACCAAACAGAAATAGTTATGTGTAAGAAGTGTGTGTGTGTGTGTGTGTGTATGTAGCGTGTGTGTATGTGTTTGGACCGCTTTAGTCACCTCTTACAACAGGCAGATCTTACCATGGAACTAGAACCCAGCAGAAATGTGTGTTTATGAAGTGTGTGTGTATGTGTGTGTGTGTGTGTGTGTATGAAGTGTGTGTGTGTGTGTATGTGTTGAACCGCTTTAGTCGCCTTTTACGACAGGCAGGTCGTACCGTGAGACTATTCTATTCCCGCACCCACACGGGGTTTGGGGTACAAGAAAAGAAAGAAAGAAAAGGAGAACCAAACAGAAATGTGTGTGTGTGTGTGTGTGTATGAAGTGTGTGTGTATGTGTGTGTGTGTGTGGTTTGTGTGTGTGCATGTGTTGAACCGCTTTAGTCGCCTCTCACGACAGGCAGGTCTTACATTGGGGCTATTCTAATCCCGAACCTATACGGGGTTGGGGTACAAGAAGAGAACTACAGAAAAGAAAATCAAGCAGAAATATGTGTTTATGAAGTGTGTGTGTGTGTGTATGAAATGTGTGTGTATGTGTTGGACCGCTTTAGTCGCCTCTTACGACAGGCAGGTTGTACTGTGGGCCCATTCTAATCTCGGATACACACGGGGTTGGAGAACGAAAGAAAAGAAGACCAAGCAAAACATGAAAGTAAATAAAGGAATCGTAAAGTCCAAAAGTCATATCCCAAGGAGAGCTAAATCGGCATAGGAATTTGGGACACGACGACTAGATATTGAGCTTAAGACGTTTGCGCCACCAGCAAGAGAACGAAAAGAAGTCAAGAACATTAGGATTTCGCCGACATACATCTTCAGGTTCGGAATCAGCATAGACCATTGTGTGCCTCTTTTGGGCAGTTTTCTGCAAAACAGGAACAGCTAGGGTGTAGTAATTGTAACACGCGGTTGAGGAGGTGACGGCGAGGGTGGTTTAGGAAACTCAAAACGCTTTATGGAAGAAAGTTGTTTGTTTTAAGAATTGGTTGCAAGAAAGTTAACGGTCGAAAAAGAAACATCATGGACTATGAGAATATCAACGGTAGAAAAAGGAAAAGTATTTGCTGTAAGAGAATCGACCTTACAAAAGAAACACAATCAGAGAACACTTCAGTTACGTTAGATAAAGGGACAGAAGCACATAAAATTTCATCGACGTTAGATATAGGAATAGCAGTATCACGGTTAGGAAAGACAACAGCATTGGCTGTAGGAGTATCAACCTTAGGAAAAGGAGCAGAATCCGATAACACTTCAGCAGCATAAAATAAAGGAACAGAATCAGGTGAAATTTCATCCATCTCACAAAAACAAAAAGCATCAAGTAGAACTTCGTCAATGTTAGATAAAGGAGCAGGATTAGGTTGATCTTTGTCAGCATTAGAAAAGGTAGAATTCCACCAACCTTAGCTAAAAGAACAGGAGCAAGTAGAATTTTGTCAGCATTGGATAAAGAATCACAATCAGAAGGAATTTCGTCAACATTAGAAAAATGAGTAGGAGCAGGTAACGTCGCTTCTTGACGCCGAAAAGTACGTTTTTTTAAAATTTCAAGTACTCACCACACAGCGGTGTGCACGAAATTTTACAGAGAGCGGAAACGACAATTATTCTTGATCGTATGTATAAAAGAATGAAAATGTACTCGTTTGATAGCACGAATTAACATTAATCCGACGTTACCAAAAACAGCTGTTCAATAGAAAGTGATTATGTTCTATCGGAATGTGTATCAAGCCAACGGATACCTCAAACAAAGTACTGACGATTGAGATTATAGAAGAACTTTTCATTTCCCAATAAATAGGATTAAATAAAAATTATTGTAAAACGCACTTATTGTAGAAATGTCTAATATACAGGGTGGTGTATGAGGAGTAGGAGCAGTATCTTTGTGATTTAGGTATGAATTAAAAAGGGCGCACGACTTAATACACCATCGAAAGGTGAACGTAGCAGTTTTTTCCTGCTACTTTTGTTTTGAATTCATTCCCAATTGTTTATTTTGCCTTTTGTTAATTTAATTCATATTAGAGTAAGATATTCTGCTGGGTTACGTTCAGTATAGTTGACTTTCTAGCGTTTTTGACAATAAATGCTGTTATTGGCAAATAGTTATAAGTTTAATTATCAGTTGTCTCTGGAGGAGTATTATGTCTTTAATATTTCCGTGGAGTAACTGTATTAGCTATACACCCCAATATTACCAAATTCAGCAGTACGGTGTGATATGTATCTCAGCTTCCTTGTTCATTAAATTTTAAGTAATCAATTCGTATATCATAAAAGTTGATTCATATAAATTGAAATAACAAAATATTTATAAAGTTTAAGGAATACCAAATACACTTCATATTTATTGTAAAAAATTCGGTATAAATGTAGCGTCTAACTGAAAAATTTATTCGTCTACTAGTATTGATTCGAACTACGAGTACTTTGCATTTAGAAAGCTAGTTTTCAACTTTCACTGATACTAATAGTAACAGGTGTTTGCGTGTTTATACTAACTTACAAAGGTTGTACATCATTTAGGTGAAAAACTACGGAAATGAGATTCAATTTTAGTTCTGTAAACAAGTTGTTGATATATGCCACCTGTTGGGCGATGCCTGAAAAATGAACGAGCAGGATTCTGCCGCATTGCGAGTATTAGTATTAACTTATACAACCTTTTACAGTTAGAGGTCGTGAGAAGCTGTACAGAAAATTTTGTGCTTGATACGATCACAAATTATGCAAACAAAAAGCAAACCTTTTTGCTTGAACACAGTTGGAAAATACTCCTGAAAAAGTTCTTTAAATGACTTTGCTTTCCATATGTTGCTGATTTGGGAAATTACTCCGTCCAATTTATGTAAAGTTGGGCTAAAATAATGGTTTCAAATCATTTTCTCTAAAACTGCGAACATGGTTGTGTGCGAAAAGTGCTTAAACTTTCTTACTTAAACTTCGCACAAATCAGATATTTTATAAAGATTTCAGCCTCAAAACGATTTTTTCTCCTCTTAGATTCTGCTGCTAAAATATTTATTTTGACGTAAAATGAGGTTTCTGTGCCATAATTTTCGCAATAGTTGCTTTCTAATCTGTGCCAGCTGTTCCTGTTCCTTATTTACTGTACTTCAATAAATTAATCAAACCTTACAACTTTTGCGAAATGAAAAATAAAAGTCGGATAATAAACGTGCTTTGCATAAGCAGTAGCAACGAATTTCTCATGCGGCCCATTGCCAGACAATGTATACACAAATACTAACACAAATGACACTTCTTCAAGTAAAGGATGTAAACCTCTTGAACTAGACAGCCTTTTTGTGTCTCTGGAGATTTTTCGCAACAGCTTAATAAAGTTTTCTGGAGTTTGTGCCAAAATTTTGTATACGTTTTATGATAATCTTAACAGTACGAATTCCGTTTGTATCAATATTACTTTTGTTTCTTGTGGTGTTGGTACTCGTTTCTGTTGTCTTTTTCCCCAATGAACCATCGTTTAGAAAAATTAGTAAGTTTAATTATTACATTTATGTTTTTAATTGCATAATTTCAAAACTGAATGGTTTTCGTTTAAGACTAGCTTTTCGCCGTGATAACCTACCACAGGCAAAAAGTGATCATAAATTAGAAAAAAAATTGAAAACTAACTTAATTACAGCGCAGTTGTGCATTGGTCGCGTATAGGGAAGTGTATTTAAAAACTCTCTGTCAAACTTTTCCAAATCGGTAATTAAATTGCTAATACCAATTAAGATCGTTAGTAAATGCGTTGGTGTGTGTTACTGTTTTATTAATATGCATTTTTATTATTTTTCATTCATCAAACAACGACTTTTATAACCGTTTAAACGAATGGCGTAAAGAGGGGTCGGCAACCCTTTTCGAACGGCAGGCCATTTCCAAAATAAAGTTTTTATGCAGGCCGCACATTCAAATGTAACTTAAATAGTGCTTTTATATCATATACGAGCATAAATATTATTAAAAATAAATATAGAATAAATTTATTATTTATTGACAAGCTATAATAACAATAATGTCAGAGAACAAAAATTTTACAATTCTTAAAAGGAAAAAAGGAAATACAAGTTCAATTACATATGTATAAATATGTAAATATAAAACATAAAACATCAAGGAAAATAGTTTACCTTACATTTAATTCATTCACTAAAATTCAATGCGCTTTTTGTTCTTGAATATTGTTTAATAATTCATTTAAGTGCGGTTGTGTTTGGGATACTGAGATCCTCAACAAGTTTTGTAAATTTTCATCCGTCAACCTCTTTCTATATTTTGATTTTATGAAATTCTTTTTTGAAAATATTTGTTCGCATAAATAGGTGCTTCAAAAAATACAAATCATTGATTTTGCAAAAATTTTTAAATTGGGAAATTTAGTTTCTGGTAGATTTGAATAAAATGCAATTAAATTATTTTCATCAAAATTATTTTTATATACATTGTTAGATTGCAAATTAATTAACTCTAGTTGTAAATTGTCTGGTGCTTTTACAATATCAAACTTTAAAAGATTTTCAAATATTAATATGTTCAGTTCTTTTGCATAAAAGACTTGAAACCGATGACAAAAATTTTCATCGAGTACTTTTAGTGACTCAATAAAAATATTCGAAGGATACTGTGTGTCGTTTTTAGTTAAAAATGATTGCAAAGTAGGAAGATGACAATAATTATTCTTTTCAAGTTAAGCTAAAAACTTTTGATTTCTGTAAATAGCTCGTTGATTAACTTTCCTTTGGCTTGTAGTGTTATATTTAATTTATTGAGGTAAGTTGTAATGTCCACAAGTAAAGCTAACTCGTTTATCTATCTAAAATTCGATAATTCTGGTATATTATTTCCTTTTTGTGTAAAAAACATTTCAATCTCGTCTATTAACTCGCAAAATCTTTTTAAAACTTTCCAACGGCTGAGCCATCCTACTTCAGAAAAATAAATGATATCTTCATATTCTGCGTCAATTTCATTTAAGAAACTCTGGAATGTTCGATCGTTCATACCGTTTTTGCGAATATAATTGATGGACTTTACAACAATATTCATAACATTTTTTAAATTTACCAACTTTTGCGCAAAGTGCATGTTGATGGATAATACAATGAAATTGTAGGGAAGGCTGTGTAATATTTAATTTTTTCAATTTTTTATTAATCATGCCTACCAAACCAGTATTGTAACCCGTCATGTTCTTTGCACCGTCAGTTCTCACATTTTTTAATTTTTCCCACTCGAGGTCGTACACATTAAAAACATCTAATAATTGCAAAAATATATCTTCACCTCTTATATTTCCATGGAGGCTTTTTAATGCAGCAAATTCTTCTGTTACATAAAATTGTTTATTAATTTCACGGATAAAAATCAACAATTTAGCGTTGCTAGTTATATCGTTGGTTTCATCAAGTTCTAGTGAAGAATGCCCAGATTGTGAAGAATTCTTTTTTAATTTATTAAACATATTAGTTGATATATTTTTAATACGTCGAACTACTGTACGTGCAAACAAACTAATATCTTCAAATTTTTTAATTTTTTTCGGACAAATTTCGTTAACAGCAGCCAAAATACATGTTTTACTGAACTCTCCATCCGTAAATGGTTTGTTATGTTCGCAATTAATATCGAAATATGTAAGTACGTTTTCACAAATGCTGAGCCTTGTTTCTTACATTTTTTAAAAAGTCTTGTTGTGCTTCTAATGATTTTTGTATAGAATCAACTTTATTTTGTCTGAATTGAGATTCAAATTTATTATATTCACTTTTGTGTTTCGTATCGTAGTGGCGACGCAAATTAAATTCTTTGAATACGCTTATAGAGCATAGTGCTTTATTGTAATTGTAATTGTAATTGTTAATAAAGAAATAATCAAAAGTCCACTTTTCATTAAATTCGCGGTTTTCTTCATTAATTTTTATTTTCTTTGGTATTTTATTCATTTTCCCTACGATAAAATATGAATTATTTTACCAATAAATTAAAAATAACATGTATTTCTCATTACCTATTGTAATGAAACGTCATTCGGTTGTCAATATGAACATGTTTATGTGCAAAATGCACATATGAACATACAGTAGCAAACTGGCGAAATGAAAGAATGCTACACTTGCTAAGCGAACCGTAGTATTTGCTGGGGAGTGGAGATTAAACTTGCGCAGTAAAATAGGTTACCCATTATACTTCTGTTAGCGCGCATTTTTGTCACCGGTCACATTTCGGCACGCTCAGGCTCTAAGTTTGTTGATTTTTCTTAAAATTATATTGGTGCTTTGGCGGGCCGCGCAAAAAGTTGCAAAGGGCTGCATGCGGCCCGCGGGCCGCAGGTTGCCGACCCTTATGTAAACTATAACATTATGGTTTGCTTAACTTGCGAATCCCAGATTCGTCGCAAAGCCAGGTGTCAGCTTTTGCGGCCAGAGTAGATATCACATCAGTTATGTTGGAATATCTCTAGATGTATTTAGAAGTATGAAAGCGTATCAGTTCTTATGGTATTGTGTTGACTGTTGTCCCGCCACTTCTAATTTTAACAAACACATCTCCGATTCTATAGATGGAAAATTAAATGATGCAGTTACGAAAATTGAACATTGTTCACTGATGCCAAAAAGAAAGTATGAATTTAACTACGGATAAAATTACGACACTGTTCCTTATCAGTTCTGAGACATCTTTTTTACGGTATTCCGTCCATACAAGAAGGAAAAATAATGTAAGCAAAGAATATAGCCCGCACTGAGTACCGCAACAAAAAAAGGAATCCAAAGAATGCCCAGCTAGCTAAAAAGTCGCAGAGTGGGGTGGATCACAAATAAAAAAAGAAGAAAAGCTCATGGGAGAAAATTTATTTAAAAAACGTTTAATTAAAAAACATGCTACAAACGGAAAACAAACCCGCGAAGAAAACAATATTTATCCAACATATCCAGGACGATTTACACTGAACAAAAAAGAATTTTCACAAAAATAATTAATGCACTTCTTAATTACCTCAAACTATTTTTTTCACATCAATCCTAATCTGTAGATAAAACAAAATTAAACAAAACGAAAAACCACTATATAGTGGATTATTTTCAACTACTTGTTTACCACAATTTTTAAATATTTGATATTCCCTTATATTAAAAACAGTATAAAAAATTTATATATTTACCTAGTGTGTCCACGAGTATTTTTTAGCAATAAATCCTAACACCAAAAAAGATTAATATAATAGGCAGGCAACAGTAATGAAAGAAAAACGACATCTACTGGCCAACATGTATTTAGCAGCATCTGTATCAAAAGATTACGAGATAATAACGGTACACCTAAATAATAGTGTAACCCAAAATTTTTATATTAAACTTTATGGACAGTAATTGTTGTTCTCAACCAATAACAGCTGTCGCATTAGCATATTCGGACGATTTGAGCGAAGTAAATTCAATTTCCACATCGAAACATTTTATGTTGTGCGATGAGTAACCTTGAAAAATCTAAAAACAAAAGCTAGACTCAATTTTCTACGAGGGAAGTCATCAAACGATGTAGAAGAGAAACAGCGAGCCTTACAGTTTGGCAGGAACTTCCTATTTTAAGCTTATCAAAGCGTGGTCTTAAAGATTCTGATGATTAACGTTGGGGTGAAACTACTTTTTGTAGTCGACATCTGCTGAATCACATTTTACATAAGCAGTAACTCTAAATGGAGCAAAATTCATTTTATTGCCACTTTACTTAATATGAAAATATCATCACACGAGTTTATTTATCCTCAACCAAAATGTATAGGTGTTCACTACTAGGTTTTAGAATTACCATCTGTGGAGGAAAGTAGGAAAACAAATTCAATACGTCACTGTTTCACCAAGTACATTCCACAATTGCATTTTAAAATTATTAAAGGAGATATATTTCTAATTTTACACAAACGAATCTGTTTCTAAAAAAGGAATCATTCGAGATATATGCCGTACAACCAATTTATAGTATCATTCTAATATGCGAAACCACAATCGATAAATAGAAAATCCAGTTAGCGTCTGACAATAGACCCAGTCGCAGCGCTTCAAATTAACACGTGTCCAAAGTACGCAACAAGGAATAGGCTTTAAATTCAAGGACTTATGAACGACGTGTAGACAGAGTTGCCTGTCCTTCAGCATAAAATTGCAGAAACTGTAGCATAAACCAATGTATAGCTTATCTTCAAAACAGTGTAAAGATAATGAATCGGAAATGGATCAAAATCAGCGTTCGTAAACAACTTTGTAGAAAACACGTACACGTCTCAGGTAATCTTTCTGAAAACAAGTGTTCTGATAATCGAATAAGATATTTTAACGTGTAACGGGCATTTTTGTAATTTAACATTTTTACGCGATACTTAATTCATAAATACATTTCTACAAATTACTATTTCGATATTTAATATTTATTAACTCCTTAGGCGAATGTAATTAATTATAGATTAATTATAGATTGCATCGTTCTTGTCTTGCCGAAAATATAAATTTTGTTCCTTATGTGGATATACAAGTCTAGATAAGAGACGATAAGCGGGTAATAGCAAGGAATTGATATAAACATGATGAGGAGTCGTGGTTTGTTCTTGGTTCCTATATACGAAACATTGACTTACTTTAGTGATACGCGTACTTTACTAATTTGTGGTTTTAGTTGTTTGTCTTGTGAAATAGGAGTCGTAGAACTTGCTAAACTGACCGATTCTTTCTTTAGGATTAATGTGTGTGCGATCTAGTCTAGTGTCCCTTTGTTTTATCAGATTAGTGCATACTTTGGATTATTTAAATACAGTGGATACTGTAGTTTCTGCATTTTTCTAAACACCAAAGAATCTAAAATAGATCAGTGCTTGAGCGAATTTCGTTATTTGCGAAATATAACAGAATACCGGTTTACAAAGGTAATGGTTGAAGTTTCTCACTGCTTTTTGGAGGTTTATGAAAATAATATACATTTGATCCCAGTTGAAATTAAACTAGTGCTACAAAACATTTCGAAATTATTGTCTCAGGAAATAGAATTAACAAGAAATTTATCAATGCTACATAGTTCCGTCGCGTGATGGTGTCTGCTGCTAACCCCAGTGAAATGCGTAGGTGTGATTAGTGTGACGTGTGATAAGTTCCACCCTCACAGTCAAGGGTGAAGTGCTTCGTTAGTGCAGGATATCGTGAATCTCACACTTCCGTTGCAAGGAAGCGTTGCTGAAGGACGTTTGTAAGTTGAACTATTTCCTACTTATTCTTTCTTTAAATATCTATCCGTTTGTTTTGCCATATCTTTGTCGTTCTGATACTTTTACCATAGACTTGCATGCTATTAAAAAAAAAGAAGAATCAACAATACTGGATGACTCATATCAATTGTGCTTACCTATTTATTTACCTATTTATTTTTTTATCAACAATACTGGATGACTCATATCAATTGTGCTTACCTATTTATTTGCCTATTTATTTTTTATCAACATTTTGTCTGATTTATGTTTAATTGGTGTGTGAGGAAACGTTTCTGCTACTCCCCAATATTACCTCACTTTGTATTAAAAATTTTTGTACTGCTTTTACCATTGTTATATTATATAGATCATCCAAACAGTTTTTTTTTACATTCTACAAAGTACTGAATAATTTAGACTTATCATTGCTGCCATGCTTTTTCTTTATTTCAGGTTTGCTATTCCAATTTTTTTATTGCAGGTATTGTTACTAACTCCTTACAGCCGCGTACATTATATGTGGGTCTGCTTTCTACGACCCCCCTAATCTCCGATTGAGCCCGGTCACTTGCTTGATTTTCTTTTTGTTACGCACGGCTACGAGCCAACGTAGCATAACTTTGGCGCCCATCGTGGCTGCCACGACGAAATACGTAACAAAATTTGGCGCCCAACGTGGCTGCCACGAAAAAAAACGTAACAAACGATATACCAAAATAAAATAGATTAAATCATTTTTAAATTAAAACTAAACATTTTAATACAATTCTTCAGGGTAATAAACAAATAATCGTTTAAATTGAAAAGGCAGAAATGGTTAATAAAAATTCAAAGACAAGATCTGCACGTAACACCTAATGCGCAATTGTAAATACTACATTATATCCATTGGGATTGTTAGACCTAAAGATTCTTCTCAAAACAATTTCTAAACTAAAAGTGATCTTATGACTAATATAAAGTCTAGCTAACTGAACATACTGATTAATAAACTTCAAAATATTAGATTTAACTGCTGCAAATGACAAACTTCCAGGTTCCTATGAAGTGAATCTGGTTCAAACAAAAAATCCAAATGTTAGGAAAGTAGGTATGGTTGAAAAGTATTAACCAGATGAACTAATATCTTTTCTTAATTCTCAGTATAATGTCTTAAAATTATCTTCAATTTTTAAAATTGAAAACAATTTTGTCTAGAACAAAAAAGCAATATCTTTCAAACTGTAATTGAACTCGACACGGATACATATAATAGAGTAATTACTTTACAACACCTGTTTGTTGGTTAGTGTGCTCATTTTTGATGCTATTAAACTTGATCTTTGCTTAAGTATAGTTGGTTATTTATATTCACCATCAAAAATATGCACAAGAAGTTTATGTTCTGGTTTATAATTACGGTGATGCTCAGAACACAATTGATTTATTTAATGATTCTTTGCAATAAGTAAAATTCTAAGTGTTACAGTAAATAGTAAGTTTTCTTTTGTGCTATTATTAAAAGAACCTTTTTTATAACATGTGTTCTGTTAGGGCTTAGCATTAGATTTGGATTTTGTTCAAAGGTAATAAATACTATGTTACGTATTAAATGTGAATTTTATATTGTTATTTATATTGTTCATATATTCTTTATATTATTTATATTTCTATATTATTAATTTATGATGGTAAGCATCCTGTAAGTGACTTTGCTGTTGGACGTGTTTTTTGTATTAATTAATAAATATAATAAATATAAATTATCTAATGAAGGTCCTTAAATTTAAGTTTCATAATTTATCAGAGCCAGATCTTATAAATTGCTCCGAATTTTATTGTGGATATGCAAAGCAAATACCTTAGCTAAATATATATACATGACATTTAAGTTTACAATTTTGAGCTAAATAAAGAAACACGTTATGTGTAGTTCCTGTATTCGAGTATTTCCCGCTCCTACTTAATTAATTCACGGTTATTTAAGTTTTCATTAACAATTTCGGTTACTTTCCGAATTAAAATGATTGCTTATTCTACACGCTGTGGGTTCTTCGTAGTACATGTAATTGTAATTTAAATACTGCAAATTTACTCTATTTCAATATAGCATTAAAGCTGGTATTTTTCTTATACGTTATATTAAGTTTAAAACGCTTTGGGTTATTAAAACCTTTGTTTTCAAAAATATTGCAATGTAGTGTGGACGTGTGCTGCAAGGTTGTTTATAAACACGCATGAATTCCCGCTTAGTTTACCTCTACACCTTCTTTAGTATTAATTATTAAGTCGTTTTCTATAATTTTGTACGATAATATAGGCAATTGTCCATACACATCTTGCATAAGTCCTTGTGTCGATGTACTTTCGTGTTGTTTTAAAATGTTTACAATCAAGAGGTAAACGTGGACTTTTCCAACATAAGTTCAATGCAATTAGTTTTGATGTTTTTCTCATCGGCAGGTGGATGTTTTGGATAATACTTTTTATGTCGTTGTTTATCGACAGAAAATCTTTTGAAGAAAAGTTACGCGGAGAATTGTTGGTTATCGTCCTTGCGAGAGCAGCACTGAATTGCTTTCAGTTCCTACGGATGTAATAATAGGTGATTGTATAATTGGAAATATTCTAAATCGTTTAATAAGGAGGAATGTGATTGTGTGATGTTTAGTGAAACCGTTTGGTCTGTTAGGAACAGTGAATTACGTACGCGTTTCCATTTTATGTGATGGTGATACTGAATTTCGGTTGATAACAAGTGATGTGATCTGGAAACTTTAATAGGTTATTTTGGGTTATTATCTGGCGCCTCTACTGATGTTACTCATTTTTGATAAACGAACAATGTTAATGTGCAGCTTGCTGTCCTGTCTCCTTGGTTAGTTTGAATTTTACTCATGTTGCTAGCGATAATAAGAAATGCTCCGACGAGTTTTTGCGACACAAATATGAAGGGTATCATAATGCGGTATTTTTTTAATACGATGTTGACATTTGCTAATTTGTTGTTTTTATAAATTTTTTTAATGAATAACAGTGGCAAAATGTTGCAATTTTGACTCGAGATAAGTAGATTTGTGTGAGGATGCTTTTTTAATTTAATCAGTGATCGCAGGTAAACAAGTGCTGTAAAAAAATGTGCAAAGGTCTGCAAAATTAGAACAGCAGTGGGTTCCTACAGCTAATGAATTTATAACACTGGGTTCTGAAAATTAGTTTGTGCGAAGTTGTTCCTTTGAGAGATGGAATTTTTCCCACAACTAAATTATAGTATTCAGAACGGCATGCTCAGTTGTGGGGATTGCTGTTTCTTCTTTGCGTTGCTTTGGTGGTCCTCCTCGGAAAGAATTGGGGTTAGATTTTTAAGGTTACGCATTGTACAACCGAATGTGTAGAGATTGGATTTGCTTCACTCGGATTCTCCGAGTGTGCTTAGGATGTTGGCTGTGATGGTTTGGGTATTTATTTAGAAATTAATTATTTACATTGACTGACCCCAAAACAATTTTTGTATATATTTTTTTTAGAGTTACCCTATTGCTTAGGCGCGACATAGTACATCATCGCGAACTGCCTGCGGCAGAAATACATTTCGGCTTGTTGATGGTCTCTTTTATTGCTATATCTATGCACACAAATACTTTTTCTGATAATATTTAAAATGGTAACTAAAGGCTGAAAACAGTCTGCTACAGACTTGTGTTTATTTTTTTTTTGCTTTATATACATGTTAAAATTGAAGTGGAAAATTTAGTTCTAGAAGGGTATACAATATTTTTACGTTAAGTTATTATTTTACGAAAATATTTTTTATACTGTTTTAATTCTTCTGGATATGTTTTGGGTAAATACCATTTTTTACGCGAGTTGATGTTCTATTTCTACCATGTTATTTTAACTGGAAACTGTAAATATTCTTTTTAGTATCAGGTTTTTAGCCAGAAATTTTGTATATAAAATTCTTTTAGCAAGGTTTTTTGCTTCTTTCTTTCTGACCCACTCCACTCTACAACGTTTTATCTAGTACATAAGTGACGTAAAAGTAAATAGTGCACCAGTTGTCTTTCACTGGTACGGGGATATATTCTTAAGATATAAATGCAAACATTTTGAGATATATAGCATCAACCCACTTGATGTTAGTCTCTCTAGAAGATGGGTATTCTAAGATACGGGTTAATTGTTCTTACTGCAGTGGAGGCTGATAGAGCTTTGTGTACAGGTTCCTTACCTTATACTAGTTTGAGATAATAACCAAAACGTTTCCTAAACTATATTATCAACCACAAATATTAAAGTAAATAACAAACAACACAAACTTAGATATATTCCTAATTGACTAAATATGCGTATATCCAAAAGAAAAAGAACAACTTAAATCGGCCAATTATAGATACCCAATCAAATTATCTGATACATATGAATTATACGGATACAAGTGGGGTTCTTTTCCATATAAAAATTTTCTATTTATATTATGCTTTAAATAAGCTTGCATCAACGTAAAAAGTTCTTTAATAATAAGTTTTATTTATAATTACAACCAATTACAATGACTACATCTACAACAGTATGAAATGTAGAGCAGGTGGAAAGCAAAAAATCAATAACTTACAGGTTTTATTAGTCTTTTTACAAAGCTTCAAACGACACTTTTAGTGCAGATTCCTATTGATGGCAGGTAATCCCACATTCCAGCTTAACCTTGAATGAAAGGTTCTAGTTACCTATTTGTATTCTTGGTTTTGATTTATTTTGCGTTCATTTGCATACTAGTACCTTAGTTATACTTTTGTTAGTTTTCCTATCGTATATCTCTGTTAGAACTGTTTCCATTTTAGAGCTGCTTCTAGCTCTTCTTTGGTAGATGCTAATACCGCTATATCATCTGCAAATCTGAGCATATCAATTTTTGTCACTGCATAGTAATTCCAAATCACTTACTGCATTTGACAGTATTCATTGCCTCTTCGATGTACAAGTTAAAAATTAATGGGGATAGGGCACATCCTTGCCTCACCCCTTTCCTAATGTTTGCTTCTCTACGTCCCTGCTCTAGTTCTATTACTGCTGTTTGCTCTTTGAATAAGCTATGTACTATGCGTCTATCCCTAAAACTCATTCCAATCTTTTTTTAATATTCCGAACATTATTTTCATTTTATATTGTCGAATGCTTTTCCAGATCTACAAACCCTATATACATGCTTTCCCCTTTTTCTATTGCTTTCTCCATTATCACTCTCAGAGCTAAAATAGTTTCCCTGTTCCCTGTTTCGTTTAAACCCAAATTGATATAATAATAATAATAATAATAATAATAATAATATCGTCTTTATTGATTATTGATAAGTTCTATTAAAAAAAAAAGAATGTAGTATAACAGGCGAAGTTCAGCCAAAGGCTGTTCTACCACTTAACCTGCACTAACAGTACAATAAGCATAAATTTACAAATAAGTATAGAAACATGTAAAAGAAGCGGGATATTCATAATCCTGGTGTGAAAGCCACTGCAAACAGTTTAACACTAACATTAAGTAGTACTTTATGTGCCAACGCTTATTTCTGCTAAAGAGTATGAGAACAAATAAATATAAATGTATAGACCAGTGAATTTATTGTGTTGAAAGTAAATACTTTTTAAATAATAGTTTAAAACTTGATACCGATTTGGTTTTCATAGAGTTCTCAATTGAATTACATAATTTAACTGCAGTGTACTGGAATGACCTTTGGAAGAGGGTGGTTGAGTGCCGCTGTACATGTAGTAAGTCACGAGACCTCACCTGGACAGAATGGCAACTGCTACGCGGTAGCAGCAGATTTTTTATATAAATTGGTGCCGATAGAGAATTTATAATTTTATGCGTTAAAGTTGCAAGATGCAGTAGCCGCCTGTTTTCCATTTTTAACCAGCCCGACTGGCGCAAAGATTCAGAAATGTGATCGAATTTCCTTAAATTGAATATAAATCTAAGACAATCATTCTGTATTCTTTGAACCAATGCTGTAGTAATATAGTCTAAACAGAGGCCATAAACAACATCACCACAATCAAATGCTGACAAGATAAGTGACTCGCAAAGCATTTTACGAAGTTTTTGATTTAACGAATCTTTGTTAACATACAGTTTACACAGAATTATGTATGATCTTTTAACTAAATTATTTATATGACAATCAAATAGTAATTTAAAGTCAACCGTGAGTCCTACGTTTTTAACGTGATTTTGTATTTCAATTTTTTCGTCATTTACCACTAGATTTATGTTATCAACAACTATCTTCCTGTTTTTCTCACGCCCAAAAATAATTGCTACCGATTTTTAGGGTTAATAGCTAAGGAATGATTTGCTCCAAAATCAGAAAGCTCCTTTAGATCCTCATTGATCTGCGCATTTGCAACTGGTAACTGATTAATTTTAAATGAGAAATATTGTTCCGTTTATAGTGTAAATAATTAAAGCTAAATTTCATGTAACATTGAGTTTGTTGATTATTTTACGTTCGCCGCGGTATATTTAAATTTGTTAATAAAATTTACATGGTTTACTGGAAGCACGCGCCAACAAGTGCCGCGAGTGACAAAACTCTGTGTTATTCCGCATGTGCAAGAACAGTATTGACTGGAAAATCCACGAAGCTCAGAAAAAATCGATTTGTCGTTCGAACAGTTCGCATCGCTGTTTTACACGTCCTACGTAGGACAAACCTATTTAAACGAACAGCTTTTCTTCAGAACCGCTATCGTCATAAATGTGCTTCGCTACACCCGCAAAAGCAGAGTAGATGTTACATCGTTTTTTTATTGGCACGGCTTTGTAATCAACAGCCGAATGCTTTTAGTAAGCGCTAACTGATTAAAAACATAAATTATATGTTGTTTGTTAAATTATCACTTAATTTTATATACAGTCCACTTCTCTCTACCAAAGAGCTATCGTAGTTTTGTTACCGCATTTTACAAATATATTTGTGAATCCTCAGCGTAAAATCTAGATTGACAATTACGAAGTTTACTTGCGAAGTCAGCTGTATACGGCAAAAAAAGCAGAGGACATAAGATTGAACCTTGAAGCACTCCACTAGTTATATTTTTTGTTAGAGACGTGTAACCACTAACATTAACCAACTGCTTCCTATTACATAAATAAGACCGCATAAGATGTAGTGTTTTGTTGTCAAATCCGTAATATTTTAATTTAGCAAGAAGTAAATTGTAGTCTATGGTATCAAACGCCTTAAAGTAGTCCAACAACACTAGAACACTAACCAAATCTAAATCAGAAGACTGAAGAATATCGTTAGTAACTTTGATTAATGCATCGGTGGTACTATGGCCCATTCTAAAGCCAGATTAATTTGCAGGTATGATTTGTGCAAAAGAAGTGTATTCGTGAGTTTGTTCATATATAATTTTTTCAAAAATTTTTGATAGAGGCGGAAGAATACTAATAGGTCTTAACTCAGACCAATTAATGACTTTATTAACTTTAGGTATTGGTGTAATGAAAGCCAGTTTCCAACATTCTGGAAAATATCTTTTTATAATACAATTATTAATAATATTAGTGATGGGTTCAACAATTTTTTTTCGCAGAATTTTAACATAAAAATAGATATAGAGTCACTTCCAATAGCATTATACTTAATAGATTTGAGAGCTTTTCGAACCTCATTAGTTGTAGTAGTAGAAAATGAGAATAAGATATTGCTGTTAAACTGATTGTTATTATAAAATTGAAGCATATGTTGTGGAGGGTTGGTTTTTAGTTTGTTTTTAGAGTCCTAGTAATTATTCAGCCCTTTTTTTCTAATCATCTTTGTACAATTCTAGTTAATATTTTTTACACGTGTGCTGTCAAACCTATTGTTCGAAAATTTACACATATATCGGCGCCTCTCTTTTTTGGTATAGTGTCTATGATGTTACGTTTGAAATCTTTGGGTATCTTGCCTGTGTCGTGCATATAGCTTAAAATTTAGAAGAAACATTCTGTTACTGCTTGTCCAGCGGTTTTGGGGGTTTCTGCTTGCACCTCATCTATAACTAGTGCATTTGAGACCCTTAATGCTAATTCAAACTCATCTCTAAGTATAGAGTATCCCAAGTCATTCTTTTCAATGTCTGATTCCTGTTCTAGTGCTGCTAGTTCCTATCCTGCATATAAATTCCCTATATATTCTTGCAATCTAACCATTTTCTCTATGACGTTTCCTCCCACGTCCCTTATATTTTTGCTATATGGTTTTATATCCCTAAAATTTACTCTAATTAGTTTGTGTGTACCTCAGAATATCTCTGATCGCCATGTCTAAGCTGAATTTGTTGTTATTCTATTCTGTTTCTACTTGCTTAAAATAAGAAATTTTCCCGATACCTTTCAGCAATTTATTTAACTTTTTTTCAAATATTTCGTGGATATCTTTATCTTTTGGTTTCTCGATGTCAAAGTTCTTTTGTCCGTTTTTTTTTTTCAAATTTTTAATTTAAGAGCGGCCTTTATAATTACGATGTGTGGTCAGTGTCTATATCTGCTTCTGGGTAGATTCTACAGTCTTTTGCTTGATTTCTAAACCGTTGTCCAACAAGAATGTAATCTATTTGATATCTTCCTATATCTCCTGGCATCTTCCACGTATATCGTCTTCCAGCATGACGTTGAAGTAATGTGTTTGTGATAACTAAATTGTTCTTGTCGCAAAATTGTACCAGTTTATTTCCCCTGTCGTTTCTCGTGCCTAAACTAAATAAACCCATACTAAGACTCCTTCCCTAACCTCACTTACCACTGCATTGAAATCCTCCGTATTTAGTAAATTTTCATGTCCTTTTACGTATCTTAGTATGTCCTCGATGTATTTGTAGACCGCTTCTACCTCTTAGCCGCTCTTGCTAGAGGTGGGCATGTATTCTTGTATTATTACTATGTTTACCGGTTTAGACTTTAACCTAACCATGAGCACTCTTTGATTTTTCTGGAAGTAATTTTCTACACGGTGTCCTACCTTTTATCGCATAACTATCCCCACACCCGAATTTTTCTTCTTCTGCTCCTGTATGAATTACGCTGAAGTCTCCACTCCAAAAATCTCTCGTATCTGGTCTAAGAGCTTCGCTGATCCCTACTATGTCTGGTGCTAACACATCCATTTCAATTTTTTCTAGGTTACCTACTTGCTTCATACATTCCATGCTCCGACTCGCAAAATGTTCCAGACCCTTATTCTGAACTTCCTTTCACACCCTCTCTAGTAGTCTTCTCTCGGAGATCCGCATGAGAAACTATTTTAACTACGAAATCCTTTACCGCAGAGAATACCATCAGGTTTATTACAATTTAAGTACGCCGTGTACTTGGGAGGTAATAAAACGTGTACTAGAAGAAAAAGTTTCTTAGTATTTGGCGTGCCCAAATTCATTATTTGTGATAATGGTTCACAATTTAGTGGAAAAAATTTCATGGCAGTATGAAAAAAATATGATGTTTAAAAATCTGGTTTAATGCAGTTTACTCTCCCCAATGTAATTTTGTGGAAAGAATAAATCGAAGTGTCGGAACAGATATACGGTCCTTAATTGAAGAACATGATGCTTGGGATATCGAGTTACCCCAAATTCAGTATGCAATTAACTCTGCAAAACACCATGCTACTGGTTATTCGCCAAATTTCTTAGTTTTTGATAGACATGTTCCTGTGTCTGGAAGATTTTATGGTCTTGATATAGAAACCACAGATGACATAGATATCATTCCTGGTGATAGACTTTCGTATGTTTTAGATCATCAAGGACGTTTCAATATTTTTACAGAAGTACATAAAAAGTTACATCTAGCTTACATGCAGTCGAGAAATACATATAATTTAAGAAGACGTAACATTTCCTTCGACGTAGGCGACAAGGTTTGGAGGTCCAACAAAGTTCTGTCGAAGGCAAGTGATAAGTTTACCGCTAAGCTTGCGCCAAAATTCGTTTTGTGTATCGTTAGAAAGAAGATTTCTAATCTGATTTATGAATTGAATAATGAAGATGGTTCAAAGGCAGGCAGATGGTATATTAAGGACTTGAAACCTTATTCAGTATTCAGTAATGACGGTGAAAAAGGTTATGTTTCCGAACATTAATCAGTAGTTTAGCATGCCTAATAGTTAATGGTGATAATTATTTGTGCGGTATCTTTTCGGTCAAGAATTTATTTATTGCGTAATAATACTAATTGGTAATCCAAGCTTAGAAACTTAAAAATTGGATGGAGCAAATGAAGTCAAAAGGAAAAGAGAAATTTAGTCATACAGTAAGGTTAAAATTATGTTGTTTTGAAATTATTGGTTGCAATCTGATAGTTGAATTATAGGTATTGTGATAAATATCTTGAAGTTGTCAAGGTGGTATATGACATATATTGTTGCTCAAATGTTGTTCTAAATGCCAAACGTTATTGAAAGATGTTTATATTTTTGTCTATAAACTTTTGATAAGTTGTTGTATATAGTTAGTTAGTAAAATTTCTTTTGGTTATATAGTTACTTATCTCATCTGACAGGTGAGAGAAATAACCTAGTCATATTTACGTATGTATGGTCATGTTAAATTATGGTGAGTTATGAATAGATTTAATTCATTTAGCTTGGTAATGCTTTGAGTATTTATTGTTTATATTTGCCTGAAACATAGCTTCTCGTAATAAAATTTTTGTGGAGAACATTTGTTTCTGGAGGCTAATTTTTGTAGTGCAGAGGACAACTATTGGTGATCCAAGTTTTAAGTCCAAGTTATAAATTGGTAAGAGATCAATTATTATTTGGAGTTATAATAGGTTTAACTGTTATTGGTTTGAATATTGTATAGTATTGGCAATGTTCGAGTAGGTTCATTCATGCGTGAATGGGATTTTGTTGAAGAGTAAGTTGTGGTGATGTTTTGTTGCCCCTTCATGTATGTAGAAATGTTTCTATATTGGCTTTGGCATTCACTGCGTTAGAATGGTTAACATTCGATGGTATTGAAATGTTTTCTTTGTAAATTCAGAAAGTTTTATGGATCCTTTTTTGTAAATATGTAATTATGGTTAACAGAGTGAAAGTATGGTTAATATTATAGTCTTATCGTCGATGATAATTTATTATACCGCAGCATTTTGTATTTTGTTTTTATATTCTCTGTGTGTAAATTGAGTGATAAATAGCCACCGGATATGATATTGACTAATTATGTAAAGATACCGATTATGACTTCTCAAAATTGTTGTAATGTGGTTCGCCTTTGTTAAACTAGATCGCCAACATCGACACACCTATATACTATGTACTTGAAGAAAACACATCTGACTGTATTTATTTATTTAATTTAATCTTTCTACGCGTACTACTACTTTACTCTACTCATTCTACACTCTCTATTATAATTATATTTATGATTGATTTTGTTATGCACTTTACTGAAATATATAATTTTAAGTAGGTAATTAGGGAACGCTGACAACTAATAACAATATTACATTAAGTAGCTCTGTAGTTCAGGGTATTGCAGAATGATGATTACAACATTCCTATGTTACTAGGTTAGATTGATTAATAGTTGCTCTACAGCCTCTTTCTGCTCAAGGCGAGAACTTCCTACGGGAGTTTTGCCTTTACACAACAAATAACATGAATAATAAATTAAAATGGTTGCTGAAAGCTCAACTAATTAAGCGGCTTATAATAAAATCCTATTAAATTACATATCTAAGTATCGACTAATATTTTAAAACTCAAGTGAAACATTTTTTTTCATTAATTGCATTGCATTTCATCCACTACTAAACTAATTATAATGTTAATGCATTTTCATTACATTAAACACTTCGTATTGTTTACTATGAATCATCCGTTTCACTTTGCTCAAACTTAAACTTAACAATTCTGTTTATATGCACTGTCTGGATTTTACCTAAATTGTCCTTAATTGTACAGTTAGGCTTGTACATGTAATAACAGTGTATGGTCCTTTAAAGTAACTATCGAATTTCGACCGAATCTCGTGTGTTATCAGAACTAAATCTCCAACCTTTATGACGTCACTGGTTGTATTTCTGTCATATTTTAGCTTTCTTTCTTTTTTTGCTTGCTCTATATAACGTTCGGCTCTTTTCGCGGTGACCTGTAGTTTATATTTTAGCTCTTTACCGTAATTTTCGACATTATATATTGGATCCACTACATTCGTTAATTCTGAAACTAATTGAATTTTCTTACCAAAAACAAGTTCGAAAGGTGTATATCCGTGCGTAACGTGCGGTGTTGTATTATAACAAAAATTAAAATACGGTGCCCATTCATACCAATCTGCTCTAGATTCATTAACATATGATCGTAAATATTCATTTACTGTGTGATGACTTCTCTCTACTCCTGCTATAGTTTGTGGGTGATATGGTGTTGAGAATTGATGCGGTATAGATAGCAATTCCCTTACACCCTTAAAAATTTCATTTTTGTACTCAGTTCCGAGATCTGTTCGTATTTGCTTCGTTGGACCATATATTAAAATAAAATTATTTACTAAAGCTCTAGCTATGGTGTTGCTTTCTTTGTTTGGGGTTGGAATTATTACAATGTATTTACTTAACTCACATGATATTGTTATAGCGTATATATTTCCTTTATTAGATTTTACAAAAGGGCCTATCGTATCGATAGTAGTTACATCGAAATACTTTTGCGAGGTAGGAGTTATTACCATTTTTTCTTTACGTCTAATTTTACTTTTATTAATTTGACATTCCTGACATTTGGCTGTGTATTGTGCAACATCTCGTGATATTCCCTTCCAATTGTACTGGGTTTTTAATTTTTTCAGTAATCGTTTGTAACCACAGTGTCCTCCAAAGACTGGATTTTCGTGAAAAGGTTTTAGGAATTGCTTTCGTTGCTCTTCGTTTTGTACATTCACTGGTTCTGGATATAGTATTACGCATATTTTTCTAAATATTGATGACGCTGCCTTCTTATATTCATTTACTGTACAGTATTTAAAAATATTATCCTAAGTGGATAATTTAATATTTCGATATCCTAATTCACCAGTTGTTTCTTTCAACTGTAGTAGAAGTTACTCGAGTGGAAAACTAATCTTAATGAAATGGGTTATCTCCTCTACTTTATATCTTCTATTCTTGCCCAAACGCATACATATATAGTTTGGTGCTACCTTGAAACTTACATACGGCATTTTGATTAACGCTGCGTCGTTATATTCTAATTCAAAATTTTTTACCTTGTCCAGAATTATTTCCTTAACTTCTTCCCTATCCTGTATATCTGTATTTACATCCTTCTGGTTGCACTGTTGTCTGGCCATGGCTCGTGTTACAACCATAATATTTTCTGTACATTTGGTTTGGTTAGTATTCATATCTTTTAGATCTTTCATAGTTAATCGCAACAAACAGTCGGCTAGAACATTCCTGGTACCTGGGATATGCTCTATCTCAAAATCGTATTCCAATAAATCTAGCTTTCTAGGTACTAGCTTTGGTGTAGGGTTTTTCATTGTAAACAGATAAATTAATCCTTTGTGATCTGTGAGAACTCTAAATTTTCTGCCATAAAGATACGGTTTGAAATGTCCGATAGCCCAATGTATGGCTATCATTTCCTTTTCCATTGTACTTTTCTTGATATCCGTTTTTGAAAAAGATTTTGATGCAAATGCTATCGGTAATAAATCTTTGCCAAATTTTTGCTGTAATACTGCTCCACATGCGTTTTGCGACGCATCACAAGAAAGTATAAATTCCTTATCAAATCTTGGGTATTTTAGTATGGTTGATCTTAATAATGTGTTTTTCAGAGTGGTGAACGCTTGAGAACATTCTTCACTCTATATAAAATCTAGATTTTTTCGCATTAGTTTATTTAGTGGTATAGTTATTTCGGCAAAATTAGGAATAAATTTACCATAAAAATTACAAAAAGCTACAAATCTTTTGACTTCCTTTGCGTTTTTCGGTGTGGGAAAGTTTTTAATAACGTCATGTTTTGATGGATCGGGCTTAACTCCTTGATTTGTTACTTGCTGCGCTAGAAAAGTAACACTTGTATTAAAAAATTGCACTTACTAGGATTTAATTTTAAATTATACTTTCTGCATGTTTCAAAAACTTCTCGTATTGAGTTTAAATGATGTCGCTCTGAAATTCCTATTATTATTAAATCATCCATGTAGATAAATGCTCTTTCTGGTCCAACACCTGCAAATGCTAAATTCACCATCCGCTGGAAAGCTGGCGGTGAGGTTTTGAGTCCAAAAGGTGTTCTTGTGAAACGATAGCTTCCATTTTCTGTAGAAAAGCTTGTGATGTCCCCCGATTCTTCTTGAAGTGGTAGCTGATGAACACCTGATTTGAGATCTACTGTCGAAAAATACTTTGCTCGTTCCAGTTGATCTAAAATGATATCAATTCTTGGTAATGGAAATTGATATGTTGCTAGCTTGTTATTGAGTTTCCTGTAGTCTACGACTAAGTGCCATTTCTTATTTCCGTTGCTATCTGGTTTCTTTGGTACTAGTAGAATTGGACTGTTGTATTCCGAAAACAAATGTTCAATAATTTCATCATTTAACATTTTGGTTACCTGATTCTGTACCTCTGATCTTTAACTCTCTGATATTCTGCATTTTTTACGTACACTGGTTCATCATCTTTTAAACGTATTTTTTGCTTATAACAATTGTTAACTGTAATCCTATCTTTCTTTAATCCAAAAATATTATCGTATTCAACACATAAACTAGTAGCTCTATCCCTTGCATATTCTGGTATATCTTTATTCAAATCAGCTAAGAGTTCGTTTTTTCGATTCTTACTATTTCCTTTATTTATCTCAAATATTGAATAATGTTCTAAATTTTCGGTTTTTATATCGCTACAATGTAACTTTACTGTTTCGCCGGTAGTATTTATTACAAGAACGAATCCTGATTTGAAATACGTTGAAATACTAGCAATAAGAACTCCTTCTTTAGGTTCAGTATTTAAAATTAGTTTATCACTATTATCTGAAATTAAATTATTTAAACGCCAAATTAATTCCATTCTAGGTGGAATAAAAAAAGAATCTGGTTCTGTTCCAGTTTCTATTGATATTGTAGATGACGTAAAATTACTTTGAACTGTTAGCGTCCAATCTTTGTAACTGATTTCACCTTGATATCTTACTAAAAAATCTCTACCTTTTATTCCATCAACAGGTATTGGAAAATTGTCTTGTACTGTTTGAAATTGCTGATGAAAATGACTATTTCCTATTTCTGTAGTTCCCGAAGTTAAACCTATTGTACTTAAAGTATTGTTCGTAATGCCTTTGATTTGACAATTCTGTTCGAAAAAAATTTTTTGGTGTGTGCCGATTTTTTGTGCTTTAATCCGAGTTATGTCGACTCCGGTATCCATAATAAGTTTGATTTCATGCTGGTTTGTCATTGATGTCCGTACTGTTATGAAATTGGACATATGTAAATTAAACGTATATATTTTTATTGTTGGATTGCCCCTTCCAGTTCCGGATGCTGGTGGGCTTGCTCGTTTCCCTGATCTTGGATTTCATAACTTCTCACGTCACGTACTGAGTGCGCATATTAAAGTTTCGTCCTTTGTTGTTGGAATAATTTTTCTTTTGATGACCTGCATTGTTATTAGGTATTGTGTAATTTCTCTAACTGTTGCGTTGAGCGTGATAGTTTCTATTCTGGTCGCGTATACAGTTATTTGCTGCATGCGTAAAGCTTCTACTTAACCTTGACTTACCTTGATTGTAGTTATAAGTAGAGCTATAGTGTTTGTTTCTTGGTGCATTTGTTGATTTGGAATATAACACTGTCGTATTGTTTCTGTCGTTTGCTGACGTACTGTTTATATATTTGGTGATCGCATCTTTCACGTTGGTGAAAATACCTGCTTGCATGACCAATTTAATATCATGATTTATTGGTTCTCAATCATGCTCCTTACAACGTGTTTGGTCGCATGAGTTCCTGCAACTTCACTGGGGGTACCTTCTGAAATGTAGGCTCTTCTTAGTTGCGATGCTAACTCATCCAATTCACTGGCATACTGTGTATTTGTTTTTCCGTGCTGGCCTAATTGCACAACCTTGTAGTAAACTAAATCTGAATTTTCTGGTTTAATTCCTTTTTTTTAATTTTAAAACAATGGTATTATAATCATCTTAATTTGAAATTAGATCCCTAGCCTTTCCAGTAAGTTTAGATCTAAGGTATATTGCACAATTCCCCTCGTTGCCTTCTATCGAAGTTTGTAGCATTTCTATGGAATCTAAAAATGCGGGCATATTAGCTGACAACCCGTCGAAATTTGAAAACATTATTCGACTCGCAAAATTGAAAAATTCTACTGCGCTCATAGACATGTTTATAGTGGTTTTATTGATTTTGGTTTCTAAAAATTTATGTTTCTCCAAACTTTCTTTATTTATTTTAATTGTGGTTTGAATTTCCGTAATTTTTTTTATCTATTCTTGACTTTAATACTCTTACTAAATTTTCTTCTTCAGGTGTAAGTTCTTTTTTCTTTAGCTTTTCGGTTGCGGCGTCACGTAATTCCCTTAACCTATTGTTCAAAATTAGCTACTTGAGACAATTTACTAACAAAATAACTGATTCCTTGATAATTATCGTTATAGTCTGCTTCTAATACATCGTAAAGCTCTTCAAGTTCTGTCAATAATTCTCGAAAATTTTCCCCTATTGGAAACATATAATGCTCTATATTTATACTCTTGTCAGACAAAAAAATCTTTCTGTGATAATCGTGAAAAGAGAATCCGTTCAATGTTCGAAAGTTTTACATCAATTTCTTTACATGAATTATCTAATTGTTTTTAAAACCTACTTCTAACTGTTCGTTTCTAAAACTTAGTCTTAATGAATCAAAATAAATTCTATTTGCTTGTAACTCAGAATATTTGCGCTTATTCGATACTTGGTTTAATCTAGCTTGCGCGCTAAGATTAATTAAATTTTAATCTAATAGATTATCAAATTCTTCTAAACTTCTATACTGCTTATACGACATTCCATAATGAAACTAACTTATTACATTTTAAAATTCTAAAAATGATTTGCTTAATTAACAAATAATTGCTTAGCGATTTCATACTTTATTACAATGGTACGACACTTTGCGTTACTTCACCTCTTCGCATATTTGTAATTTCAATTTGTTGTCGCATAATTTGCAATTTTTTCAGCTCTTTTCTGATTACTCAATTTTTTATATTTACTTACTAAAATGTATATGAAACCTATGATAATTAGAACAACTATAGTAATTAATAAATAATCCGATACTTTTAAACCGTTATTTAATTCTTGCGTAGCACTATTGGTGCCTACTCCCGCAGCTTGCACAATAATTTCTTTTTGTTTGGACAGCGTGGTGTCCATATTAACAATGAATTCGACAAATTTCTCAAAATAAATATTTCTTAATTCAACATCGGTATATTGCAATCGGATAACTATTCAGCTTAAAAAATTCTCTGCATACTAATCTAGGCAATTACTTACAATTTGTCGTGGTGGTGGCATACATAACTTATTAGAATTTCTGATCCATATTCCTTAATGTACTGGAGGTACATACAACGCCTGGTTAATAGATTACGGACTAGCAGATTTCGCAAGATCATTTGGGCTGGCAGGATTAGTTGGCCTGGCAGGATTGCCATGTAATGTGGTTCGCCTTTGTTAAACTAGATCGCCAACATCGACACACCTATATACTATGTACTTGAAGAAAACACATCTGACTGTATTTATTTATTTAATTTAATTCACAGAGTAACAATAATCTTTCTACGCGTACTACTACTTTACTCTACTCATTCTACACTCTCTATTATAATTATAATTATGATTGATTTTGTTATGCACTTTACTGAAATATATAACCTTAAGTAGGTAATTAGGGAACGCTGACAACTAATAACAATATTACATTAAGTAGTTCTGTAGTTCAGGGTATTGCAGAATGATGTACACAACATTCCTAAGTTACGAGGTTAGATTGATTAATAATTTCTCTACATTGTCCCCTTTTGGCATGTAGTACGCGTAGCTACTGGTCACTCATTTATATACATGCAGTACCCCTGTTGATTTAGAGAGTTATTTTTTTGGTTTTTATATGTTGAATTTAGTTGTAAATTGCAAGTATAGGTTTAGGAACAAAAATATTTCCTCGAATTTTTTCTTTTGGAGAGAGGCTGTGTAACAAATTTATTTTCCCGCAATATTCTGACGAATATTTATGTTATTATTTTTATAGTAGGTCAAGTCAAGCCTAATATCTCTACACATTTTTACGTAATATTTATTACATGTTGTTTAAACTAACATAAGCTTCAAAACCGCGAGCAAGAATTACAAGTTGAGCGGTGACATAAAATACCATTTACATGCGTAATTATAAGACCTCCTTCCTTGTATAGTTATAAAAATCGTTGTAACTGTTGTCAAGCGGTAGGGTACGTCAGAATACAGGCACTTTCACTTGGGCAGTTGGTTAAGAAAGTCGTTCTTGTGATAAAAATATAGCGCTAAGCTATGCTTGGTGTTGAAACCATGTGAAAAAAAGTCGATTTAAAGTGAAATCGTTTTTGTTGGTGCATTCAATGTCGACACTTTACCGACTGTGATTGCACTAAACTAGACGTAAATGTAAAATATTGGCGTTAGAACAGCATGCAATTACTTGAAGTAGATACACGTGGATATTCGTTTGATAGTCTGTAACAAGATTATTTAATTGATGTGATTTTGGAAAATTCTAACCTGATTCAAGATGTAACAAGAAAATTTCAATTATCATATAAAATTCCGAAAATGGTCCAAGTACATCGCAATGATTCTTTTGATCGACAAACATTTGGTATGTAATTAGTTGCTCTTTAAGTAGGTCAAGTTGTAACAACATTTGAAATGACAAACAAGTAAGTTTCTTTATTGTTCGACTTGGAAATTTTTAAGTTTGTTATGTTGTTGACCTTTGGATATTCTCGTTATTTGTGAAGAGAACCTGATACACTTCATTTTTATTTTTCATTATTACAAATGAAAAGATTACAGAGGGCAGTATATATGTATATTAAGGGTTAACTTTCAAGACTAACAAAATTGAAACTAACATGTTGAATATAAAATTATCTAAGTTCAGATAACTAAATTGTTTCATTTTGCTCTACAATATTAATTAATTGAAATATTTTAAAATGCAAGTTAAATGTAAAGTCTCTAAGTAGTACTACCGAAGGCTAATAAAAATTCTGTAGTATACCATCAGTCATTCTTAATAATCAAGTTTGAATATTAACAAAAATAATCATTGCTAAATTTTTATGATGTAAGAATAACAACACCATTTAATTTTTTGTGAGATATAGGTGTTGAGAAGATTATTGTGTATATAAGTACATATTTTTCCTAACTATAACTAAGTTAGTCGAATTTTTTTGAAGTTGATTCTGTTAAGAGAAATCATTGTAAATAGTTTTCAACTGATACTTAAGAGAATAGAAATTCATGTCGGTCATGTCTATGATTATTAGTTGGAATGAATGAGGTTTGATTCTTAGTAATTATAAATTATTTGCATTAATTAGCAGAATGCACAAACTGTGCTAGTTTTGGTATAGTTTGATTACAGGTGTAGCAGTGCATCATTATCAAGCAATATCGAGCCAGAAGGTAAGCATTTGTAAGGGTTATGTTCACGTGATATTTTTAGTACAGCGGTATTTGAGCATAGGTTTCTGCATTTCCCTTATACAAACAGACAAAAATTAGGTCTTCATTGTATTCAAAAATTCGGTGGCGCCATATTCACTATATTTTTGGTCGTAATCCAACCCCGACCCAAACTCATGTTCTACCCAGAGCAAACTACTCTACTAGCCGCTTAGTCTTTGGAGGTTTCCTTACTCATGAGCCGTTTTCCATCTAAACTAACCTTGGGCTCTTTACATTATCAGCAAATCCTCGCTAATTATCTTTGTGCTTTTTAGTTGGCTGTATAGGAGTAAAAACCCATTAGTAAGGCAAAACGTTACAATATAAAAACGAATAGCTTTGCTTGTATCAGTGTTTTAATTAATGTTATTTTAAAAATAAACCCATTTTGATGTTTTAATAAGAATGTGGTTAAATGATATTAACAAAATATATTCATTTTTATTATCAATAATACTTTGTACTACATTGATAATAACTTCAAAAGGGTAAATAGCTCTAATTGAAGCGTGAATCCACGTTTCTAAGCGTTAAAAGTGTACACTCCAAATTAGGTAATTGTTGTTACTTAAAATTTTATTTATCTTTTAAGAAGGAAATAATTATGCTATCCATACGTTAGGGAGTACGCATCACCCCTGAAGATTGAATACACAAGCACATCGTTACAGAAAATCCATTTCGTGTTATGGAGGCCTATCGAAAATGCTAAAACTGCTTTCAATTTTGCCCCTTGTGTAAGATAAAATATACAGCACTCAACTTGTTATAGCTCTTATATTAATTGATTTTTCAAGAATAAATAAAATTAATGTTTCTCTTTTTAACCAGAACATACACGTCATGTTGCGTGCAAGCATAATTAGACTAGTTACTCATTCCTACAGCTTACGTGTTCGGTAGGGTTCAGGGAGTGCTTTTTAGTATTCATGACTTCAACCGTAGTAAAAAGTGGAAAATCAAATTTAAGAGAAAAAGCTCTCTTTGTGGTTACAAATTGGTTGCTTTGCTATTTCAGTGGAAGCAAAATTTTCGGCAACTTGTATTAGTACTGATTTTGTTATTAGATAGTGAAAACCTTTCGTTTAGAATTAGCCTACTTAAAACAAAATGTTCAGCGAGGAGTTAAATAGTTAAATCTCGGTACTAAAGTAGTAAACAAACATTTGGTCTGTACTTTGCAATATATCAGCTTCGAGCAAAATTATTTAATCCTTTGTCTGCTGAACGCGTCCAATGGATGCGAATCGGAGTTTATTGCATTCTCACATCAAAATGTAGTGCTTTTGGACTCTGTAGCTGCTTCACTTTGTTTATTTACATGCCTTTTGGAATTTTTTGATGAAGTTAATCTATTGCAATACTTTTTATATAACTTTTTTATCGGAACTACCATCTGGGTCTGCAAGACCCATAGTGTTACCTTATAGACAAAATCAGTTGTATGCAAATATAAGGATTCTCCTATAAAATCACACGAATTAGGTATGTCCGCGTTATTGGGGTTCACACGAATTAATGACTACTCAATTCGAATCACACAATATAAGGGACTTTCCCGCTGTTTGAGTATCAGCAACGAATATATACGATATTTGAATTTCTGTAAAGCGATTACTGTCCGTGTGTTTAAGAAAATAGTAAACCTATTTACTGTTTCATTTATTGAGTCAGCTGGATAAACTTTATACAATTTATTTGAATTTTGCTAGTTCATAACACATAGTTAGTTTAGTGTCTAAATTCTAAAAAATGTATATGGGAAGAACATTGAAACCCGAAGAATTGGAGGCAATACTGTTATTATATAATGTACAAAAAGGCAAAATACCAATAGTATTAGAATACTTGTTTGGTTATCTTTGAAGCTCAAGTATAAATTTGCTTGTGCTTGATAATGACCTGTCTTTTGTAATAGTTGGTTCAATAAATTGAAAGAATATAATTCGTTGAGTATATAGAAGAATTTTATTTTCAACAGGTTATGCGCCAAGGCGAATGCCACGTGCCAACAGTCGTTTTGGTTACGCGTTTATATTTTTAAAACGGTTAGTAGTAACACGGCAGTTAATTATTTGGCATGCATTCCAAAATTATTGTGCCGCAAAAACTACGAGGGTTGGTCGTTTGCCCTAGAAAACGTATTTGTTCTTGAAGGTTTAACCAAAAGCATAAATGGTACCGAAAAAGATGCTGGTAATCGCAAAAGATAAAGCTAAATTGGTATTGACATTAGACCCATCATTGCACGTGCATATCAGGAATACAGAAACAGCGATTGTCGTTTGGACAATCTTAAAAATCTATATGCTGAATATGGTTTTAAAAGAAAAATCTGACTTTTTACGTACATTAATATCTTTACGATTGGAAAATTGCGAATACATGGAGACAAATATACACCAAGTTATGTTAACTTCGCAAAAGCTACGTAGTATTGGTTTTGATATCAACAAAGAATGGGTGGGATCGTTATTTCTTGCCGGTTCGCCGGAGAGATTTGCATCTATGATAATAGCAGTCGACCATTCCGGAATTTCGATAACCACAGATTCCATAAAAACTAAGCTGCTTTATATGGATACCAACGGCAGTACAAAAATAAATGCAGAAAATGCGTTTGTTGCTAAAGGTAAACCACATGCAAAGAAAGCAAAAGATAAATTTTCCGGTAGTTACAACGTCCAATTGGGATGTTAATAAGTCGGTCAAAGATCGAAGTAATCTTATTTGTTTTAGGGTAGAAAACATGGACATTTCAAATCGCAATGTCTTGATAAGGCACATAATAATTGTGTTGTTGCTTTAAGCGCAGTGTTTTCAAACGGATAATTTCAAGATACAGATTGGTGTATTGATAGTGGAGCCAGCTTTCACCTAACAGCTGTAAAGGATTGGGTAAGAAACGAAAGAAAACCTGACGTAACAGAAGTTATGGTAGCTAATAAGTCAATATTATCCGTTAAATGCGCTGGTGATAGCGCACTAAAACTATGATAAAGGAAAAAAATATGTTGTTACGTTTATTTTGTACATCCTGTATATTTTATTTTCTGCAATAAATACGCCGCCGCGCTGATCTAACCTATCAATTTTTCCTTTTATCTAACCTAAGTCCACACAAGTCTAACTAACCTAACCTAACTCCGGACAACACTAGCTAACCTAACTCCTGACAAGTCCACATCCAGCCTAGGTCGGAGGCAATTTCACCCTATGAGGCAATTTCACCCTAACCTAACATCCTACATATATCCGACATATATCCGGACATATGTCGATGCGCATCCCTGCCGACCTAGGTCGGATAACAAAACAGTTCCTAAACAAGAGAATGTAAGCGATATGGCTGTGTCCGACATATTCGGCGATCTTCAGCAATATACGCCCCCACTCTGTAGGATACATAAGGGGGCAATTTTTCGTATTCAATTTAGTATTCGATAGTAGCCAGAACGGTAAACATGAGCGTCACCAAGGTGATTAACGTTTCTCAACTTCTTGGGAATAAAGTGAAACCGACATATGAGCGATTTGGATTGTGGTTGTTGGCAGAAAATATGTGCAACAATAATCTGGTGACAGATATTGGTAATATTTGTTATGTCGAAGGCGAACAGATGCTGACTGGCGGCCTATACACAAATTACAGAACCATTTTGTGACAATATAATGTTGGTTAAAATTTGCGACTTTTCTGACGCCGGACAAACATCTGCAAACAAAAGAATGTTTATCCTAGAAAAAATTTTTTGGTGCATTTAAAAGCTATCTACGAAGAAAGTTCGACCGATTTGTTTCCGCTTGGCATGGTGTTAAAGATAAGTTTCCGTTTTCTCTGGAAAGCACTAACAAGATGTGCCAGAGAGTAAACGAAATTATCGGAAAAGAAGACCTCGAAAGCATTAATAAAAAATGCCAAAATCTTATATGTGTTCCGTACAAAGTGGAACTAGCAGATGTTAAGTTGGAAACTTTATTGGAAGAACTACCAGATATATTAGACGGACTCAAAAAAGAATATTACTATTTTTTTGACATGGATGTAACCCAAGATTTTGCGGACATATTTAGCAAGATGGAGATGTGTAATTATTTAACTACAAACCATAACTTTTCCTACAATGGCGAATACGAAGAAAAGTGCAATATTATAGTTGACAACGATAAAACTGTGGGAATCGATTGTTTAACATGGCTAACAACCAATGCAAGAATTAAGATGTACAACAAATTTTTGTGTCAAATAACAAGTCCTGGTGTTAATAAACAACTTGGCAATCATATACTAGATTTTTACGTTGTCCAGATGTACGTCTAAGGGAAACATTTGCGTCTGCCTTGGCCGAAGAACATGGTATTACGCGATTGGAAACAACAATATACAACTGTAGAATTAGAAACTATTTCAGTGCGGAAAGGGTGTATAATCCCTTAAAAGACTGTTTAACATTATTGGAAAATAGTAAGTTATACTCCTTAAAGGTGCCAATGTACTCGGTACCACTTGCCAAAATGTGAAGTAAGCTATCGGACAAGCTAAAAAATAGCTGCTGTTTAGTGTATGATAACCTACTACAGTACGTGTATTGGAAAAATGGCAATACAAAGAAATTGTCGGGCTTGCAAATTAAGTTGTCCGAAAAACCAGAAAAAAGGGAAAACTTGATAAAGTATGTGTTTTCGGCTTTTAGTTTTAACTACTTACTTGTAAATTATTTGGAGATAGTAAAAAATGGAAGATAGCCAAGATAAAATAAAAAATCATGCACAAGTGCTACATTAAAGCAAGTAGTACATATTTTACACAATCTACAACACCATATTCTGCAATTCCAAAAGAAATAGTCATTTCGGAATTGGGGTTGATAGATGCGCCTAATACTCGTCCAGAGGTTGTACGACAACGCGTAAATATTGGCTGTAAACTCTATCCGTTTACGCTAAAGGAAATCGCCCCATTATGCATACCATACGCTGTAAGTGAAAGGAAAAGACAACTGGAATTAGAGGAAATGGATGCAAAAAGGCGAAAGTTGGACTACATGGAAAACACTGCAACAAAACACGAACAATACAAAGATGTGTTAGACAAAGAACATCTTATTAGAGAAAATGAGGAAGAATTACAAGATTATATTATGTGCCCATGGACAGACTTAAATACATCCGGGTTCTACAAGCTATATGCATTTGCGGTTAGTAAGAAAGACTCTTTTAGTTATGTAGGCGTCCTTGCGGAAAAGAATGTTACTAAATCCGTATACTTTTTAAAAGGTTATTCTAAAAACGTATTTATTAAAATGGCAGATAACAAAGACGAACTAAAGAATGCGGGTTTCGTAATCTTGGCGTACACCACACGCAAAGGGGCTTCACTAAACATTGTATATTTGCCTAGTAAAGAACCATTCGGATTATTTAAAACCGAGGGCCCTACAACCTATAACGACCATATATTCCCAAAAGTGGTGGACATGCAACTACGTAATAGTGAGTGGGAAAATAAGGACCTCCTCCAATACCGACAAGAAGAAGTCGATCAAGCTAACAAGATACGTATGCAGGATATAGTGGGAAGGCTGCAATTAAAAGATTGTCACCAGCTGCAAGAATTACACGAAGGAATGGATCTGGTTGTCGGTGGAATCAAATACTTTATATAGAGACAAACTTCGGTGTATTTTACAAATTGAAAACCTAGACGGTCTCTATGTTTCAAACTATTGGCTAGAAAGGAAGATAGAGGACTTGAGTTTCGATTTAAATTTTAAGCTGCGAATAAAATTAAATAAAATTAAAACCACACCAAACAAACATAAAGAAAGGACTGTTTTCTGTGTATAACTTTGTGTTAAAATTAAGTTTAAATGGCTCCATGCTTGACATTAAATATTTTTAAATTTTGTTATGTATATTGTCAGAATAAAAATTTTAGAATAGTGTTATATTGCTTTTTATTTACAAAAGGCTTTGACGTTACCACGAAATAGCAGTCGCACAGAGAGGGGTGCGCATGGGCGGTGCACATGGGCTGGGATACGCATGGACAGTGCGCATGGGCAGGGTTGAGCGTGGGCAGGGGTGAGCATGGGCTGGGATGTGTCTGGGCGTACACGAGGGAAGCGGATGTTGACAGTCACCAAGCATCTAATCCCTATTTGGTATGGAGTACTTGCCGGCGTATGTATCCGGAGTAAAAAACACGATTTGTACACGCAGCTTATTAATAAAATTAGTTTATCGAGCAAAGATGACAAGAGTAACGTCATCCTGGATGCATATCAATCTACGAATGGAGGCATAAAAATATAGCTCTAAGATAGTTGTATAGATTTTGTAAATCTATTGTATATATTAGTTTTTAAATACCATAATTTTTAAGTTCTTCGCCCACCCTCCCTTCTTCCTAATCCTTCCTGCTTCTATCCTGGTTGACAGAGTATACGGGTCATCTCCACGTGGTGTTTGCGGGACACATCGGTTTTAGATTTCTCGGGAAATGGTTGGTTAAAACGTATGTCTTGGGTAGCGAAAAAAGGTTCTAAGGATGGAGTTAAATAAAGATAGGTAAAAATTAGAGGTTTGGCTCTTTAAAAGGCGTGACTTTGTAAGGGGTGGACCTATTTAAAATCTATTTACAGGTTTGGGCTCTCTAGAAAAATCTAATATTAGTTGATACAAAAAAAGGTATATTTATCTTAAAAGAGTGACTACTCTGCGGATAATAAATACAATATACCGTTTGTCAACAAAAAAGTTGTAGGGAAATTCAAAGACGAATTTAATGGCATCCAGTATTAGAATTCGTTGGTACAAAAGCCTAGTCCTACTGTATTGTAAGCGAGAAAGACACGATTAAAAAGATTAAAGGGGTCTCACGAAGTGTAGTTAATTAAAACCGCGGGTGCTACAACCTATAACGAGCATATATTGCCAAAAGGGGTGGGCATGCAACTACGCAATAGTGCGTTGGAGAATAAGGATTCTTTCCAATAAGAAATCAAAGTTTCTATCTATGTACGTAGCAACAGCCATTGTGAAATGGTAGAAATGTTAAACCTATAAAGGCGATTATTAATTGTGGTTTAGAAAAATAGTAGTTTTTGTGGACTAAATAAAATAGCTTAGACTGATTACACATCCACAAACATCTGCTTACGTCCACATACGGACATGGCGATGCCGGTAGTTTTTGTTTAACAAATACTAGGAAAGATATGTTAGGTGTTAGTGTGTGGAAGCCCATCGGATCGTTAGATTCAAAAAGAACGGTGCGGTGGAATGTATGGTGGTTCCCATTAGAATAATCGAAAGTGGTTAATCGATCGTATTAGATGTTTAAATATGCGAAAGTGTAAAAGCCTATATGAGAAAAATTTAATTATCAGGCAAAAAAGTGCGCGATGTGCAATACTTTTAAAGAAAGTATAGAGTGGTGCTTTGCAGCGGTTTTAGCAATAAAAAAGGCGATTGATTTTTTCAAGCAACTACAAGAATAGCAGTAGCGCAGAGAAGGGGTATGCATGTATTATATAGCGCACTGATAATTTACGTGTATCTCGAACGTGTAATTGATCACGACTTATAGATCCTTCGGAGGTTTAAAAATTCTGAGACCATTGTCGTTTGAAAAATGTTTGGAAATTATCAGAACGGGAGCGGGTCGAAGTATAAGATAGATGAATGATTGACCGAGTTTTTTCTACCTTTTACGAGAGAATCGGAAGTTAACAGACATCGAGCATCTAATTCTCTATTTGGGCGATATCGAGTACTTACCGGTTCTAGAAATAATTACGTGCTATCGACCGCTATGCGGAAGATTTGGTTCTAGGAAATGAGCAACCTACGAAAGCACAGAATACTCGGTATTAATGCTAATTGGTTTAGTGACCGCGTTTGTGCACTCTTCGAGTGTCTTCGACAATCTTCGATTGTTTCCAAAGAAAATAGTTAAGTCTGCCATTTCCGAAAGTATGACGTAGAAGTTATTTAAAATTAAATTGATTTATTAGTAAGTATCCTGTAGACAACAAGTTTGGTATTCCCTTAGTAAAAGTTGAAAGTGTTTTATTAAGTTTTTGTTTATAGTAGCACTGCATCTTCTACCGCACGACCTGCAGCAAATTTGTGTGCGTGAGCTACCACCCTTTTGGATTTTTAATATGCACGCGATACGATTGCTGACCCGTATAACATGGAAGACGTTTCCGGTGTTTCTACTAACTGCATTCGCAGCATGGACGATGTGAACCGGGTGCATGCATTGGTGCTAAATGTACTTGACGAGTAGCAAGGGTTGGCATAAGATGACGTCATTTAGTTCCCCGCTGAATCCTTAACTTCGTTCGGTTGTCTTCGGAAACCTTCAGTATGCATTCTATAGGGTACATAAAGCAGGTACGCTAGAGTAAACTTTTAGTTATAAGTTAGTTCGCTTACAAGTTTCACCAAAGTCCTATAGTGCGGATTTTGTTTTGTACTAAAATGGTACCTGCAAACGTTTTTAAATGCAAGCCCTGTCACGTCTACTTTACCAGGAGGGATGCCTTCAAACGGCACCAGAACAAATGTTGTGGTGTAACATCGTCCACGGTTAAGCTTATACATCCGAAGCAGCAAAGTACTTAAACTGTGTGTCTTGCGATATCGCTTTTACGAGAATGGATAACTTACTGCGACACAAGGAAAAACAGCACGGTATGTCATTAAGCCGTAAACGTTCAGCTAGGACCGTTGTTAATTGATCTTGTACCAAACAACCACGAATTATGTGTAAAGTATGCAATTTCGAAATGGAAAAGACTACGTATGCCGCACACTTGAGAAGCAACAGACATAAAAATGCAACAGTTACCGCTACTGGCGAAGATTGGGCAGAAATGGTTAGCACAGTGTTTAACAACCATGTAGCTAGCTATCGCATAAAGAACGCCAGCGTCGACGATGGAGTATCCGAGTTCCTTTGGAAGCAGAAAGAATGGTTTATTCGATTACACAACATACAGCAATAAAAGTCTATTGCGAACTCTACGGAGTTTACACCAAAATGGTAGAAGAGACTACCGATGTGAAATCCTTTAACACAAAAATATGGTTATAACGTCTTCTAGTAATCTGAAAAATATGTACGAGGTTTTAAGCGAAACCATGAGAACACCAACTTTATACCCAATTAATTAATAAAATAGTTTATCGGGCGAGGGCGACAAAAGGTACATCATTCCTAATAGTACAGCAACCTACGCATAGGGGGCATAAATATATAAGATAGTTGCTATATTTGTATATATTTTATTGTATTTCTTTGTACAAACAATTAAGGTAGGTCAGTAAACCGTATTAAATTGCTATTAATTGGCTTGCATTCAGCGTACTTTCCTTCTGTAATTAACGCATTTGTTTGGAGAAGATATACACTTCTATAAATAAATTATACAGCGGTCTCACATATAATTTGGTTAATCCATAATCGTCAAGAAATTAGTTTGGCAACGAATTGTATTTTCCAAGTACCTATTTAGCATTGACTGCATAATTATGTTATGACGTGTTTAGAAATTAAAATGTAAATCTGGGGCATTGGTGAAATTTTTTACCCATATAAGTTCCTCATGTTTTTGATAAAGTGTGTTGGGATGCATCGATTTCTAATGTACGGCGTTGAAATATATTTATTGTATTTCTGAAAACATATAATCAAAATATATTTTCACGTGTACTTCGCGTGATCCATAATCGACAAGAAATTAGTTTGGGGAACGAATTGTATTTTCCAAGTACATATTTAGCATTGAGTATATAATTATGTTATGACGTGCTTAGTAATTAAAAATGTTAAACCAGAAAATTGATAACTGTTTAAAAGTTTATCCTTACGTTCCCAGCATCGTCATTTCAATCTGGCAGTTGTTGGTTACTTTTTTTCTGGTCAACATGGCAAAGAAACTAGCCACGAGCGAACTAAAACTCGCTCTAAAGGTATTTTTTGTTGGTGTCTGAATGAACAGGCGCGAGATGTTAAGAGCCGTGAAATCAAATGCGCAACTACATTTAAATAAGTACGTTTGAATAACTATGTTTAGATAACTACGTTTAGATAACAATGTTTAAGTAATGACGTTTAGATAACTATGTTTCAACGTACGTTTCAACGTTTCAACAACTTGGTTCTTTATTCTACAATCTGTTAGTACAATATAAAGAGGCAGTATGCAGAAGTTCTTATCCGAGTCCAATATTTATGGTTTAATTTATGGCAAACCACTATCCGTTGGATGAAATTCGAAACGATTTCATTACGAAATTATGCATGGGACCTAATGGAACTTCCCGCTGTCGCGTGCAGATGCGAAGTCTGCACGTCTGCATATGTGTGAGTTCAAGTGTACATGGTCATTTTATTCACGTTTATGTTCTTTCTTTTGCACTAATATCGTTCTATTTAACATTTATAGAATAATGTTTACAAGGCTATGAGTACCTTTCTTTCAGGTTCCTCAACGAGAGTATTTCAACTTAAGAATTTATGTTTAGATCCGTTATTTACCGTTTAGTTCCTGCAGTCTCTAGGGGGTATTCTTGATAAATACTTGTTAGATGTGGTGACGCTTATGCCCCCGCGTTAGTCTCCTTAGACTCCGCTGAAGTTAGAGTTCAGAGTTAGTTCGGAAGTCTCTTCAAAGTCTTTTACTACGAATTAAAATTTCATCTTTATTGAATTAGAACTCCAAGAGAATGCGCGTTTGCTGAATCCATCTTTTAATACAATCGTACCCATACAGTTTTCGTTCAGACCGGCGCCCAGCTTGCCGCAAGGAAAACTGTAACAATTTATCTATAAAAGAAGAAAGCAAACTAGTCAGTCACTTTTTCTGTTTTAGGTTTTCAAATCAAGTTAAAGCAACGCTTTACTTGCGTCACTAGACAGGTCGCCACTGGTCTCAGTAGCAACTTAATTTTATATAACGTATCTTTAAAGTTTTAAACTTTTATTGAAAAGTAGATTCCCTTAATCTCGTCCAAAAGTAAGCATATCTGAAAACAACCAGGACAATGTATTACGTTGTTTCGTATCCACAAAGTTTTTGAGTAACTTTAATGCCTTGCGAAGCTTAGAATATTAAACTATAATAGAGCATCCGTTTCCCTAGTAAAGAATTTATAACCAGGGATACTAAATAAACAATTATGGTTAATGCCCATTCCACTGAAAAAGTCGGTGGAACTTTTTAATAAAAAAATCTTAATGGAACTAAAATATGTATGGCTCTTAGGCACAATCAGAGATTAGTTACCATTACGTTTTTGTCTTTCAGGAACACCTTTATGCAGACAGCAATTATTAGTGATTCTTTATTAAACGAAATACGAATAAAAGTTGAACAGCTGGAAACCAAAGCTATTAGGTGAAGCTTTAGACAAAGCTGCTTTATGAAGAAGTAAGTTACTTATACGGAAGGCTTGAAAACCACTCAAAGCTGAACCAAACTTCAAATAGATGGCCAGTGATAATTTTCAGCTTTTAGTGCCGCATTAGTCACATCAACGCGTAACTAGTTTTGCACAAAATAACGAGATCAATCTGAAATTTTGCTCTAGGTGCATTGTTTCTTGCTGCAATCGCCAGCCGCGATAACAGAATTATTTCCTAATACAAAAGTTATCTTAGAATGGCACATAAACGTTGTTTTAAAAACCTGCGCTGTACTGTGAGCTAATATTATAGATATTCAGTAAACCAGAAATTATTGGAATAATAGAGATGTCTCTAATTAACTAGTTGACCACAGTTCAATTAGTTCTGATTACTGACTAGATATAAAATTACTGCAGCAGCCCTTTTGCACTTACGCATTTAAACAGATTAGAATGGAAAGGATTATATTCTAACCACCTATTTGCTCATATATATAGAGGACGGCTAAAATAGGTAATAAAATGCAAATATGTATGGTATCCGTTTTCTCTTCGTAAATATAGGTTAATATTGAGAAAGCTCCTTTCTCCATAATTAGTACTAAAAGCTGCATGCAAATATTGAAAATACAGACTTCGCTCATTATAGAAACGTAGTTACTCTTAACGATACCTAGTTACTCCAATTCTCATACGTGCACCAGGATCGGGGTCTTTTGAGTTCTTTAAATTATCCTCTTCGTACCACTAATGAAAGTAGTGTAACCAAAAATCACTCGCGATGCTAGGTTGTACCTAACATTTTAGTAATGTTAATATATTTTATTGTTAAGTAATAGAAGGCCGTTGTAATGGCAGGTGTGCGTTGATGGTTTATTCCTCTAACAGGTTAAGTGCCAAACAGATTTTTTAAGTGCTGGGATTTTTGAACCTGTCAACCCACATGGTTTCGCGCAGAAACTCCAATTATTGCAACCGTCCACCCAAGCGGGCAGACAAAACATTTTGCTTCTTTAATGTATAGTGGAGCCACTTGCACCTTACTAGCGGAAATGTTATTACCACAGGCAGTAAGTACGGATGTAAATGGTATACGCTGTAAACAGTGAGAACTTTTGACATTCTTGTCTACCCAAATGGGTACCCTGGTTATTTTGCACATGGGAGTGTTGAGACTCATAAGGTTATGTTGAGATTGTGATTAGTTAAAAATGGAAAAAATAAAATGTAAGCGCAAAGTGACTGTTATAAATCGTGTAGCCCAAAAAAAATATTGACAACTGAGGAATTAGCAGAATTAGCGGACAATTTTGGTAGTGATATTTCAGATGAAGCATTTGAAGATTCTGGAAGTGAGTATGTAGTTAGTAGCGAATCTGAAGACAATAATTCAACAGATGGTGAAGAAGAATATGAAGCTAGCTCATACGAAGCTGTTGGTAATGCTATTGAAAATAAATCTAATGTTAGCGACATAATCTATCTATTTGGAGTCGATGCACAAATACAAAACAACATGTGTTTTCATTTACCAGTTCAGAAAAGGTTAATGTTCCGTTTGATCCAGAAGTTTCAAAACCAATAGATTACTATAAACTTGTTATACCTGATGATCTAATACACTTAATTGTTAGAGAAACTAGTAAAAATGCTCAAATTTTTTTTACCAATAACATGGTTAAAAGAGGCAGCAGGTATAAAGATTCGAAAGATACAAATACTATAGAGATGAAGGTATTTTTGGGTGTTAGAATATGGATGGGGTTAGTTCACATGCCTTCGTTTGAATCATATTGGTCTGACAAAAAATTATACAAAAATGAAGTGTCGTCTTTCATGACCAGAAACCGTTTTCAACTTCTTTTAATATTTTGGCATTTTGGCGAAAATGTTTACTCTGACAAATTATCTGAAGTACGACCACTGCTTGATTTTGTGCAATCAAAGTATCAGCAAGTTAAGAGTCTTGGTGAAATTTTAGTTATTGATGAGTCCATCGTGCCCTTTACAGGAAGACTTAACTTCAAGCAACATATTCCTGGAAAATCTCAAAAATATGTTATTCAATTATTCAAACTATGCGATCAAACAGGATATACATACAAAGTTATTCCATATTGTGGTAAAAATAACATGAACAACGAATACATTAAAGGATATGAAACTCTTACTACAAATGTGGTTATGTCACTTATGTACACTTATCTAGACCACGGTCGTATTTTATGTACTGACAATTTTTACACTAGCGTGCCCCTTATTCACACGCTTTTAGATCGAAAAACATATTTCGTAGATACCTACCATCCAAACAGTCCGAAAGAAGTTACTAATCCTAAACTGAAACGAGGTGTATGCAAAGCTCTCGAAAGTTTTAAAGGTCTAGTGACTCTTAAGTGGAGAGATAAACGAGACGTTTATTGCATGAATTCAAAATTTTTGCAGATGTCATTCCAAACGGCCAAAAAGAATAGAAGCGGCGAAAAGATTATTAAACTGGCGATGATTTTTGAATATAATAATATGTAGAGTGGTATTGATATTGCACACCAATTGTCATCATATCACTCAGCTATCAGAAAATCTATTCGATGGCACCACAAGCTAGCTGATGATGTCATATTTGGAACATCAGTAGTTAATGCATACCTTATTTATTCTTCTAAGCAAAACACGCCAAAGATGACATTACTCCAGTTTCGAATGAAGTTAGTTTATTCTTTATTGGATGTACCTGAGGAGGAAGAAAGTTGCTGGACGCCAAGATTGCCTAAAACCACAAATCACTATAAACAGAAGTTGTTAATAGTGGTAAAATAAAACGGTAAGTCATAGTATTATTTAGTAAAATTATCTTTAACTACTTTCGGAACAGTTTTAGAGCGTTAAGAAGAAATTGTAAACAGTGTTATGAAAAAATAGCAACTACATCAGGCAGAAAGCAAGCAAAAAGCAGAGCGAAGAAAGTTAGTACTTTTTGCAAGTTATGTCCGGATAGGCCGTTTTTATGTCTACCTTGTTTCGAAAATGTTCACAATCCTAGTAAATAAGTTTATTTGATTTGTAGCTGTCATTTTAATATGTAAATAGGAATATCAGTCGTCAACTCTGTTTTCGTTTCTTTTGCCTATCTACTTAAGGGTATACCACTACTAGATTACCCTCTGGAAAGCCTCTGTCCACCCATTCGGGTAGACTAGTTTAAACTTTTCTACGGTTTTTGTTTACATGAGGAACATGTAAATAATTATAAAATTATTGTACGATTAATAAAAACAAAGTTATAGCTTTGGCAATCAGAGAAAGTTTAAATATTTATATCCTGGCACCAGTGGGAAGTAAATGTGTCTGCCCGATTGGATGAACATGTCAGTTAACCTGCTAACCCTTTCATTAACTTGCATGATTATGTAGTAGTTGTTAGTTTTGCATCGATAATATTGTATCAGAGTTACAGAGTGGTTGGAGTCATATATTTTGTTTCAAAGAATTAATTGTTTAACCTCTGCTAATATAGTTATTACCAATAATCATAATAGGTTCAAAATACAATCAGTTGACGTTTTGTGTTTTACACGTGAACTTGTCGGAACGCCTCTATTATTAAAAATTTATAGCTGATGTGTCTTGATTATTATTTGTTGTAAAAATAAACATACGACTCTTCTCTAGTAACCGGTGTGCCTTATTAATGGAGCTACAAGATTACGTGTAACAGATATACCACATGGTGGCAGCGGTAAAGTGCGCTAGAGATTAGGTGTTAATAACAAATAATCAAACACATGGTTGCTATCTGTGAATTTTCGATATAAAAATATTACGTCATTTTGTTAAATTATTGTTTGTACCATAATCGGTGAAAAAACTAAAGAATCGCTTTGTTATTAAAATGTCCGAACAAAGTACAGCGCCTGAGCAATTAAATTTTAACGGTGATATGGCTAGTAATTGGAGTCTCTGGAAACAGAAATTTAAACTTTATCTAATCGCAAGCGGAAAAAATGAAAAAAAGATGGTGTTAAAATAGCCAGACTACTAAATTTACTTGGCGATGAAGGCATAAAAATATTTAATACATTTGAATACGAAGAGGATGAGGATTCGCAACAATTACAGACGATTGTAAACAAATTTGATAAGTATTGCAATCCTACAAAAAGCCTAGTATATGAACATTTAAAACTTTTTAAAAGTGACCAAGTAACAGGTGAAACTATCGATCAATTTATTACGGCTTTAAGGCAACTAGCATCTACTTGTGAGTTTAAAGAAAAGGACACTCTTATTCGTGATCGAATAGTGTTACGTGTAACAGATCTTCGTATACAAGAAAAACTTATACAAAATCCCAATCTAGAATTAAACGAAACAATAAATATTTGTCGTTCAATGGAAAGTAGTGTAGCGACGCAAAAAGAAATTACCAAGAATTCAGTGTCAATAAATGCAATTTATAAACGCGGTAGAGATGGAGGCAATGGTGAATCGTTTAGCACTAGCACACACGATATGTCAAAGATCGTGCTAAACATCTAGGGACGAAAGGAACTTCTCCAACAAACAAAAGTAATCCTAGCTGTAAATATTGCGGCCAGCAGCATAAGGGCGGCTTCTTGGCGTAGTTGATATGTGTGTGACTACTACGCCCAAGGTCCCGGGTTCGAATCCCGACACGGTCCGCTTGAAAAATGTTAGGCGAGCATTTTTCACAAAAATATACCCTCGTTCGAATGAGAGGTAAAATGGAGGTCCCGTGTTTGAGTGTTGTCACGCACGTTAAAGATCCCTACCTTGCTTGGAACAGCAAGGGTTCGGCAAAGTTCAAAATTTTCCAGGTAAAAAGATATTCACTTCCTGGCCAATGTAGTACCTTTGGATGAAGCATTGGAAAATCAAATGTAACGCCAGCAGCATGAGCAAGGTAAGTGTCCAGCATATAATAGATCATGTAGTCTATGTAGGCGCAAAGATCACTATCGGAAATTGTGTAGTAAAAATACTCATGTGCATGAGCTTGACGAATATACTGGTGATAACTTTGACTACAGCGAAGATGCCGTATATAGTGGGCAAGGGTCCAACTTAATTGTGTGCACAATCATCACTTCCAATATTAATGTAATTGACTGGGTGGAAGAAGTAAAAATTGCGGGTATGATTTTGAAACTGAAAGTAGATACCAGAAGTCAGGTCAATACTTTAAATACGTCAGACTTTAATCAGTTAAATATACCTCACGATAAGCTTTCAAACATTTCGTCAGTGCTGATGTCATATTCCGGGCATAAAATAAAAGTTGCAGTAAAGATTTATCTCGACTGCCGTCACCAGAATAATTGTTTAAAATTATTGTTTTATATAGTTTATTCAAATAATCCTTGCTCAATTTTAGGATTAGATGCACTGCATGATTTAGGAATAATACCGAATAAATGCAATAAGAACGTTCGTGCGGTAAATGAAAATAGTATTGGCGGAATCTTGAATTCAAATAAATCAGCGTTTTGTGGCATTGGAAAAATTCATAAAGAATTTTCGATAACACTCGCAGAAAATGCAATACCATATGTAAACGCAGCGCGAAAACTTCCTTTTGCCCTTAAAACAAAGGTTAAAAAGAAATTAGATCCAATGGTGACTGAAAATTTAATTGTGCCGGTAACATAACCGACAGATTGGGTACACCCAATTGTGATTGTTCAGAAGCCTAATCATGACATAAGGATTTGTATAGAGCCGCAAAATCTAACACGCAAGCGACGTGTCGTCTGTATTTACGTTTCTGTGATAAAAATTTAAGAACGCGAGTGATCCTTTGGGGTTTAAAATGTCGTATGGAGCAGAGCAAAAATATTTACTAGCACGTTGGGAAGAAAGTAAAAGAGACAATTTTATGCAAGCGTTTGAACCTAACGAATCAGATGAAGATGCACCTTCTGAGCATAGTGAGAATAATATGAACACCGAACAACCTGATTCTGAAATTGATTTTATTTATACAATTGGGCATTATACTGGAAAAGACGGTCAAACAAAGTGGTTGCGGTACAAAGCTTTTAGTCTAGTCAATGAAAGTAAAAAAAGGGTTTATGTCAAAAGAAATTAGGGATTAGTTGAACTTTTCCAGTTGCTAGTACTTACTTAGTGGTGTATTTTCTCAAAAGTCCTCTCCCCTACCCTAGTGGGCTCTTGTCTTACCCCAGCTTATATATCGTTTGTTTATTGTCGCATCTATACCAAATTCGCACTAAATTATTACGTTTAATCTAAGATTAAAATAGAGTGAGATAGATGTCTTTGTATCTGTAGGAGTTTGGTAAATATTGTAATAAAGGTGCAAAAATGTTCGAAATAAAGAGTATATTTTTATAGTTTTTGTTAAATATCTAATTCGTTTGGATACAATATGCGAAAAAATTCCAATAAACATTATTTTCTAGTATTTGTATCCGCACGATGCGTGTAAGTGTACACACCTTCAGTATTTACAATTACCATTTGTACTACAATATGGAATACTACAACTACCGGTACTTTACTATTTACATTTCCTCAACCATAAGTGCAGTATTGTGGTATGACAAACCACTGCAGTGGTCGCACGTGACTAAACAGTGTAGCCATGACTTGCTACCCCCACAGTAATTGCAACTACTTTTAGATAAACAAGATACCAAAAATATCTGATTATCTGGTCTAAATGGCCTTGAAAGGGTGATTGTATTCAGTATTTCCTCTTCACCGTGTTTCTTTACTGTCTCTAATTTCCAGCTCCAATATGCTGGTGGTAGGGTATTGCTTAACCATTTTTGCGCTTCCAAATAAACTCTAAGTAAATGCTGTTGGCATGCCTCGGTTGTAAGAGGTAATTTGTTTAAATCAAAGTTTGTCCTTGGGGTTACTTTTTTTGTGTTGGTACTGAATTTAAAGTATCTAACTTAATTCAAGTTATCGTATTTTCTCATTCGTACAACCCTAAAACAAATCGTTCTCCTTGCTTCAATAATTGCTCTTTCGTTATGTTTTTGAAAGATTGTAACGAATACGATTTCTTTGCCAGTTACTTGGTGCTTCTTTATAATTTTCGTTTATTAATATTCTATGGTATTGAAAGTATAAATTAGAACACTAGCTTTATTTATTCGTTATCTTGTAGAACTCCATCTGTGTTGATAAATTTAATGTAGCATTTCGGTTCCCCTGATACTTGCGAACGTGTTGATGCAAGAATTCGGTTCACTGCGCTTGCTCGCGTAGCAATATACTTTAGTCTATTTTAATTTGAGGATGCAATCAGTAGACAGGTTTTCGATGCGTGGTCGACTAGAGTTTTTTGAAGTCATGAAGTCCAACAGGCACGTGGCTTGGAAAAGAAGAATCTCTTTAGATTTGAAGTAGAAACCATCACTAGGGTAGATGATAGAGAGTCGTGAAGAAATTTTTGTTTAGTTTTCTTCTTTGGTTTGTCGACCCTTGAGATGATTTATATGGTTTTGATGCAACATCATCACGGTATGTAATTATTTTCATTTTGAATTTAAATAATGGTTCTTGATTTTTGTAGTGCAAATTTTATGCTACTAAGTATTGCAAAGTTGAAATGTTAAGGTGCCCCTGTTGTGAATAAACAAGAATTTAAGCGTTCATTTTCGAATGGAAATCAAGTTAGTAGTCCTAGGCATATATAAAGGACGCACATCTGTTGTTGGAGTTGAACACAAAAATTGATGGGCGATACTACAAAGTTTATTCTCTAATAAGTTGGTAAATAGTTGCAACCGGAGTTAGATAGAGGTCATGCAAACTTCAATGGTGAGTGATTTCTTTATTCAGTTCTCGTTAAACAAAGAAACCACAGGAAATATAGCGGTTGTTGTTTTTAGTAAATTTATACAATAGTTTAAATTGGTGTGAATATTTTTTTGTTCAATATTTAACAGGTTGATTTGAATAAATGTTCATAAGAACGTTAAAGATTGAAAGATAAATTTCCGATAATCGAATAGGTTAAACAAGAATTTGTTTGTAACTTAACAGGTGACAGTTTAGCGTTTGTTTGTCACATTATATGATTCGGTTTTTTTTACTCGAAAGTATAATAATACACAGGTTATTTTGTATTATAAGGTTATTTGACTTTTTGTTCAAAGTATAAATTTTATTAGTATCTAAATTCTATTATACATAAAAATAAGCTTAAATCATTTACACGCTTGTTTGTAAACCAAAGCAGGATCCTTTTTCGGTGTTTATTAAAAAATTGTTACTTATAATTAAAAAATCAATATCTTCCTTAAAAGCCTTTAATAAATAATTAAGATCTTTAAAATGCACTTATGTAATAAAAGATAATGTATAAATACTTTGATAGTTTGATTGCAGAAACAATAGTGTATATAAAGTTGCACAAAAGATGTACATATACAGGGTGAATGGTATCGTTCGTGCAAAAATGAACTGGGAGATAGTACACTTAATTTGCAACAAAAATTGTTAATATGACCCCTGTCCTATCTCGATTGGTTTAGGCGATACGGTTTTTTTTTAGTCTGTTTCTTAATAACCCGACTTCTTGCAGTAAAAATTAAATTTCTTGGCTTCTGCTGCAAATAACTAGATAAACAATCCGATTTTCATAAACTACATTAAATTTACTATAAAAAACAACTATTTCGATTTTTTTAATTTTAAAAGAAACATTTATTATAAAGCATTAAAAGGTAAAAAATTACAAAGGAAATTTTTTTAACAAAGTTTAAAGTAATATTACAGCGAAATTATTTTCTCTACAAATGAGCAAATTTCACAAAAACAACCTCCTTTCATAAGGTTTCCAGCAGTGCAAAACACTTTCTATTTGATTTTTAATTTATCAAGTATGGAAATATGGAAACAAATAATTTGTTTCCACTTCGCATTAAAATTCGCCCACTGCCTTGATTATCTAATGATCCCACAACGTTTTTCCGGTATTACGGAGGCAATAATTTGATAAATTAAATTTTATTTGTATTGTTCAAAATGCTGACCACCGCACCTGATACAGGTTCTTGCTCTTTTCCGCATACCTACTACGGTCACGCTCATAGATAGCTTCTCTCGTAAGAGTTGACATCCATTTTTGAGCCTTTGTCTCAAATTTTCCAAACTGACTACCTCCGTGCTGTATACGTATTCTTTTAAAAAGTCCCATACAAAGTAATCCATGGGATTCAAGTCAGGCAATCTTGCTGGCCACGGAACCGGTCCTCCTCTACCAATCCACCTTGCATACTGTTCATTTAAAAACTGGCGGACACCACGTGTGTAATGAGGAGGAGCCCCATCATGTTCAAAAATAATATCTCTACGAACTTCTAAAGGGACATCTTCCAACAATAGGGGTAGTTGATTTTGAAGAAATTCCAAATACACTTTTCCATTGAGGTTTCTTTCGAAAATATAGGGGCCAATAAGGGCGTTTCTTATCACAGCCGCCCACATATTTAGGCTGAATCTGAGTTAGAACGATTTCTGCCTTATTGCATGAGGGTTTTCATCGGCATAATAGTGGTAATTGTGGAGATTTAGAACGCCTTGCTAATAACCAACGGTAGAACATCAACTTTCGTTGGAAATCTTCGCCTCCGCCTTCCACAGCTTGAACAGGTGTAAAGTGAAAAGGACGAATATTATTCTTGTGCAGAACATCTACTACTTTCTATTGCTAAACTACAACCTCTCTTGCAATTTGACATGTAGAAGTTGTAGGGTCTTGTTTCACTCGATCCAAGACAAACTCGTCAATTTCTACGTCCAGATCTTGCCCCCTTTCATTAGGTACTTGAAATGCTCCTCCATCAAGGAGCCATTGGTGCGTTCTTGCAAACACGTTGCGACTGGGAATCGGACGATTTTGGAACCGACGTTGATATTCCTCCCGTGCATTACCATTACAAAAACCATAAATGAAATGCATATCTGCATATTCTCTATTTCTATAACGAGCAGGCATCTTAGATATCAAAAATTTATATGAATACAACTGTCTAATTAGTGACAATGCTTCACACTGTCAATGTGACAACTACATGCTATGAACGTATCTGTGCTCTTAAAATTACTGTACATTTCTGTTTTCAATTTGCACTGCCCTGATAATCGAACAAGGTTTTTTCGGCATTACGAAGGCAATAATTTAATAAATTAAAAATCAAATAGAAAGTGTTTTGCACTGATGGAAACCTTATGAAGTGAGGTTGTTTTTGTGACATTTGCTCATTTGTAGAGAAAATAATTTCGCTGTAATAGTACTTTAAACTTTGTTAAAAAAATTTCCTTTGTAATTTTTTACCTTTTAATGCTTTATAATAAATGTTTCTTTTAAAATTAAAAAAATCGAAATAGTTGTTTTTTATAGGAAATTTAATGTAGTTTATGAAAATCGGATTGTTTATCTAGTTGTTTGCAGAAGAAGCCAAGAAATTTAATTTTTACTGCAAGAAGTCGCGTTATTAAAAAACAGACTAAAAAAACCGTATCTCCTAAACCAATCGAGATAGGACAGGGGTCATATTAACAATTTTTGTTGCAAATTAAGTGTACTATCTCCCAGTTCATTTTTGCACCAACGATACCATTCACCCTGTATTTCTTTAACAAAATAGAAAATGGATTATGTTATTCTAAATTTTATTTTTATTGAAGTTAATCATAGTTTCTCACAGTTGGTACAAGCAAATTCACAAAATTCACGAATATAAAGAGAAAGGCCATCAGCATTATCTCGATAAGATATTTTAGAGTTATATTTTTGAATTGCTAATTTTTGAAATCTTTTGTGATAATTTGACTAGGCTCTAGTGAAGCCCTAGTTCTAGGAATTTCTTGAGGTGGTTATATTTTTAGATAGTACGAGATCATCGTTCCAATTCAAGTTTGCAAGTTAAAGGTAAGTAAGTATTATGTTTATACGTTTTGGTTGTTCAGGAGATGTCTTTTTTCTTTTCGAAGGTTTCCGTATCTTATCTTCGGATTGTTAGACATTACAGCTATTATTAAAATACAGTGGCGTCCATAATATTTTTTTTATCGTATGCGAATCTACGACCCCAGCTCCTAGCTCTACCCTAAGTTGAAGAAACTTAGCTGGCTGGAAGATCTTATTCGTGGGTCCTTTTGTACAAAAAACCCCTGAGCTTGAATTTTAGGCAGAAACTCGTCCTTTTGTTGTGTAGTGACTCTGCCGCCTATAAGGTGGAGTAGATAGAAAAAACAGGTGTAACATGATGACTTAAAAATTGAAATGCCTTAACTTTTCCCAATCCGTAGAAGCTAGACGTAGTGTCGCATCCAGTTACGGTATGGATAAATAACAAACATCTTCTGATCTCCTTAGCTGTCACAATCAAGATCTAAAACGTTGTAAAAAGGTGTACCTGTATTTTGGCCGTTTTGTGGTTCATAAAAATAAATGTGTTTATTTTCTAGAGCAGTCGCAACCAATAGCACTAGTAAGTTTGTATTTGTTCCTACCACGACGACCTTGGAAGAGGTTTGAGTATTATTAATGACAATTTTCACTATATCAGCATTAGCACCTTCTTTATAAGCGAATGTCGATATCCCTTTATTATCCATTTGTAAAACCAGCACTTGCAATAAATTTTGCTTGTTTTTCCGGTTTCCCAGGAATTCATCGTTTAATGTGGTGCATTTGACGTTCTTATCAAACATGACGTTACATAATAATCTATAGGAACACTGTGGCACGATTTGATAAAAATGAGCAAAAACCTCCAACCACAAAAAATATTTAAAATACTAGATACGTATTTCGACCACTATGTGGTCATCATCAGTACAAATTTGTAATTAAATAATAATAAGCTGTTGTTCCGAAACAATTCAGAGGATATTCTCCTCACCACTTAGGTTGAAGTGAACCTTCCCAACATACAATTTAATATAATGTTGCTTTAAACACTACCGAGGATATTCTCCTCACTCGCAGGCTGGTGTTCTCCACAACAAACTAGTGAATTGTGACGTTATAACTAAAATCTACTTAATTTATACTAAGTCTAAATCTGCTGAAGCGGAACCAAATTAATCTTGCTTTCTCATTGGTTGTTGACTAATAAGGAAAGCAAGACAGATGGCTCTATGGGCACTTTATCAGTGTTTAACAATTTAATATTTTCTAGTTTAACGGGGTGGCTGGTGTCAAAAATTTGTTTGGCGACCTGAGACCTTTTGTATTTACCATATTTGAAGTAAGCAATGTGTTCTTTAAATCTTGTTGTTATGTTCGTCTTGGTCTGACCAATATATTTTTGAAAACATCCTGGTCCTGAACAATTAATTTCATAAATCCCCGACTTTTGCAATTTTTACAGCTTATCTTTTGGATTACTTAGCAAATCTTTAATTTTATTAGTACTACTAAAGCAATTTTGAAATTAATTTGTTTGAATATTTTATCAAGCCCCTTCGTGGGTTTGTGAAACGGAAGTTAACATATTTAACACTATCGTTAAAAGTGGTCGATTGCAAAGTCGTTGGTTCCAAAAGAGTTTTCAAATATTCTACTCCAAATTTTAAGCCTCGATCACGGAAAGTCAAACTCTTAATTATTAAAGATTTTCCATGATTCGTTAACAACTATTGACTCTAATGGAAATGAAGTAATTTCCAGTTTTTTAGGAGGTACATTCTGTTTATTAAAAAGAATATTCAACTTAGGGTTTTGCCTATTAATTTTGCTTAACAATTTATGATTGTTGCCTTCAAAAACAAATCTCTGGAAATTACTCATTCCTGAAAACCGGATTCGGATAAATTGCACCTAGCACTAACGTGCAATTTATCCGAGTCTGGTTTAGGAATGGAGTAATTTCCAGAGATTTGTTTTGAAGTCAACAATCATAAATTGTTAGACAACATTAATAGTCAAAACACTAAGTTGAAGATTCTTTTAAGAAAACACATTGTCAATGTACTCCCTAAAAACTGGAAATTATTTCACCTCCATTACAGTCAATAGTTGTTAACGAATCATCGAAAATCTTTAATAATGAAGAGTTTGACTTTTCTTGATCGAGGCTTAAAATTTGGAGTAGATTATTTGAAAACTCCTTTGGAAGACAATTGCGCTGGAATTGAAAAATCCATTTCAAAATTAGATGACAATTCAAAAAGCTTTATTAGAAACGCATGCAAAATTCAACTTTCGGACAACTTCGCACTTGCGCAAGGAAATCCTCAGAACAAACAAGTAAAGATCATTTGATTATTAAAGATTTACAACAAAGGGATTGTTATTTATTAAAGACTAACAATGGGAATAGGTTAGCTATTCTGGATAAACTAAACTATGTTGATAGAGTGGTAACTTTGTTGTCTGAGGGGCCTTGCAGACCAGTAGTCAAAAAACATAAAAATGAGGTTCCTTTAAATAAAATGATTAAATCAACAGAGTCAGTTTTGAAAGAATGTCCAAATCTAATTTCGCCTACACTAAAAATAAAATTGACAATTTCAAATCCTGAAATGACAAAACTTTACTGTTTAACAAAAATTCACAAAAATAATAAATCGATGAGACCAATAGTTTCAGGTATCAACTCAACGACTTACTATTTATCACGATGGCTGTCAAATAAGTTTAAGAATTTAAAGTTTAACAGTTTGTCTGTACAAAACTCTTTAGAGTTTATTAATAAAGTAAAACATACCACATTAGAAGAGAACGAAATCTTAATTTTATTTGATGTTAGTTCATTATTCCTTAGTGTTCCAATACCACGTACTTTAACATATTTAATGGATGTTCTTATGGATAATGATATTGATGATGATAAAGTTGAGGACTATATCAAGCTTGTTTCGCATTGCATGTCCCAGAACTCTTTTCAAGTCAACAACAAGTTGTACGAACAACATGAAGGCACTGCAATGGAAAATAGCCCATCACCTTTCAGAGCAAATTTATTTATGTCTCGCTATAAGACCAAGTTAAAAGAAAACTCCAAACACTTCCCAAGAATATGGTTAAGTTACGTGGATGACACTTTTGCAGTTTTTGACACTTCTAAATAAAATTTTAACGATTTTCTTACAGAATTGAATTCAAAATTTTAAAGCATGAAATTTACGTATGAACTAGAGAATAATGGACAATTACCCTTTTTAGATACATTAGTAATTAGAAATGGTAATAAATTGGAATTTGACATTTATAGAAAAGAAACCAATGTAAATAGCTTTATTTTGTCTTCCTCTCATCATAGCATACAACATAAGTTGACTTCAGTTAACTTTTTAATTAATAGATTATTGAATTTCCCTTTAAATAAAAACAGACTTAATAGGAGTTTGCTCTTATTAAACAAATAGCGAATTATAATATGTAGTTTGTCTCCTGATATAATAAATAATATTTTTAGAAAGTGTAAAAATAGAATTAACATCCGTAAATCAACGACTTTGCAATCGACCACCTCTAACGATAATGTTAAATGTCTTATCCGTTTTACAAAACCACAAAGGGTCTTGATAAAATATTCAAACAGATTAATTTCAAAATTGCTTCAGAAATACTAATAAAATTAGAGATTTGCTAGGTAATACAAAAGACAAGGTAGAAAAATTGCAAAAGTCGGGGATTTTTGAAATTAGTTGTTCATGGCCAGGGTGTTTACCAAAATATATTGGTCACAGCAAGAGGAATATAACAACAAATATGGTAAATACGAAAGGTCTTAGGTCGCCAAACATACTTTTGAAACCAGCCACCGTTAAACTAGAAAATATTAAATTGTTAAAAGCTGTACCAACGTTTTCCTTTTTAAATGCCTATGAATCAATTAAAATAGTTAAACACAAAGGACCCCTTTTAAACACTGATAGTGGGCCCATAGAGCCATCTGTCTTGCTTTCCCTATTAGTCTACAATCAACGAGAAAGCAAGATTAATTTGGTTTCGCTTCAGCAGATTTAGAATTAGTATAAATTAAGTAGATTTTAGTTATAACGTCAGAATTCCCTTGTTTGTTGTGGAGAACATCAGCCTGCGGGTGAGGAGAATATCCTCGATAGTGTTTCAAGCAACATTATAGTAAAGTGTATGTTGGGACGGTTCACTTCAGCCTAAATGGTGAGGAGAATTCCTCTGAAGTGCTCGTAACAACAGCTTATTATTATTTAATTGCAAATTCCATAACTCACAATTAGTTAGCGGTCTAGCATGTTGGCAGCGATTCGTTGCTTAAGCCTTACCATAACATATAATTTTAACTTTTTTTTTTTTGGAGGGGATAACCAGGTAATATTTCATTTCCTTGTAAATGGGAATCATGTAAACATGTTAGAGTTCTTTAACAACTATCAGTTTGCTAATATCTATGTAGAGCCAGGTAGATAAGGAAAAGATAGAAGAGAATAGGAAAACCTAGGCCAAGCTATTTCAGTCAAATTATTAGAAACATAAGTTGTAAGGGTATGTAGGACTTAGATTAGCACAGAATAGAAAAGAAGTTAGAGCTACGTCAAATCGACCTTAAGTAAGGCCGAAAACAAAATGATGATGATGCAAATTCCTACTAATGATGACCACATTGTGGTCGAAATACGTATATAAATATTTTTTGTGGTTAAGGGTTTTTATTCATTTATATTTTAATGATGTTATATGAAGTTTTCTTGCAGTTTTCCTTTTTTGTTCTTGGATTAGTTAGGATATCAATCGAAGGCAGCAGTTATTGCACGGCCATAATGTTTTACAACACAGGTACAGTTATTATTAACTATTTGTATGTAGAATCTTTACGCTAGCTAACATTTATGAAATCTACTATACATGGTACATCAATATTAATTTTGTCCGTTTGATTAAGATTAATTTTTATGGCTGGCGTAACGCAACGCGTTATAACAGTCCAATCGACAGTAGCAAAGGAATGGCATATAGCATTGTAACCTGTCTTATTATTGTTATACTGCCTTGTTAGGACTGATATTATTGTACATTGTACCACTGTCAAAACAGATCGTTAATGAAGGATGATGTGTATCCTATAGCAATAGTGATAACTCACCACGTTAACCTGTACAATTTATGTTGGTGATTACTAAGTCAAGTAACCTACTCTTAGTATTCGTAACTGCATTAAATTGTGCATACCATAAATATTATAAAATGGTTATTGTAGATTGGTTGGTGTCGATTTTGATAACACTACTATAACCCTTTACTGCGCAAAATTTTTATATTTTGTGAAAAAAATATATGTTATGGAAGTTTGTACACTAATTACTGTAAAAATGTTTAAAAAAATGTGCAGTAAGCTAAATATTGTTTTTTGTTGATTTTTTATGCATATATGCAACACTGCCCACTGAAAGATAGTAATATTTTTTCTAAAGGAAGTGAATAAACTACATTTAGAATTTAATATATTTTAAAATAAACAAAAATTGGTATTGAAATTTATTTTAGGACATTATAACTGATTAAAGTTTTTAAAACAATTTTTATTTTTGTTGAAACACAAAGCTGCCAAACATTTTTGGCACTGGACATAAGTAAATCCACTACAAGTTGGAATCTTGCAATGAAGTCTCTTTTCCATCCATTGTGGCCAGTGAGAACATCTATCTGTTCTTATATCTATGGGCGGAATTGAAGTAGTACATTCGCGTTGTCTGCCATCTAATCTTCTTTCCAAGTCTGACTTTCGTCATCTTTTGGTTTCAGCACGAACACCTACCATACACAATGTTTCTCCAACTTTAATTCTAAATTCCGCCAAACCCAAGCTTTTCTTATTGTTCTTTTGTTTGTTGTACTTTTTGTATAAAATCCAGGCATCTACCATGGTAAAATGGAGGAAATGATAAAAAAGTCGGAAACATCACTTTTTCGATTTTATACGTATTCTATAACGACCTATAAAGCTAGCAACCAAATTGACTCCTCCCATGTGTTTGTTGTAATCTTTTATGATGTTAGGACAATCAACTTGTATCTTCTTTTTTTCTTTTTTGTCACATCTTTCAACCTTTTGTGTAGGAAGTGTCCCTACATATGTAGATAATAAATGTATACTTTTATTATCTTTCCATGTAACTAAAGAAAGAGACACCATCCTTTTCTGATACAAACTCGTAACTCGTACCACGAACTTCATTTTTCATGTCTGCTTCAGTTGGAAAAGGGCAATTCGGTATTCTGTTTCTTCTCACAGCACCGAGGTTTAAAATACCTTGTTCTGCAGGTTGAACTACATGGGGTATTGAGGTATAAAAATTATCAAAGTATACCGTACGGTTTAATTTTGTTGGTAAGTTAGGAAATAACCTTATTACAGTGTTGGCACAAGCTCCCAAATCAATTTCATCCAGTTAATTTTTCAGTCCGGTATATATTCAAAATTGTATATGTTCCCAGATACCCCTGAAAGCATAAAAATTTTATATCTCAATTTGTGGGGCTTAGAAGGCATGTATTGACGCAAAAAGTTTTTGGCTTTAGTAGCACACATCTGTTCATCTACTGACAAAAACTCTTCATACGGAATTGTTTTGAATCGATCCACAGATGGTGCAAAATTGGTCTTATTTTGTGCAGACGATCATGGTCTTTATGTTCACGTGATAACATGGTACTATTGTCGTTGAAGTGCAGAGTTCTTCGTATTTTCTCAAAGGTTTTTTGTGACATTGTCTTCTTTATTATATCTACTCCTATGCGTGAAGAAATAAGAATGCATATTCCTAAATATTTGTGAACATCTATTTCTTCTAAACCAAATGGAGCATTAGGTACAGTTTGGTGTGAATATAAATTTGATTGTGTGACAATTAATGTAATAAGAGTTTTATCGAAAAGTATATAAAAAACTCGTACGGTGTTCCTATGTCTTCAATACAGTTCGGTAATTGCTCATTACCTATAAAATCGGCGGAGTCCACACGCAAAACCAGATTTCCTCTTTTCCAAGACATTGCCGATAACTTTTTCTGAGTTGTTCCTTTTGAGCTTTCATTTGTTTAGATTTTCCTTTCTGACTTGTTTATTATATTTTTTATTTGATTCGTTTTTCCTCTTCCGGGTTGTACATAGTGCTAAGGTGTTTCTGACCTCAGGAATTATTTTGAAGCCGACATCATATTCTATATTCATTTTTGAGGGAACACTCTTAGCTAAATTCTCTTGTAGTAACTGTGGGCCTGGTTCAGAACTCATTACAGATAATTCCGAACCTTCAGGCATTGGCAATATTACAATTGGCATATTTTCTATATTAAAAGCATCGTCATCAGGAATATTTTAGGCAAGCACACTGTAACATTATTTTGTAATGTTAACTAATAAACAGATCAATTAATTAATTAAAATTCATTAACTTGCATAACTTATAGACAAGAATTAAATAATAATTTATTTTTACAGTTTAGTTAGCATCCCTCATAAAAGACCAGGTTTACAAATAGCTTAAGGCTAAACTATTAGAAATTCCAGCGGCAGGTCATCATAATTTTAAGCTCTACCCTTGCAAATTCAAATACAATAACCCTTTTTAAAGCTTAGGTCGGTTACAGATTGAGGAATCTGATAAAATTAAAATAGAATAGTACCTTTTAACGTAAATAAAGAAAAGCAATTTTCTGTTGAAGAGCTTAATTTTCTTAATAATTTCTTTGATTGACAGCGGGTTATAGAAAACGAAACATTATAAATAGCGAAAACTATTTCCAATTTGATTTGTTCAAAGATTGCAAGTAATTTTAAGTAGTCTGAAGACATCCACTATATTTAAAATCCATTTCGGCTCAAGTGGGTTAACCGGTCTTTTGTTAATGGCAGACCACTGTCGCCAACGGGTATGGTCCACAATTCAGTAATTAAGAAATTCTTAGAAAATGCAACATATTTAAACCCTTAGAAAAATAATTGCTTCCGTGACCCTCATCTCAAAAGGAGTTGGATTTGGTTTCTAAAATCTTGTTTTGGGGAGGTTCTGTTCAGTCATTGGATAACAGAAATATGACGTAAATAATGGTTAGAGTAGGAATTAATCTATATAACTTACAGCGTTAGCAAAAAGAGGAAGATTTTCCAATGGGGCTGTCCGTGGTCACGAGGTAAAAAGAAACGTAGTTCGCGGGTAGCGTTCTCCGGCATCACAGATATGATATTTCACTTAGTATCACGATAGTGAAATTGGAAAGGAGTAATTAACTCTTCCAGTTCGCGAGGGTTACGCCCGTATATTCGCGGATTTATAGTGGTACAAGGTAAATAATAAAAAGCTTGTAGGCGTGTGACGCACAAGTTAAGTGATATTGTCAACAAGATCCTGCCGGGTTCGTGTGCCATTCAATTATTTAAAAGTTACAAACAACAAGAGCAACAAGCGAGATTCTCTCTCCCAATTTAAGAGCTGTTCTACGTTGGAAGGCAAGCCATCAAACAATGGACAATTTTTAGTAAGTTTTTTATAGTTAAGTAGCATGACCAATTTTTAGTTAATTTATTTGATAGGACGTATTGGTCATAAACCGTAGGATTAATTTAGTGTAAGATTTATAATATAAGTTTTCTTTCATATACAAGTGTTTGGGAATTACTTATGTACGCAAAATTATCATAATTCCATATTCACCCATTTAATCTAAACTTCTAAATTAAAATCAATAAATTTCTGAATGTAAGAGGTTCGTGTTTATTGCTCTGTTAATTAAATAGTTTTGTTTGCCGTTGATTAAGTCAATAGTGTTTTTATTATTTTTTTATCATGAAAGTTGCATAAGTATTCAAAAAGTTAAAAGTTGATTAAAAGAAATAATTGTCCTCCTTGGGATGACAAGTCTCTCAAGGTTTTGCGCGAACATTTGGACATTCTCGACTTGTCTGGCGCCCTTGGTAATTGTCATTAAGCCACAATATTTCTGAAAGGTAAGTGCCAAATTGTTTTTGTAGTATATTATAAATTAATTTAACCCTTTCTGCAAAATTTTAACCCTCTATATGATCCACGACCTTCCGCTAGCTAGTGCCGGTGACCTCCCTTTAATTTTTGTTTTACAGGCCGCCCCCATTTTATAATTTTACTGGAAAATACATACTTAGTAGCTTTTCCGCCTGTAACAACACATCAGTTTCTTCGTAAGAGTCATTATCAGAAAATGTTTACCTCGTCCAATTCAAATCCATCGACACTTATCTCAGATAGGTGATCAGCAAAATAAATCAATTCCTGATCAGTTGTCCATATTGCTGAAATCAACATGCATATTATAGAAAATTCAGAAATATGCTTTTATATTGATGTACTCCTAATGCGCACCATAGCATATATGCACATGCGCATTTAAGTTGCAAAGGGCAATGTAACATGTATGTATCACTTTGAAATAATCAAATAAAATGTATAAACTTTGATTTGCCACGATAATTAGAATTAACAACAAAAAGAACTTACCATCTGACACTCCCCAGAAAAAATATACTTATTATAAAAAGGCTTTTAAGATAAAATATGGCATTTGACAGTTACATGCAAAACAGGAGGTTACAATTTTTAAATGGTATGTTAAAAGAAAGAAAGTTTCAACCAGGAAATGAATGTTTTTTCAGAATGTACCCACATACAGGAATCGTTGCTGATCTTGTAAATTTCTAAAACTGACTATTTTAATTAGGTGATGCAGATGTGCATCATTGCGCAGTAAAGGGATATCATCTAACAGTAATACATTAGAATACTATAGACAGAATTGTTCTTCTGGTAATGTAACACTAACGCTTGGTTTTAGCGAAACTGTCATTTTAGTTTTTTTTTTTATAAATAATAATCTATTTTCGCATATTTTCTGTTTAGTTTATTACTACGCTTTTGCAATATACCATCCGTACGTACAGCATATTACCAGCAAAAAATAACATTCCATTCCTGCATAGCTCTTGGTACACCAGTTTCCTCAGTGATTTGCACGTTGCAATGTAAAAAGTTACGGAATTTAATTAACCAGCAACATTAATAAAATTGTAATTAAGATTACTAAAGCTTGTATTCGTGATTATAACGCGTTCCACAATTTTTGTATACATACTTCCTATTAGTTCAGGGTCTATTTACTGCAATTGCTTTGAAAAATAAACTAACGCATGTTTTAATATTTTCGTTCACTTGACATTAGTTCAGCTACAGCTATTTACGGAGCGCAATAAAGTAGCAAAAGCGGTGCGTTTTAATTGGTAGATTAGTTCTTTATAAGGCATCGTAATCGACAATCAAAATGAAGGCAATTAAATGGCACCTGCGCTTCCACTACGAAGTCGCATAATCAAATACAGAGAGCTTTAAAAAGCGATTAGTCTCCTGACATAAATTTACTTTATATAGCATGTTATTAAAGTTTTAAACGTGTATTGAAAAATGGATCCCCTTATATTGCGTCCAAAGTTAAGCATATCTGAAAACAATCAGGGAGCTTTAGAGATACTGTAATGTTTAGCAGGCTAAAATGCACTAAGCTGAGGTACAGTATTTTTGTAGTAAGTGAGATTTTGGACTAGCACCATCTTATGGATCAGCAAAACCTTCTTGATAAAAAATTTTAAGTGCATTAAAAGCGTATAACTCTTAAACCCTGTGGGTGCTTTATCGTAGAGAATACGAATAAGAGATTCTGTAGAAATTCAAAGACGCTAATGAAAAGCTAAACCAAACAAAAGGTATTACGTAAAGCTTTATATACAGCATACGCTTTAAGATTAAGTAAGTTACTGAATAGAAAACTTGGAAATGACAAAGCTGGATCTGACTTCAAAAAGGTGGAGAGGAAATATTACGAACAAAACTCAATGCTTATTCTGTCACACGTTCAACTTACCAATACTGGTGATCAATAAAATGACTTGACAGATTCAGCTAAAATGTACCTTCATGCTTTGTTTCTTCCTGTAGTAATCTTGTTTACACAAACATTCTCAAGCAACCTTGCAAATCGCCTTGTAACAAACTTGAACTGTAATATAAGATAATTCTATACAGGCACGTGGTAAACTACTTATTACTGGAATAAAAGGGAGTTCAGTAATTAATGCGTCTCCATTACATTTAGTTCTAATTATTAGCTGGGTACATAACTAATCAGCTACTTTACACTTATAAAAACCATTCAAAATTGAGGGCATCTGATCACTTACACACGAGTGCCTATAATAAAATTAAAGAATAGTTAATGTTTTGAAATAGCTGGTTTATTTTTGGTGATGACATCTTAGGTCATTAATCAATAGTGTGTTTGTTATCACATAGTAATTTGTCTTTCACAGGATTTGAACCCGAAACTTTATTGTTAATAGCCTGAGATACGTCACTTTTCAATGCTGACCAGCTATACAGGGTGGTATTAGTTTTATGTCATTAATTTAAAGAGTGCGGAGAGACTAGGACAGTCAATCGGATCCGGATTCGGATCTAAGATCCGGATCTTAGTGAATCCGGATCCAAAAATTGATTTTGCAAATCCGGATCCTGATCCAAAATGAGTTCTGTGAATCAAGATCTCGGATCCGAAACCCGTATCTAAGAGGATCCGGATCCAGAATAGGTTCTGTGGATCCGGATCTCGAATTCGAAATTCGTATCTAAGTGGATCCGGATCCAAAAACGTGTTGTATAAATGTGGTACTGGATTCAAAACCCTGATTCCAAAATACTTGCACAAATCCGGATCGCAGCTTCGGATTTTTACATCCGGATCCAAAAATAGGTTCTGTAAATCCGGATTGCGGATCCGCAGTCTATATTTAGATCCCAAATCCGAGTTCAAATTCCAAACTCGGATTTTGAATCTGGATCCCAATTGGGGATACCGACAATATTTGATCCTAATCTAGGCGGTTTTAGATTCAAATCTGGATGTAAAATAGATTATTAATATTACTGTAGCATTTAGCAAATATAGTAATATATCCCAGTTTTTTATTTTATGGTAGCCTAGTACACTACATGGCATACGATTACAATTACAATTACAGTACTAGTGCAGGGTGTCTATATTTGGACACTGTTGCAAAATATCTAGCTTATTTTGGAAGATATAGGGTTGCGGTTTTTGCGACACTGTACTTTTTTGTGAACTAAACATACCGCCAACAAAATTTTCACAACCCTATTGGTTTTTGAGATACAGGGTAAAATTGAAATTATCAATTTTGAGACATTCTTTGTATCTCAGTTATCGTTTAACTTATTAAGAGGTGACAAGATTTTCTTATAGAATTTTTTCCGTAGAATGTAGTGGCTCAGTTTGTTTCTTTTTAGCACCATCCGTTTTTATAGTTATGAAGCAAACATGTTTTTCTAAATAGGACACCCCATATATTTTTAACTAATTAAATTAAGCATTTTCTGGGTTTTTCAATAATATATAACAGTTTATACGTATATTGAAAAATAACTGAATAAACTACAATTCCCTCAAAATTAATCCGTTATTTAATAGTAGGAGTAGGCCATGGCAACAGTAAGTACAATGACGTTCACTAATTCTCCTAAATGCTCTACAACAAATAACAAAACTGTGCGATTGTGTATTATAGAAAATGGTAATCATTTTGAACAATTTACATAGTTATTATTATATGTTGTTGTTAATGTATGTTATATGAAAATTGAAAATGCTATAATTACAAATTATACTGTTACATATTTAGGTACGTTGTTAGATAAATAGAACAAAATTATTCAAAAATCACTTTATAGCATTTTCAGAATAAATAATTTGCAAACATATTTCTTTTCCTTTATCGGCGCCATGACCTACTATTAAGTAAGGTATTAATTTTGAGAAAAGTGTAGTTTATTCAATTATTTTTCAAAATAAGTATATATACTATTATATATTTTGAAAAACTCAGAAAATGCTTAATTTAATTAGAAATATATCATCATCATTTTGTTTTTGACCTTACTTAAGGTCGGTTTGACGCAGTTGTAACTTCTTTTTATTCTGTGCTAATCTAAAAAGTTCTACATACCCTTTCACAACCTAATTTACTAATAATTTGACTATTATAGTTTGGTCTATTTTTTCCTATACTCTTCTATATTTTTCTTATTAACTTGGCTCTACATAGATATTAGCAACCTGATGGTTGTTAAAGAACTCCAACATGTTTACATGATTGCCATTTATAAGGAAATGAAATATTACCAGGTTATCCCCTCCAAAAAAGGAAAAGTGGGAAATTATATGTTATGGTATGGCTTAAGTAGCGAAACGCTGCCAAGATACCAGACCGCTAACTAATTGTGAGTTATGTCATGGTGACATTTAATTAAATGACTTTTATTTATTTATGTATTTATTTTTGCTTTGTTTTCGAACTTACTTAAGGTCGGTTTGACGCAGTTCTAAATTCTTTTCTATTCTGAGCTAGTCTAAAAAGGTCTACATACCCTTCACAACCTAAATCTCTAATAATTTGACTAATATAGCTTTGTCTAGGCCTTCCTACTCTATTTTTATTTGGTAGTCTATAATTTAAGACCTAACTAAATAGTTCCTCATGTCTTAACTGGTACCCTATTATTGTACCTCTCCTGACGTTTAAGTATTTCCACATACAGGGTTCCTCACCTATCCTTCTATAAACTTCCTCGTTTGTTACTCTCTCTGTTCAAACTATCTTTAACATTCTCCTATAACACCAAGTTTCAAAAGCTTCTATTTTTTTGTTAACCACCTCCTTAATTGTCCAAGTCTCACTACCGTATAATAGAACGCTCCATACGTACGACTTTAGGAAACCTTTTCTATTATCTAAACCAATACTATTAGCTGTTAGTAAGTCCTTCTTTTTTAAAAACATTTTTCTACCTTAGCTATTCTAGCTACTATATCCCTTCTTATACGTCCGTCTTTTGTAATTATACTACCTAAGCAGCAAAATTTATCTACCTCCTCTAACTCGGTATTACTTATTTTTACGTTTGGTTTTGAACTAGGCTGTAACTCACTTGTCATTATCCTTGTCTTTCCTGAGTTAATTCTCATACTATAGTTACTCTGTGGTATCTCATCTAAAATGTTTAAAAACTCCCCTATCTCTTGTCTAGACTTTGCTATAATGGCTATATCATCTGTAAAACGTAACGTGCCTATTTTCTGTCCCTGTACACTAATACCTATCTCATTTCTCTGTCTAACTAAGTTAAAAGCTTCCTCAATATAAACATTAAAAATCAAGGGGGATAATATACAGCCCTATCTAACACCATTTCTAATCATAGCTTCCTTTTCTATTTCATCAAATCTAATTACTGCGTTTTGCTTTTTATATAGATTGTAAATAATTTTGCTATCCCTGTGAAAGATTCCTATTTTTCGCGAAACCCTGAACATAACAATCCAATTAACCCTATCAAATGCTTTTTCTAAATCTACAAACGCGAAATGAGTCTTTTTATTTTCTGTAACCGTTTTTCGATAATTACCCTAATCATTAGTATCGGTTCTCTAGTCCCTCTGCTTTTACGAAAACGATATTGGTCTTCGCCTAAATAATTTTCAGTCAAAGCTTCTACTCTATTTTTAATTATTATTGTTAGTATTTTGGAAGCGTGGGAAGTTAAACCAACCGTTCTAAAATTCTCACACCTATCAGCTCCTGACTATTTTGGGATTGGGATAATAACATTTTTTTCGAAATCTATTGGGACCTCATCTGTGTCATATATTACTTTTAATAGTTCAAACAATCTGTCTAAAGTTTACTAACTTGCATATTTTATTAATTCTGCGGGTATATCGTCTATCCTCGGCGCTTTATTTAGTTTAAGATCCCTAACAGCTCTATCAAATTCCTCTCTTAATATTGAGAACCTTATTTCTACATCCTGTTCTTGGTCGTTCTCTAATTCATACATATCGTCTCTCTTATATAAATCTTCTAAATATCTTTTCCATCTATTTGCTACCTCAACTTTATTTATTAGAAACTAATTATTTTCATCTTTAATATCATTATATTTTTTCCTACCTTCCCCGAAAACCTCTTTGACTGCCTTGTAAACCCTGTTTGTCTTACCTACTCTCAAATCATCTTGTATTCCCTTACAATTCTCCTCCATCCATTTATTTGTAGCTTTTCTACAGTCATGTGCTATCTTGTTTCTAACTCTATTATATTTTTGCTTGCTTTCACTATCTAATTCTCTGAAAGGTTAAGCTTTCTTCTATTTTTTATTAAATCTAATATTTCTTTTGTTACCAAGAGTTTTCTCGCTTCTACTTTTTTCTTACCTATAGTCTGTATTGCTGTATCATGTTCAGCCCTTTTTATTTCTTAAATCTATTTTCTACGTTCCTTCCTATAGCTATCTCTTTGATCTTATTATCTAATACTTATTTATATTCCTCTTTTACCTTACTATCATTATACTTACCTAGATCCCATCCCTCTCTTTTAACTTTTCTCAATTTTTTGAATTTTAGATTACACTTCATTTTAACTAAGTTATGACCGCTATCTATGTCAGCGCTTGGATAACTACGACAGTTTTTAATTTGGTTTCTAAATCTTTGTTTAACTAAAATATAATCTATTTGGTATCTAGCCCTATCACCTGGTGCTTTCCAGGTATATCTTTTTCTGTTTACAGTTACTAATCTATGTTTCTGGCAAAAATCAACTAACTTTTCTTTTCTATCATTTCGTTTACCACGCCCAAATTTTTCTACCATTTTTCCCTTACTAACTTCCCCCACTGACGCATTAAAATCGTTGATAACTATTAAATTCTCATCTCCCTTTACTTTTCTCACTACACTATTTATATCCTCGTATAATTTTTCTGCTTTCTCATCTTGGTACTGAGTTGTTGGCATGTATACCTATACTAAAACAGTGTCTGTGGGTTTCGTACTCAATTGAACCATAATTGTTCTATCACTAAATTGTAGGTACTTTTTAACTTTACGTCCTAATCTTGTACCTAACGCTGTTCCTACTCCTGCCTGTCCATTAGTTGAAGAAGATGTAATTATTCTACAATTATTTTTCCTAAAGTCATTACTATCTGGCCATCTCACCTCACTAATACCTAAAATGTCCAGCTTTCTTTTCTCATTTCGACTAATAAATTCGTTAACTTATTTACTCTAAGTAATGACCTTACATTCCAAGTCCCTATCATTAAATCGAATTGTTGTTTTAAATTTTTACGATGACGAGTCCCAAGTACCCCTTTCCGGAGATCCTAATAAGGGGGTATTTTACATCCGGATAAACATTTTACTTGTGAGCTCTCCGTCATACATAGTTCGTGTTTTAATACACGCATACCCGGAAAATATTGTGGTAGGTTCTCATATCTTTCCACAACGCAGTTTTTAAAGATTTTAGCAAAAAGTCGTATCTGTCACGGCCAACACCCAGCAACCTTGAAAATTATTGAGGATCGCCCGAGGCCAACAGACTCTCCTCCAATATCCTTTAACCAGCAAGTCTGCTTGCTGCTTGCTGCGTATTTTAATCGCCCTTTACGATAAGCAGGCTTACTATTGTAGTATTCTTTGTTCCCTACTATAGGGACAAAAATATATAGGGTGTCCTATTTAAAAAAAATTTATTTCATAACTAAAAGATGAATGGTGCTAGAAAAAACAAACTACGCCACTGGATTCTACGGAAAAAGTTCTATAGGAATACCTTGTTATCTCTCTAATAAATTAAAAGACAACCGAGATACAGGGAATTTCCCACAAGTGATAATTTTCAATTTTACCCTGTTTCTCAAATACCAAGAGGGCAATGGAAATTTTGTTGGTGGCATGTTTAGTTTCACAAAAAAAGAGTAGTATTTCGAATCCGCATTCTTCTATCTTTAAAAATAAGCGAGATATCTTGCAAAAGTGTCCAAATATGGACACCCTGTACATTGTATTAGAAATTTAAGTAAAAACTAAAAAAAGAAAAAAACATGTGGGTAATTTATCAGTTAATATCTCTATGCATTTTGGTTTTCAATGTTTTGATGTAAGAACACTAGACATCGAACACTTTCCGTACTAAGACAGGCTCGTTTCTGCGTTATAATATATCCGGATGTTGAAAATACGCGTTCCGATGCAGCTGAAGTTGCGGGAATGCACAAGTATTTTCTTGCGACTTTTGCCAATGTAAGGTAGCGATGGCTGTTTTGCTTCTACCAAATCAAAGAGTCTTCATTACGGCCTATTGGTAATTCCAATATGTAGCGGCTAAATTCAAAGTTTTCTCCAATTTCACAATCTTCTTCTGCTTCTTCCACTTCTTTGCCCAGAAGAAAATCAAGTGTAGTTGAAGACTTTTTTAAAATGTTGTTTTGATTTTCGGTTTGAACTCCCAATTCTGAAACAACTTTTAGTTGAACTTTTTCTTTAACATTGTTTGGCAGAAATTTCAAGTTTTTGAATCTATTGTCTAAGAATGGTGATAATTGTTCATTGCGAAACGATAAATCAAAACGTTTTTCTAGATCATTCTTAATAGTACATTTAAAGTTTGATAGTGTTTCAGAATCGGTAGATTTCGGTTTTAAAAACTTCGTTAATAGTTGTACAATGATAGGTATTACGGGGGAGCATGACACATTTTTATTCCTGCAAAGTGTTGTTGTCGCTATTTGAAGAGGCTTTAAAATTGCTACAAGCTGTTCAATTACCGCCCATTCTTGTTGCGTTATTTCTAGAGCTATGGTCTTTTGGAACGAAGTAACTTCCCTAACATTTAAAATCGCAGCAATAACAGATATTACTTTTAAAATTCTTTAAATCATAAAAAAATGTCGAATCCCACCTTCTTTTTACACACTGAACTAATTGTATAATTGGCATACTCGTTTGTTTTTGTCGTTTTTGTAGTTCTGCAGTTGCAGTTGTTGAAATGACCCACAACGGAACTTACATTCGAAATTAGTTCTTTAGTGAATTTGTCACTTTCTAATCCTTTATTTATTGACAACGGTAGTGAATGGGCTGAACATTAAACACTTTCGGAATCAATTTCTGTCATTGCTTTAGTGATATTTGCTGCGTTGTCAGGATTGCCGATACCTTTTTATCCAGTCCACAGGCGTGTATAATTTCTTTAATTCTTTCTGCTAGGTTAGTGGCAGTATGACGCTCGGACATTGCTGCTATATCTAAGCAGAAATGTTGCATTTTAAACTCACTATCTGGGTAATGGTCAGTTAAAGTAATGTAACAGTCAGTATGACATGGTGTCCAGGTATCGGAAGTACATGAGACAAATTCGCATTCACTTATCTTTAGTTTACCTTATTTTGCACTTCGAACAATAAAAGATGAATTCTACTCATAATAGTTCCTTGCGATGCCATTACATAGTCGGGAGACAGTAAGCGTATCAATTTACAAAAACCAACGTCTACTGACTGCAAATCCATACAAATCATTTTTGCTATTTGCCTGGTAATTTTTTCTGAAACCGCAGGAGACGCAACAGAAGGTTGCAAACAAATTTTCGACTGAACTGCTAAACTTTTCGATGCGGCTGCGCTAACTGTTTTGTTGAGGATTCTGCTGATTTTGTAGATTCCGAATCCGACGTAGCCTGAACTACGCTTACCATTTCCACATCAACCCCTTCGAGATGTCCTTATGCACAAGAAACTACACCTTATGGTTACCACTTTTCTTACAACTACAAATTTCCTACCCAAGTAGTGGTAAGATACTTTGTTGACTCAATGATCAAGCACACATTTTGGTTGAAACAACCTGAAAGTTAAAATGTCAAGCTCTCTGCGACACCTGCTTATCTTTCCAACAACGTTTCCATAAAACTGGCGAAGATAAATGATATTAGAAATTAAATTCCATACATTCTTGTAGACTTTCTACGTAGAGATTTTAAACTGGGCTGCAACTGAAAATCACACTGAGAACGACGTGATGTCTGGAATTATGTTTTATGGCACTCTATGAGTTAAATTTTATAATTTTTATTTTCCATCCATTAATTACCTAAAAACTGCCACTTTTGGCAATATAGTGTTCTTAGCAATCTTTAAAACTTCTGTTCCTTTTTGGAAAAACCCGAAATATGCTAAAAGGACCTCAGTCCACGACAATAAAAAATTTTTTTAAAAATTAATTGTAGTAAAAAAAGATGATTATTATAAACAACTACAGGTGTTTGTTGTGAAATATTTTTAACTAATGTTATTTGTGCGAAAGGATACATTGAAAAACTATTAATTCGGCAAATATTCTAGTGCTGGGGAACTTGGCAGCCACAGGCGGCTGATCTTTCTTCACATACACGGAAATAGGTTATATAATTGTAAAGCAATAAAAGGGTACCGAACTGCATCTAACAAAAAAGAACGGCGGCTATGTTCAAAGACAAAAAACATAGAAATAAGAAGAAAATTGTTGAAAGCATATGTATGGAGCACACCACAGTACGTCTATGAAATAGGGGCAGTAGAAGAAACAAACAGAAAGAGATAGAAACCTCATGGAATGTTGTGCTTCAGATGCATGAGGATGATGGCATGGATAGACAAAGTTAATAGCAAATAGGTTATACAAATAGTAGAGGAATAAAAATATCTGTGGAAAACAAAAAAAAAATAAGAGAAATAGAAGGGCAGGATATATTCTAAGGCATTTTTGGGGAATAGCACAAGATATATTACAAGCAGAGATGGGAAAAAGGGGGTTGAGGTAGACCTAGATCAGACTATCGCACGTGTAGATTAGTTCAAAATAGGATAAAATGAGGGTACCCGTCTAACCAGTTCCAGAACTGAAGACCTAATGATGATAAGTACAAAAACATTAGTCATGTAAGACCATAAAGCAAGGGAGGTATTATCCTGCAAAACTAATAACCCATTTTAATTGTTAACTGGGTTGTTTAGTAACAGTTCTTCTTGTTTTTCTCAAACCTGGGCTACCTGGACTAAGGCCCTTTTAGTATGTGCCGTTCAGTTAAAAAGCATCAAACCAATGTCAAACCTGTGAAGCGCTTATTATGATAACAACATCGTAAACTATAATCTTATTTATCTTGTAAGAAGTGACGCTTAGATCTCTTTCAATATTTCACCTTCAATTTGATCATTTATCTTATGCCATCATCAAGAACGATCAAGTTGTAGTCTACCCAATTTCAATTTAATAATATGTCTGCAGCATACTGAAGCGAGTAGATATTATGGAATTTTAAAAATTAGTAGGCGTTTGATTGTGGACTTTTTATGTAGCAGATCATTAAAGCTACAAAATGTTATTGAAAACATATTCTTTGCATCTTCAAAGGTACCCATATCTGACAACAGTATATAACGACGTATTAGGTTACTCGTTATCTCCAAAGTTAGACGCTCCTTTTATGCTCTAGAAAGTTTCAAAAGAGTAATCTGGTGTGCTATAAGAATTTTCTTATAAAATGGGTTTGTAATCAGCGACATTAAAATATTATTACGATCAAAAAGTATTCAACTGAAAATGACAACGAAAGCTCCTTAATAAAAAAAAATGCTTTCAAAGGCACTGAAAAGATGTATAACGAGTGCAAACAATGTAACGGTTTGGTAGTGATCTCTCTGTTCCCATCGTTAAGAAGTTTGATTTTGAGACTTTAATGGCGTTTCTAAGAACAAACCGTTGCGTCGTTTAGGATAAGCATTTAAGCAAACCACTGTGAAAGAAATTGAATTTAGAAGTAGGAGCACACGATCACTAGGGAATCATTTGTCACGTTGCTATCCTATTGATATTAATGATCAATAGTGAAATGATTTTACTGTTATTATCTGACAATAGGTTAAAACATCACCTACTGATATTTATAACAGCTCTTATTTTTTAAATAGCACATCATTTTCCGTTTTTAAAAATGGACTTATGTTGTTTAATGCCAATCGAGGGCACCGTTGTTCCTGCACTTTGCCTGAATCCTAAAAAATTATTTTAGAAAGTTGCAACGCGTTACGCTGGCTATAAATTAGATGGAAAACGAAATATTTAATTTTGAAAGGACAGAATAAATATAAACTCGCCCAGTATATGAGGTTTCATAAATTATTATTCTTAATTAAATTAAATTTTGTTTGTATAAAGGTCATTCAACTAATAAGGCATAACATCATTTCTTTTAAACACATTGTAAACGTGATAATCAAGACCGATGACTTATTTTAAAACCATAAATGCAAATTACTTCAATTGTTGCAAGACGCTACGATTGCGTTTCCCGTAAGAAAGATAATTAACCGTAGACAGTTGTTCCACAATATCTTGTACGTAGGCATAGATTAAAACTATTACATTGTACTACCGGATGTTGACAGGAATAAATGGGATTTTATAGAAGGGTGATTGTGAAGTAACAATTCAGCTTGAGAAATTGAAACTCAGGTTCAAACAGAGAAGTCAAAATGCAAACACACAAGATGTAGGTCACAAGGGGTTATAAATGGGCCGTTTGAATTGCAGAGAGACATTCAAACACTTTTGCGTGTTTCTTAAATTTTACTGTCATGAGCGGTGAAATATTCATTCATAACTTAATAATAAAATCGTAGATAAATGAATGGGTTGAAACTTGTGAGTACCCGTCCTGAAGTGAGAATTTCTTGTTAATTTACGTGTCCTCTTCCATGTTCAAGGAAATGTAAAATTTAACTCTGAGTTAATAAAATTTTTAATAATGTAGGAATAAGTTTGTGCTAAACTAAGATGCAAATTATATATGGTTTCTGTTGATCCATTTGAAGTTCTCATTATGCTAACTTAATTTGCTTATGGAACTAGTTCAATAGTGATGGGATAATAAAGTGCCGGGAACTAGAACGTATTTAATTTTAAATGTGCTGGTGTATGGAAATGAAATTAGAATATTTTTTAATGATTAATTAAGATGTGCATGATAATTGTTGAGGTAGGTTTTATGTGTGGTATAGTGCCAGTTATGAAATAGACAACAAGTTGGTAATTTTTAAGGGACTATGGAATGCGGACATGAAAAGCTATATTGACCAAAGGTTTTAGCTATTGCGAAGTTGATGGGTCCATTAACAGGAATCAGAATAAATCCACTGATATTCCTGAAACCTATGGGAATCGGTTTGTTAATAGTAATATTTTTTTTTTAGTTTTTTTTAATAAATCGGACAGTTTGGAGTTAAGAAATTTGTGTTTTCTAAGAAAGTATCTGTATCTTTATGATAATTATTTAATGTCAATAGAGTCAAGTTTAGGTGGATTTTTATTTGAACTGGATCACGAACTAGATAAACAGACAGATTTGTGAAAGGATATCCAGTCACCCCAGTGATAATGTCGTATTTGGAAGAGGCCCCGATTTAAAAAATTTCTTTAAATATAACAAAATTTAATAAGTAATTTAAGGTATTTTAAAGAATGCTAAAGTATAATGGGATAAATTTAGGAAACCAAAAACAATGAGACCTACGCGGAATAACAGTGTGCCGTGTAGAGGGTAATATCGATGAGATTGCTAAGACAAGACGATTTGGCGCCCCTTAGCTATCACAAGAGGGAAATCCTTCAGGATAAATGAATATTGTAACGTAGTGTGTTTATATTTCCTGTGAATCGGAATTTCAGCTTAGTTTGAATAATTTGCATACCACAACTCTTAGCAAACCACAACTAGAAATCAAAGGCACCATAATTCAGTCATATTTATTGTTTAGAAATGTCAGACGTCGAAAATTGCTGTTCTTAAACTTAAAGGTTTGATGCAACTTTTCATGTCTCCTTATATTAAGACAGTTGCTTTATGTCAACTTATCTGGAGCAATTTACATCGTGTATAGTTTGTGTAACATATTCAAGTTCTTATTCAGATACGAAAAGTTATCCATCTTACCTTGCCTTCCATCCTGGATGTTTTCCAAAATAGACCGCTCTTCTCCAATTCGTTTCAGCACATCTTCATTTGTTATCCTGTCAAGTTAGTTATTTTTTAATATTTTGTTACGTTTTTAAAAAATTCACTGTTTGCGCATTAAACCTAGTTTATGATCGCAGTTTATAAACGCTGAGCCCCTGATTAATATATACCCGAAACACAACTTAATTTCAAGTGTTGTTGGTTGTCGCTCTGGATCATTGTTTATACATTTGCTTGTATATGAGAAAATAGCTCGCGTGCACGGGCATCAAGCAGCACTTTTCGTAGTGTTTAGGTTGGTCCGACACTTCCTGACTATACGATCTCCGGTCCTTTTTTTCATTCAAAATGACTGTCCATCGGCGAATGAGATTTAAATCGCCAGGAGAGAGTTGATAGTTATTTCATTCTTAACAATGGTGAGTTACATCGTTTAGGTAATTTATACCACTTATTCAATGGTTCAGCTCGACTAATTTCTAGTATGTGATATTAATGACTTTAACATAACAGTTTACTGAAAAACAGGACAAAAACCCTTGCGTGGTTTTGTTTTTTTGGTCAATACATCACTACAGTATCTACTTATACTGTACTGGTGTGGTTTGGTTGTTTTTATATTTGGATGCTTCATATCCAATTTGATATGAATTGATGAGGCAAATCTAAAAATCGGAATTTCCTCTAGCTGATGGATCGTAAGCGGACTCATCTGTAGGTTGTCAAGTTTAAAGTACATATAGATAGTGGTAAGTGATATTTCAATCTTCTATTCGTATTTGTTGCGGCGTCAACTAATTTTTAAAAAATTTTACTCAAAGGTATTGTGATTGGTTTACATTTGGATAGAAAAATATTAACGGTTCAAGGGGTCTATTCTCGACTTCATGCGTTATTTTTCACTGGTGACAATTATCACCTAAAGGTATTGCATGCGAAACTGTTGGAAGCAAAAGTGGTATTCTCGACGGGAAATGATATTACATTTTCAATATCGCATGGTATACATTATATCGTAAATAGATTCGTACGTACATCCCAGAAACAACCAATAGCAGGCCGACATACCACGTGACCGCATTGACAGTAGAATTAACACATTATACTCTAAACCTCATTATCAAAGCATGCTTGTTTCAGTATTATTGATAGTTTTGACATTAGTTAAAATAATAGGCCTCAGTATAAAGGATTAGACGGTAATGTTACGTGTTTGAAATGTCGGTCGAGCCAAAGATAAGAACGGAATATGTATCCAATGAACAAAAAAAAACTCAGAGTTATTGGAGCTCAAAGAAAATTTAAGATACAGAAAATTGAATTATATTTTTATTAAAAAGGAAGTCCAGCATTAATGGGAAAATATTTCTAAGCAATTAAATAGCATTCCGGGAGGCAAAAAAAGAGTGGACTCAGTGGAGGAAAGTAAGTAATGGCAGCTTTAAACACAATTTCTTATAATACAAATAAACCGTTATTTGTTATTTTAATACGGCGGTCCAATATCATAATTATTGAACAAAGCTGTTCGTTAAACATATTCAAAGCCTTGCAGACTTGACAGGATATGCGGGGCAAAGCCCAAAAAAAGCAGCAATTGCTGGGCATGCTCGTGGAACAGGTGGATGGTGGACCTCCAATAGACAGCCACTTAACACCAACTGAAGAAAAAATTGTTGATCTGATGAGCGAGGTCTCTGCAACAAGGCATATATATGGCAGCTAATGAGTCTACCGTCACATTTGTAAGTATTGTTTTAGGCCGATTTGATTAAGTAAAAAATGGTATTTTTTAGAACTTTGATGGTAAAAAAGCGAATGTGAATTAGAAGTAAAAGTGAGGAATATCCTATTTTCTAAAGCGATAGAGATATTCACATTTACTGACGCACTTCATTCTACATATCAAACCGCTGTTAGCATAGGTATACATTTTGTAGATTTGGTGTTTACAACTTAGTATATACACATGTCCCAAGTATGTGTACACCACGATCTCACACACACACACACACGGTCACTCGTAGAAAAGTTATGCAGCTAACACTACGAGTTGTGGCTGCAAAAAGATTGCACATCTCTGTGGCTGCTGCTAAGAATCTCAGTCAAATCGTAATGGAACCTTTGCAGGATAAGAAGGTTGTTGGTGGACAAGCAAACCAAAAAATATACCTAATGGGAAGGCTTCTTGCGGTAAAAGAACGGCGGTTAAAAGTGGAAAAGAGAATAGCCACTACTTTAGAACAAATTGCAGCAAACTTCAACAATAATTAATTAGTCATAATGTGTATTACTATTTCAATAGTTGGTTTCTATTTTAATGCAAAAATATGTAAATAAACGATTCTTGCGAGTATAACACATTCTATTTACAATTAGCGCTTTAATTATACATTTTTGTATATAATGCTTACTAGTAAAAAATATTCTACTTTTATTGGTGATTTACAGTATTTGCTAAATGGTTCTGTATGAGCCGTCTCTGTAAACTGCGGGCTGTGAGCAAATCTGGAGCTGTCCTTTGATTGTCATTTGCCTCTTTGAAGCAAGGCTCGTTTATAAGCATTCATCATCATTGTCCTTTACTTCAGGTTCAGACACATTATTCTCTACACACATATTATGCAGAATTTCACAGGCAATAATAATTTTGATGCCATTTCAGGATGGTAATTTGAGACTCGATGTTGTAAAAGATAACGAAAACGAGATTTTATAATCCATTGCACCTATCGATAGTACAAGGAGTGCACTTGTGCATTTATTGTACTTCGCTTCAGGAGTGTTGTCTTCTGGTTCATGTTCTAGAGTTGCTAACAACTAAGGGCAAAGTGGATATCCAGAGTCACCTAGAAATAGCTCTCTTTAATTCGAAATACTCCCTGTATTGAATTATATTGAATTATATTGAATTACACCAGTTTTGAAACGGACCCAACAAAATCGATTGAAAATAAAATATACAAAACTCTATTTAAATTTAAAAATGAATTCGAAGACAAAGAAAGAAGTAAACTGGTCCCACATTACAGTAAACCACCCCACTTTTACGGTCTACCAAAAATTCATAAAAAAGACATTCCTTTAAGACCTATCGTAAGCTCCATAAATTCACCATGCCATAATTTAGCAAAATTTCTACTAAAAATTATAAATCCATTAACAGGCAAAACGGATTCTTTCATTAAAAACAACCAATACTTTTTAGAAAAACTATCAAACATAAAAATTGAAAATACATACACAATGGTAAGCTTTGATGTAGTAAATCTCTTCACAAATGTCCCTATAAACAAAACGCTTAATATTATAAAAAACAAACTAGAAAAGATGGCAATCTTAAAGAAAGAACAAAACTAAGTATATCATCGATTATGGAATTACTTGGTTTATGCGTAAATACCACATATTTTCAAATAAATGATCAATTCTACAAACAAAGCTTGGGAATGGCAATGGGAAGTCCACTATCGCTAATCTTTAGTAATATATTCATGGAGGAATTCGAAAAAGATGTAATATTCACACAAGAATTGAAACCACTGATCTGGTGGAGATACGTAGATGATGTTTATGCTATTTGGCCTCATAATATAGAATTAATTAAAAACTTTGTACAGTCAATTAACGAAATAGAACCAACTATTAAATTTACATATGAATTAGAACAACATGGAAAACTTCCGTTTTTAGATATTCTAGTTTGCAAAAACGATACAACAATTAATACATATAGAAAACATATAGAAAACCAACGCACACAAACAGATACTTAAACTTCGATTCAAACCACCCACAATGTGTCAAACGAGGAATTATCAAAACAATGTATGATAAAGCAAAATTAATATCATCAAACGAATTAATTTTAAAGAAAGAGAAAGACCTAATCAGATGTACACTAATAGAAAACAAATATCCTAAAAGAATAATAGAGAAAGAAATGAATAAAAACCCTAAAAATAAAGAAAAAGAAAACAAAAACAACTATACACACCACAAAATGCTCTCAATACCATACATAAAAGGATTCTCCGAAAAAATTCAAAGAATAGGAAACAAATTTAAAATTAAAACAGTATTTAGAACCAACCATACACTAAAAGCACAATTAACAAAAACAAAACCCAAAAAAGAAGTACAAAGTTCAAAAAACTGTATCTACAAAATACCGTGCGAATGTAATAAGTTTTGTATAGGGGAAACTAGACCATTTGAAGTTCGATTAAGAGAACATAAATCATATATAAAAAATAGAAAATTTGAAAAATCTATGATTTGCCAACATGCATGGGACTCCAGTCATAAAAAAGAATGGGAAGACGCAAAAATTATCGACAAAGAAAAAAACCACCAAAAACGCAAAATCAAAGAAGCTGCTTATATAACCCTACATAAAAATAACTGCGTTGCAAACGAATCCGTGACTTTCAGTAAACAATGGATTCCATTACTAAAAGAAATAACAAAAAAAAATAACAAATGAAGATCAAATGCCCACAATATCTAGGTAGCATTGCAAGTTTTTCCTGGGTTTTCCTTGCGATATTAACATAAAATACAGCCTACATACATGATTTCTATTTATACATACAATAACTAATTACATAACAATAAACATATTAGCTAGAAAACCATTAATTCGGCAAATTCTAAATGTTGGGGGATCTTGGTAGCCACAGGTTGCTTAACCCCCTTCACTGAATCTCGGTAAAATAAGACATAAAATTAGAAATCTCTCAATTGTATAAATAGAAACATGTTAAAAAATGTTTTCTAATTTCCAATTTATTGAATTTATATAAAATTCACCAATAAAAATTAATCAGCTGATTTCACGTTAAGCGTATTGGCTACCATAGGAAAGTCGATCCCTGGTCGCAACACAAGTTGAAGGCAATCATTCTTTTAAACTTTAAAAATTTTGCTTAGTGTACTCAAACCAAATATTTCTAACATCAATAAATCAAAGTAACCTTCAATTTATGTCATAAATGTCAAACTTGAAGTTTTTATTATTTTGTCAACGATCCTAGCTCATGGATCGAAACGTAAATAAAGATGATTTTAAAAACTTTGAGTGGTTTAATTCCCAAAGAAGATTAAGAAGAATACTCTTTAATTCTACCTACATTCACGTTTAAAATGAAATTGCGTTGATTTAATTTTTAGGTTAAACCATTAATTAGTACCTATAAGATTGTCTTGCCTAATAGATAGAACGCAGCATGACCATTTCTATAAATATTTGCCATTAATACTTTAACGTAAGAATTGTGCCATGATAAAGTGCATTATTCAATATTTTAGCTTCTTATCGCAAACCTGCAAAATTAATTGTAATAACGCAACAATTTCATCGCTGGTGATAATAACCAATTAATTGCATATTTATAGAATGGCAATTTTTTCTTTTCACATATATATTTTCTGGATAGTTAGGATCAATTTTGTCTGGGAGCAATTATTGCAACGTGTGTGCAATCGATGCAACCAATAACCCCTGGAAAGCCAAATTCCTGATAAAACCTACGGAGAAGCAATTACATAATTTGGTATAGTAATAAATCCAATATACTCTTGGCGTTTTACGTGCATCTCTTCTACATTTTCAGGAAACTTAACAAATGTATTGAACACTTGCTGGTGATAAAGAGAATTCACAACGTCGTGTCTTTATACACGGATGGTTGACTAACCACTAAGTGAATGTTAGATCCACAATCTAACTGACAGATTCTGGTGGCAAAAAATCTTAGCGTAATAAGAAACTAAAGGATAGCATTATTAGAATTCTGTGTTACTTACACTAATTATTATTTGTGGGTACCTTTGTTTCAACATCGACTGCCTATCTTCTTGTAGCTTCCGTAGTATGGGCTGTACTAACATCTACAGCTTGATGGACGTGTTCTTCCGTTAATCGAAACATACAAATAAACTTTCTATCGCTTAAATCGAAAGCTCGTATGCGACTATAAAATTTGCTGGTTCGGCAGCAGCAATTTCAACTTCTTCTACCACTACTAAAACGGCTAACTATCCAATCTCGTCAACATTTGCCATGGTTTGGCGACTGCAATACAGAGAAACTAACCCAAGAACTTTTTTAGGTTAAGCTTTTATATTTATAGTACTTGACATTGACACTTGTTTTCATGCGATATAATTTTATCGGGTAGTAAACACCGCACGTTGCATGTCATGCGATAAATTTCTCAGGCGGAGTTTCCAGAATACACACTTAACGTTTTCATGCGAAAATCGTAAAATATCGCATGCGACATATATCACATCTATTCGAGAATACACCCCCAGATCATTGTGGTAGGTACGTTGCCATCAATGTTATGAGAAAACAATAATTTACTGCAGAAATTGGAATTGTGTAAACGAAAGCTTTAGAAATCAAATTCCATTTTTTTTTATATAAACATTTGTATATAGGTACTCTCATGTGCCGTAATTATTAGAAAGTATCTTAAGTGGTAGTTACATAACATGTGTTTACCTGTAAAAACAAAATTAAAATAGATTCCTTCAGACTAAAGTCTTTTTTTTTTTAGTACAAACTTCCAGATCTGGATAATAGTAATTTGTAACTGTTATATGTTATTTTCAATGACCAACATTAATTTCATTATTTAGATTTAGATTTTGTTAATTCCGTCCGAAGAACTTGATGTTATAATACGAACACTTAGCAAAAATGTCTATGTTTTAGTTAGTGTTTCGTAATAATTTATGAATATATGTGTCAGTTTGACTTTGACGTTTTCTTTCATAGTACTATTTGAGTTCGAGTTAGAGAGTTTTATGACAAAGCAGTTTTTTTATTAGAAAAACTCAATGAATCGAAATTACCGTTTATTGGCTGTTGTACAATTGAAGTGCAACGTGATGGCCTAAAATAAATAATAACGAAAGTTCAATATAAGCTCTCAGTCATCACGTTATTTCTTTCATATTTATTTTTTTAGACGGAAACTGCGGTTTTGTAGGAAGCGGCTCAGTGGATTAGTTGGTTCGCGTGTGACTACTGAACCCAAGGTTCCAGGTTCAATTTCCGACACGGACCGCTTGAAACATGTTATACAAACATTTTCACAAAACTACACCCTAGTTTGGATGAGAGATAAAATGTAGGTCCCGTGTGCGAGTGTTGTCACGCACGTTAAAGATCACTACCTTGCATGAAAGAGCAAGGGTTTGGCAAAATTCAAAACTTCTAGGTAAAAAAATTTTCTTCCTAGTCAATGTGGTGCTTTCGGGTAGAGCATTGAAAAATCAACAGTAAAGTATCTCTTGTGATTTAGTTGATTCGCGTGTAACTACTAAGCCCAGGGTCCTGAGTTCGATCCCCGACACGCACCGCTTGAAAAATGTTGAACGAGCTTTTTTCACAAAAATGCGTCCTCTTTCAGATAAGCGGTAAACTGTGTGATCCGTGTGCGAGTGTTCTCACGCACGTTAAGGATCCATATCTTGCTTGGAATAGCAAGGGTTCAACATATTTCATAATTTCTAAGTAGATAAAAAACTTGCTTCCTGGTCAATGTAGTACCTTCGGATGGAGCATTGCGAAGTTAAATGTCAGGTCTCTTGTGACATTGTTTTGTTTTAGGTATTCCTGTGTTGTATAGCATCGGTAGTTGAACTGTCCGACTCTTTGGTTATTTTTCGGGTTTCTATAGCTTACTTAATCCGAAGGTATAGTGGCGCCAAAACATGTTTAGCTCCCCCCCCCGCCCTTTTTCTTTGTTCTCCACTAAAGTGAAGTTCACAGCTGGACCACATACGCTCATCTTTCGCTTCTGGCGGTAGCATCGGCGCAATTCTTTTATGACATTATATTTTAAAACATTCTCTCTTCCCTTTCTCTCTCTTTCTCTTTTTCTTTCTCTCTCTATTTCTATTTTACAGCCATACAATGCTACAAAACACAAAAATGTTCTTGAAGATTATTTCCGTAATTAACAAAATGTTTGCTGAAAGTATATTACATTCATGAAAAAATGTTTTCTTTGATAGCACTATTCTTTGTACCCGTTCTTCTGTAATTCTACGTACCAAATAACATATCAACAAATATGCCATGCTTTTTGTGCATTCCAAAGTTGAATCTTATTATCTTTACTGAGTGTCGTTGCTTTTGTTTTACTTTTGTTTATTTTTATATGGCTAGGAGTAATTTCATTCCCAAATCTAAATATTGATGTTTTTGATTTGCAGTTTTACTTGCGACAGACAGGGGGGCATACCCCACCTTTGAGCTAATAAGATTCTTTAATTTGATAGTGTATTAGTGCAAAACACTTAACAAATTTTAATAATCCCAGGGCCCCAAATATTTAGTTAATAAAAATTACAAATATTAGTATCGGATTCTCATACAACACTGATAATAGAAATGAAACACAACTTAGTTCAGTGAACAAATAATGTTGAATTTAATGAATACCCTTTCTTAATTAGAACTAAGCAAATTATACCCTATAATAAACTAATTTAACCGCTAATTACCATGAACCTTATTCTAAATCGTGTAAATAATTCGTTTAAGTCAAACGTCATAAAAGCACAACAATAATCTTTCCACTCGCCCTTTGACGCAACCGACGTCAACAAAATCAATGAAATGACGACTCCTACGATGGCTGGCTTTTTCAGTAGCAAATGATGTCGAGGTTAACTGCATAACACCAATTTCTAACACAAACTTCAGGACGCAGGCGGTATCCCACAATCTTATCTGACCACCAGTACACATAATTTTAAACGGAAGTCACCACTTTACCACGTGCTTATAAAATATTATCGTCGTTAATACTTCATACCCACTCTAAAACAACATTCTTGTAACATCGTTGTCATCAATGAATATAAAAAGGTTATTTAATGATGCAATTGCCCGGTTTATTTCAAACACTTTCGGTATAATTAGACTTAACTATCAACATGTTTATCTGTTAAGCGTCAGATCTCTACTAACCTCTTTTAATCGTCCGTGAGTCCGCGCAACCTCTCGCAGTTGAAATGCAGTGGCACTCTATATAAAACATTCGCACCTGCTAGACACTACTACCAAGATACATTTATCCCGCAGTCTATAAATAACAAGAATACCTTAAAATGAATAATTAACGATTTATAACATGGCTACCTGTCACTGATAATTGCTTGTTTTTTGTTTATAATTAATGCTTGCTCTTCATATATAAATTATATATATATATATATATATATATATATATATTTATATTACTATGGATTTCTAGGCTAAAATAGAATTACATAAGTCAGACAATTATTTATTTGTAGGTACCCCGCGTATAAAAATCGATCCAAACGTGGGGCTTCAAATAAAGAGATTTTAGAGTATAATGGCGACCCGAACGTGAGGGGCACGAATTCCAAGTAAAATAAAATTTTATTTCAGAAAACTGACGATCTGAGGTTAAAGGGTTGAGTGTATTGTAGATCTTGTAAATATTTTGGAGTGTGTGTGTGTGATTTAAACGTATGCAGAGGAAGAAATGGCGAAGGAGTGAAGGAGTAGAAATTGGAAGTGACGATAGAGCGCTATTTGAAAAATCAGGACAAGAAATGGAGGAAGCAGGAGGTAGTAGGGATCAATCAAGGACAGAATCGGGAGAACAAGGAAATGAGATGGCAATGTGGATGCTTGAAAGAATGAATGAGACATTAAGCGGAGTTAGAAAAAACACGAATCGAAAATTTGAGCAGATGAGTGTAGAATCGAACCGGAAGTTGCAACAGATGACAGAAACGTTAGGGAAGAAGATAGAGAGGTCAGCCAAGGAATTTTCTTATTTCGAAAATAGTCTAACGATAAAAATGGGGGAGGTTGAAACCAAGGTAGAAGGAACTGAGGAAATTCTAATAGGTCTTAGGCATAAAATGGGACAATGGAAGACCGAAGTTAGAATTTTTTGTGAAGAAGAGATAAATGTCAAAATGACTGAGGTAACAGATTCGTGTAGGGATGAACTAGGAAGAGTTGAAAGAGAGGTAAGCGGCATTAAACAAAATATGTCGGCTTTAACGGGGGATAGTCCCAGATTTTACACAGGAAATATGTCGTTAGATCAGCAAATGAACCATTTTTTTAAAACTAAATTGTTCAGGTTTTAGTCCATCTTCTGGGGTGCTTAAAATTGAAAAGCAACTTGATTAAAGCGACTCTTGTCTAACACTTTTGTGTACATTTACCTCCGTCTCTTAATTGTCTACTATGATTTTAACGGTTTGTTTTTGTAACTAATTGCAAATAGTCTTTCGTTTATTATCACTCAAACACCTGTTTTGGATCTGATGGTTACATAAAATAAAAGTTAGATTTTACGTTAATTGTAACTTTTTATTGCAGCGAGATATCTTAAAGCTAAAGAAAAGTCTACTTACAATTTTAACCGAGCATCTTTACGGCAATCTTTGTGTGGGGAGAGGGGGGTCGTGGTCTATACCGCCGGATCAAAAAAGAGAGATGTCCGCTTCCGCCCACCGCGCACTTCAGGGCACCGCTAAAGTGTCCAGTTCACTATCTGAAACAGAACCATATTCCCACTTGCGCAGAGCAGTTAGTTCTCTTTGGCCTACTATTGACAGCCAACCACACAATTCCTAGCAAGTTTAACCCAATTATTTATTAGCATGGTTATGACTTAGACTTTGTATTAAGCAACAGGGAGCATTTGTTGTTTTTATGCTTAACAGATTCTGCATATAAAGTTTCAATTGCTTCGCTGGGGCCAAGAGCTTTTTGTGGCTTACTAAAATGCCAGAATGTTAAGATTATATAAGTAAATGCTCACCTTACATTATCGGCTAATTATGTACAAGAGAAAATGTTAGTAAATTCCGATACAAAATCATTTTATACTAAGTGAACGATATAAAAGCAAAATCGGAATAAGTGTTATGGTAGACGATAAAATATTTCCCTTTACGATTAGAGTGTAGGGAATTTAAAATTAGTATTTCCTTTACATTACCCAATTCCAATTTATAGATATTGCGCAACAGAAGTTCAGATAAGCTGAAATTGGATTTTAGGTAAAGCTATTAGCAAGTATTAACACTTAATTTCCGGTTTAAAAATAATGTTATTTCCTTTTATGTGAGCTTTTTCGCTTGAACGCTAACACACAAATCTTTTTAAGCCCTATCGCTCGAAAATCATTTGTATATAAAAGGAAATAATTTAAGCTTCGTAAGTCTTTGATGTGCTTTAAACGTTAATTTAAAAATAAACATAGCATATTTACTAAATACGCAGTTGTACGAAAAGCCAACGTTACTAAATTTAATTAAACGTGTATTAACCAAAGGTGAAATGAAACTACAGTGAGTAAAAACTAGGGATGGATTCGATCACGAGTTTTGCTTCTCTCGGCTAAAACTCAGCGGGAATCGAGCCAAGTTGAGAGCCGATCCAAAAACATTTTTTCGATCTGAACTTTAATTTAGTAGAACTGAGCTGCGCTTGCTAATTCGTGAACAGTTTTTGAAGCCTTCTCGTCTGGCTGTTATATATATTGGGGAATGTTACGAGATCATCGAAAGCTTTAGTCGTCCTAAAATTCATTGTTTTCAATTTCTGTGTTCAAACAGTTCCATATTTTGGTCTTTGAACCCAATTTCTCTTATTTAGACATACGAAAATCAAGTAATGCTTTGTGATATAAATAATGTGAAAATTTTTTCATAAACGCACTGAAATAGAAAACAAATAGAAAAGATAGTATCTGTAATTAGCATTGCGTTTAGAAGACGAACTGAACGCTATTAATAGAAATAGGTTGCAATTTTCAATTGGGTTGCTACCTCTATGGCAGAACTCGCTACCTCGGTATTTGAGAGCTAAGGTAATTTGTTAAAGAATAATCACAACTGTTATGTTACATTGTAATATAGGGACGCACTATAGATTAATTATCTTTAAAGTTAAAGATTCACGAACCTATTATTAAGTAGATAGCTAGAGCAATTTCACTTTAACAAGAAGCCAGCGTCATCGTGCACACAAAACGAAAATCTGTTTGGAAGAGTTCATTATACAAGCTGATTGAAATTCGAGGGCCACTATGGAGATCTCGCTTATTAATGGTGATAGAGGGTATGTGTAAAATCGGAAAGTTGATAAATTTTACACTAATTAATAATCTGCAAAGCAATTTGACATATCTCAGTTGGCGTACGAGATATTTTCAAAATGTAAAGTTCTGAATTTGTTTTTTATGTTTAGTGCCGTTATTTTAAATAATATTCAAAATTTAAAAGCACTTTCTCATGCCCACTTTTTACCCCCTATCGAATAGCCCGATTCAATTTGTAAAAAAACTTTCTTATTTCTAATGGACGCCATTTTGGTTTTTGTACATTCGGATTCGCCTTTTTTTTATTATAGTAGTGTATGACAGGTAGCAATAAGCCTTTTAAACAATCGCTTAATCGTAAATAACAGTGTTTTAATACCAAATTTAAAAAATGATAAACGTAAACCACTGTTGCAAGTGATGTACTGTCCAAACAATAATTACAATAAATGCTCAAACAGCTGACCATTTTGATTAACGCACAATTGTGCACGTTTTCTTGCACTTAGCACAGCTCTTTAAATGGACCTCCTAGGAATAGTGTCAATTGCACGAGTAAGTCTTGTTTTAAGTTCTCTCATGTTTCTAGGGGTTTCCTTGTAAATTTTATTTTTGACAGTTCACCATAAAAAGTATGGTAGCGACGAGCAACCATATCTACATTGGACAAGGAGGAAGGGGCTGCTTGCACTAAGAAGTAGTCGCGGTTCATAGATAAACACCCACCCACAATAGATGGGTAACGGCCTAATACTAACTTCTTATAAAGTTCATCGCGACCTCTAGCGGGCGTAGTCTAAACAACTAGTGTGGCGGTAATATTTAAAGTATGTAGCTTCTGCCATTGTATCCTTTTTCTTGAAATAATGAACCACGTGAAAAGAAAATGTCATTTATCAGACGATTTCAGAAATGAAAACGTTGGATAAATACTATTTTTTCAAGAAAAAGAAACTATGACGAAGAACAATGGTCAGACTTCAATATGTTGGGTAAAATTATATTCTTATAGATTATACATAATGAAAGCTACAAATTCGTTCTGTTAAGCTGAAATTTTAGTTTGAAAGAGTGTCTGTAATTTTAAAACAATATTTCAAGTCTTTATTACTTAATTATATTCAGCAACAGTACAATAACAGTACAATATCTCACAATACACAGAAGTTGTATAGGAATTTTACAATTATATTTAATTATTTCACAAAACTTACGATGTCATCAGTAGGAAACCGGTGCATTTTCGTTTCAGGGTTTTTCTTACAACACAAAGGCACAGAGTACGAGAAAACGATTGTTCCTATAGATTAATCTAACCTGCACTAAAGTTATCCTTTTTAAATACAAAATTAAATCAATAAACGCGAAACACCATAAGTTAGTCTGCAAATAAAAACGCTAAATATTCCGAATGAATGTTCAACAAATAACAATAATTAAACAATACCTACAAATGTCACCATAGACAAAAAGTTTTATCTATGAAATGTCGTCTAACGTCCGACAGTTTACTGCATTACAAATTACACGTACCATCTCGCGGGCGTAGTATGAACCAAATCAGTGCTGGAATCGCGGCTATTAATGTTACCCATCTAGTGTGTGGTTTTATCTATGGTCGCGGTTTGACCATGCTAAGACTACAGATCCCAAGGTCCTGGGTTCAAATCCTGACACGGCCGACTGCTTAAAAAATGGCAGGTGAGCATTTTTTACAAAGATTACGCCCTCGTTCGGATGAGAGGTAAAATGGAGGTCCCGTGTGTGAGTGTTGTCACGAACGTTAAAGATCCCTACCTTGCCTGGAACGGCAAGGGTTCGACAAAATTCTAAATTTCCAGGCAACAAAAAACTTGCCTCCTGACCAATGTAGTACCTTTGGGTGGAGCATTGGAAATGTAAATGAACGGTTTGACCATGCTCAGATTCACACGTGCGTTACGGTAATGGCGGATCGTGGTTTGTATCGCCACACATTACAAATTGTAATATCCTTTTTTTATCGATGCACATGTGTTATGTTGCATGCTAATGTTGTATTTAGTGTATTCGTTTTTTAATCGATATACAGTCCACCTTAATCTTTTATTTTCAAGCTTTTTTATTAATTAAGCACAACTAGAGTATGGTAAATGCGAGCCTATGGAGTCGCTAAATTACGTGATATTAATAATTCGTGTTAATCAATTCCGGGGATCTTGCAGGCTATTTCCAATCCGACTAGTAGGAAATTCTTGGTATAATATTCTTCGACAATTGCTTCTACCACAAATGTCTATGTTGATTTAACGGAATGTCATCCAAATACTCAGATATCTGTGCACGAAGAAGATACAAATATCTTTCTCCATTTAATGATTCCTCATACTTAAATGGTCATTTAAGATACCCATCCAAACATTTATGCCAAAACGCTGCTGTCGTCTTATTTGCCGATTTTGTCTTGGATTTTCTACTGCCTAGTAATGTTCAGTATTATGATTATAACTACCAGCGTTTGTGAATTTAGATTCGTCAGACCAAATGATTTTTTCAAAAAATCGTTGTCATTATTTAGCATTCCTAACAGCCAATTGCAATATTCTAGCTGCCTGATGGTATCTTCAGCTTGTAGTTTATGGCTTACATGAATCCTCTATGGTTTATACTTATTTACATTTGCAAGTAAAGTTTTCCAAATTTGTGTGTGCGGTATGTTTAATTCAACAGCTACTTCACGTGTGGATGTTGAAGGAATATTGTTTATCTAAACTACAAAATTGTTAATTACCTCAGTAAAAAGTATTATAGCTTTATGGTTTACCATTTTTTAAATATCATGCTGGTTGTTATTCAAATTTTTGTTGCCATATGCATTACGAGGCTTAGTACACGATCCGTATTTGGCTAAGTGCGTATCAAGTTTCAGAAACATAGTACCATTCGGTTGTTGTTGTTCAGGATACAATTTTAAATACGTTTTGGTACTTGTTGAATTTCGACGAGAGGAACAAAAACATGCAACATATCTCGTTTCTCGATACGACTAAAAGGTATATTTACTGCTAATAGAAATAAAGCGTTATTTACATACTGCGTAATAACACGAGTTAGTAGCATTAGTCAGTAGGCGTTTCATGGTCTGCTAATATTAACAGGTTCTAAAATATCGATATTGACGAGAGAGCCATTGTTTTAAAAGTTTTTCGTTACTTATCACACATAGTTATAACCAGAATAATAGGTGTATGAGAATGTACCAAAACGCAAAACGACACGTATAAGAAATAAAGAAAGTTGATGATGGTCAGTTATTGTTCTTGTGCTAAATCACTTACGTTATAAAAGGTTGGTTTAGGTTTGCCATTTTTAAGTATTAAAATATTATTATCTACGATTAAGTCATTGTTTAAAAAGTGTTTTCCCTATCTGTTATTCACTACTATATCGGAAAAAAATTGGTGAATTCGAATGTACAAAATATCAAAATTGCATCCATAAGAAATAAAAAAGTTGATGATGGTCAGGAAACGACAAAACGTTTTCTAACTAATTGAATCTGACTATTTGATGGAAGGAAAAAGTGGCCACGAGAAAGTGCTTTTAAATTTTGAATATTATTTGAAATAACGGTACTCAAAATAAGACAGAATTTTAGTTTGATACATTTTTGGAAATATTTCGGGAGCCAAATGAGTTATGTCAAGTTGCTTTGCAAATTATTAATTAGTGTAAAATTTAGCAACTTTGTCAAATTTAAACATACCTTTTTTCTCCATTAATATGCGAAATTCCCATAGTGGCCCTCGAATTTGTATCAGCTTGTATATAATTAGGTATTGCAGCTTTTCGACATCAGTGACGTCGAGTTTTGAACCACTCAATCAGGAATTAACTTGCGTCCGTCTAGACTCATGTTGTAGCACATTTTTTACTATAACGCTATTATCGTTCATTTATACTATCAGCATACAATAACTCTATGTTATGCTACTAAATTCTGTATATTACTTACTCTCATTTGTTACTAATAAGAAAATGCGTCTCAATATGTGAGAGTTTTTATAACACGTCTCTTCTAACTATCACCGTAATAACTCAACTACGCCACTGACATTACATTTCCACGCAAGTTGTCAAATGGCGTTGAGTTCTTCTTAAAGTGGAATGCCTTTATCTACGGTTGAATATCCGGCATAATATCAATACATACAGTGACATTAAAATCTTGATCAAGATCGATCTTTATGTTAGACGTAATTGCCTTCATCATAAAGCTTTATAAACATTATTAAGAAAAAATTGTGTATAATTAATGTCACACCTTTGACAATTTGCGCTATTACCTGCAAATAGGAAAGTTCATTTTGTGTACGTGGCGGATAAAGATTACATATGTTTTCAAATCAGCAACACGCTCCCTCTAGGATTATCAACCGAGTAGAATTTTTAACAAGTAATGATGACGACTTAAAGACCTTTAGCTTGGTCAGGTTGTGCAAATGTGGTACAATGCGTTACGGTCAAATAAATACTAATGGTATTGACTTTAAATATTGACGTAGTAGTTCACTTTACTCTTAGTTACCTTACTTATTATCAGAATCTCGAAACGAAAATTATATAATATGCTACGGTAAAGATTCTATATTTTGTGCCATAAGTTAGTACACATTGAGGCATTTAATTTGTCCTTATTCTTTTTTAAAAATTCACCGCAAGTGAAAGATGGCCGATTACAATCTAGTCCCCCTCCCCTCAATTAAGTGAAAAGTGATCACGTTTTCTATTAAGTATTTATATTACTCTTAACCTATTTAGTACATTAAAACTTCTAATAAAAGGAGTATTATTTTTGTTTTACCCTGTAACGCCTTGGCACTAGCGGAAATAAAAACTAAATGTAAAAAAGTAAAATTAAACTACAAGGGAAAAAATTATTATTAACGCACCCGGTGTAATGGATTTCATGAATAGCTAATATTACTTAAGCATGATATTTCAGTTACGGCATGGTTTGTTTCATACCATAATAATTCCAACTATAGACGTTTACAAATTTTAGTTGAAAAAAAATTATTGTAAAATAGTTGCAATAGAAGAAAACCCTTTACACACTTTAACGTTCTTACAATATAATAAAAACACAGATGCTGAGTGTGGAATTCGCCAAAATTAAGTTACAGATGTTTATATTTCTCCATACAAGGTAGAAATGATTTCAATGTATTTATACGGTTTGGTGAGAAAATGTAGGTGGTTGACACTTAGTTGCTGCGTATTCGTATCATACGGGGTCACGTCTGTGTCACGTAAATAGGAATGTGATACAAAGACAAACCCCACCAAAGGTATAAAGAGCAGTAGGATTAAACGTTATAAAAAATTTTTATAAAAAAAAGAAGTAAAATATCCTAAATAAGCTTTCATATTCATAGCACATTTTAGTCCCAGATGAGAAATAATCACGTATCTCCTTTTAATTCTATTGCAAGGTTAAATTCCATACTTTATTGTAATAACAAATTATATGTTTCAGGTGCATTACACTAGTTCAAAATCTTGTTTTGAAAGTCGTCAAAACTTCAAGCTATTGTTTAAAATAGTCTTGCTTTATTATTCTCAAATATTTTAAGATCTACGAGTTATTTTATAAACACCACTGACGGTCAGTCCTAATTTTGTTAAAAATATGTTTTCTTTTGCTTAGTTTCATGTAGATAGGATTCCCGAGACGATGTTAATAAACTTTATGGCTCAATCTAGTTAGAATCCTGTAATACGGAAGCAAAGTTTCATCAGACTGATTATCTACAACTCGCTGTTAAGGATAAGTAATTGACCTAGTGTGAATTCGTTAAAGAATTTATGAGAAACCGGTTGTATTAAACAATTTCTTTTAAGACGTGAGGCAAACTAAATGTCAAAGTACCGTCGTTTCAGTTCATGGGTTTTTTTTGTAAAACAGAAATTGTAATCAAAATTTTAATCCTTTAGATTCAGATAGTTTGTTAAAAAAAAGTAATCTAAGTGAATTTTGGTTCAACACTTAGAACAATTAAATCTTTCTTTTGTTCGTCCTTCTCATTTGTGAGAGGGCGGACTAACGAGAATTTTTTTGAAAAAAGGTTTCTTTGTGTCATGATTTACAACGAATTTGTCTTGTATAGGATTATAAAAGCTAATCGATATTAGTAAATAATTTAAAATTTAGCTAATTTATTTTATGAAAAAATCTGAAAGTAAATATGTTAGTGGTATGCCAGACCTGACAAATCATAATTGAGTTAACAAATTTGTAAATACATAAACTATTTAAAAATTCTGTTTGATCATTTGAAACCAAAAACCTGTGATATTATTTGGTGATATTATTGAATATGAATTTTATAGTGTTATTATGATAAACATTATTTATTTATTTATCTAAAATGAAATAGGCGTGTCATTACGATGGCAAATTTTTGTGTTTTGTAATTTAGGAGTTGTATACGTTAAAATATTTTTTTGTTGAGAAATGCATTTAATGATTGAGATAAGACCTATCTTATACATTGTATCACTATATTCATCCAAGAATTTTGGTAAAGAATAAGAATTAAAAAACGCTAAAGGTTTTTTGTATCTGCCCCTCAAAATTAATTAGTATCTGTTGGATACAGTATCGTCCAACTTAAAATTACATTTTCTTTATATTCAATTAAGCAAATTTAACCCCGAACCACCTCTAACTACCCTGTGGGGTATTAACCAAGATAGCCGAAGGCATATGGTTTTTTAGACTTTATATCTTTAAAGTATAAATTTTAGCAACGTTAGGTAGTGCAGGAAAAACCACAAATTAGTCAATCGCGACTGAAGCATATGTAAGGGTTACCGTCAAAAAATTGTCTACTATATCCCTGAGGTTATAAATTAACAGATGGGCGGTAACGTTGGAGGATCCTTAGAATTTTCGACTAAACCAAAACAAAGATTTGGACGGATTGGTTTTAAGCGTAAATAAATATTGAAAATGAAGAACCCGATTGCAAACTAATGTGCCTGGTTCCATGGAATTTCTTAAGCTACCTGAAGGCAAATTGTAAGTCATTGCTAGGTTTCTTATTGCTTGAAGACATTTTGATACGATTATACAACATCCACTTCTATTACAGCGTCGAGTAAATTATTAGATTTATAAAATTGTGTATTATGGTCTGTGCATTTAAATTCTTTTTACAAAAACAATTTTGGCATGTATCATACAAAGTTTATACATTTTCTTTGCACAAATATATCGATTATAATTTTTTACGAAAATAGCGTTTTTTCTTAATCCAGCCTTAATTGCTTTGCCTTGTAGGGTATTGGAAGTGTTTAATTTTTGTATGTCACTTCATTACAACTTTAAGTTTAAAGTAAAGGCTTTTTCTGAACATCAACGCGACTCCCTGTTGAAGGTTATGCGAATGGCTGTCTACAGAGCCTGATCATCGTAGATTATTGAAAATTGATTGCTTAGCGCAAGTGGGGATGTGACCTGTTCCCGGTAGTGAACTGGACACTTGTTGTAGGTACAGTAAATTGTGAGGTGTGCAGAAGTGAACCTCCTTAATCATCCCGTTTCCTTTCTCTTTTATTTTATATTTTGTTGTTACATAGTTTTGTAGTTTCACTATTGTGCCACGCAGTGGCGCACATAACGTCTGGTGCCCTCCCCCCGCAAATTTTTAAAAAGGACTGTTTGTTATAGAATCTTCAAGGCTTACAATTATTATGCATAGCAAGTAAACATGTATGATTAATATTCATTGTCTGTTATCTGGTATTACACATATCCAGACATCATATATGATAATTATCATTATTTAATTAAGCATAATAAGAACAAAAAGAATGTGTAACGTAACGTACTTGAGAATGTTGAAAAATATTAATGTTAACATACGGATAGCAAAAATTAATGAACAACCTAAAATCTTATTAAATGCTAAATATTCAAGGGAAAAAAGAAATACCTAAGTGGTTAAACTAAATCATGAATTTATATCTTACAGCCTGCATCAAAAACGAGTAATAAAGTGAATTATTATTCAACTATAAAAGAATCTTCTTTTTTTTAGTGGAAATAAACTTATCTTTATGTTATCTATATCTATTGAAGTAGCGCGTTCACTTTCAGTGGATATTATAGCCAAGTCTGACAATCGTTCTTGAGCCATGTTTGACCTGAGATAATTTCTAATAATCTTTAATTTCGAAAAAGACCTCTCTGCGGTGGCGCTAGTTACTGGCAGAGTCAGATATAGTAACAAAGCTGAACATACATGTGGTAAATTACTTACCAAAAATTGTTCTTAATAAAAATAAAATTGGCTAGTTCTTTAATGCTGTGTAAATTGTTCAAGGATTTCTCAAAAACGCTTCGCAGTTGCATGATTTCATTAGAAAAGGTTGTAGAGATATCATTGGCATACTTTTCTTGAAATACCTCAGCACTTTTTATTATTTTCTCGTCTGTCATTCCTAATATACGAGTAGGGTGTAAAGAATAAAAATAATTGACTATAGTTTTAAAGCTGCTAAACTGAACAGACAATTGTTGAATAATAATATCTAGAGAAGCCTTGTATGCAGTTACTATAAAATTTTGTAACGGGCCTTGAATAGGATCATCAGTGGCCATTTCATCAAAAAACGTTTTAACTATTTTTATTCGTTTTTGTTTGAGAGTGGTTGGAATTTTCTATTGCTGAGCCAGATTAATTGCTTTATCATAAATAGTTTGAAAATTGTTTCTCATATTCTAAAATTTTCGTATTGTATGATCTAACATATTTTGTACCGTTTCCATATCGATGTTTTGACTTCGCATTGATTTCGATACCAAGTTAACATAATTAGAAACATGTAATTGAAAAGTAAGCATGAGGATAAAATCAAAGGTTTCTATTTTGTTTCTTAAAGAAATGGCTTCAGCTTTTTCTACTTCTTTTTTGTAATAATAGTTATATTAGATAGGCATTTCAAAACCGATAATAAATTAATTTGAATAGACTTTACGCTGTCAAATCTCGAAACGTACTTTGTTGGACGTAGTTTATAAGTGTCAACGATATTATTTAATTCTGATGCATTGCTGTATTCAATTTTTGACACCTTAGTAAACTTTCACTAAAAAATATGTACAAACTTTGAATGGCATCATAAAATTTCGTATGGCTTCTATATCTTAACAGAATCGTTTAGTATTAAATTTAAATTGTGAACAACACAATGTACATATTGGGCATTTGCTTGTCTTTTTCTTATTAACGATTGAAGCCCATTGCATTTTCCTAAAACAATTATATATTATATATTATATTAATCATATGTTATAGTACAAATGTGTGATAAGGACCATCATGTTACACTGCTCACCACTCATATTTGCCGCACCATCTTATTCTGGGCCAGAGACAAGTTGTGCACGTTCAAAAATTTTAAAACTTCTTTTTCAAACTCTTGAGCTGGCTGTCCTTTCATACGTATAAATCTCATAAACGATTCATATGTTTTAACTCATTATTCTTTAAATTTACATGTCTGAAAATTAGATTCATCTGGTCTTTCATACTTACATCTTGTGTTGTGTCTAATATAAGAGATTAAAACGGAGAATTTTCAATATCCTTCAAAATACAACTTTCAACTAAATTAGCAATGGTGGAAATTAATTGCTCTAGAATCTTTAACAAGTGCTTTTAGCGCTGCTCTAAAAAAAGCAAACCCTTTAGGTCCAGATGATTATCGTCCTATTAGCATTTTACCAGCGCTTTCAAAATCCGCTGAATACCTAGCACTTGATCAAATGTTGTCATTTTGAAAACAGTACACGTTACTAGACAAATACCAATTGGATTTCCGTGCGAATTCTAGTACTTGTACTGCGCTTCTGTGGGTAACTGATGATGTCAGAAAGGCCATGGACTGTCAAAAACTAACTTTATTGATCTTATTAGATTTCAGTGCAGCCTTTAACAGTATTGACTTTAACATTCTTTTAACTAAATTAAAATGTTTAAATCATTTTTCAGAATCAGCAATCTCTTGGGTAGAATCATACTTAACACAACGCACGCAGCAAGTTAAAGATGAGAATGGTCACATCTCACAATCTGTTGACCTTGTCACAGGCGTACGTCAAGGCAGTGTACTCGGTCCCTAGCTTGAATATTCAAAACTTTTCCACAACATTGAAGTTTTGTCGTTATTACTGCTATGCGGATGACGTCCAGATTTATTTCCATTTTTTTCCAACAGAAATAATTGAAGCGTTCCAGGCAGTTAATGATGATCTATCAAGGGTTGACGATTGGTGTAAAAATAATTTATTAACCGTAAATCCAGCCAAATGCCAGGCCTTGCTTTTGGGAACACAAAATTTACTTAGATTAGTTCAGTCTGTGGATCTTCCTATGTTAATGCTCGGAAAATCGAACATAAACTTTTCACCTATAATTAAAAATCTATGTATCCTGTTGGATCCAAGCCTTAGATGGAAAGATCAGGTAAGCGTGTGCAGAAAAGTTCTATTTACTCTACATACTCTTAATCGTCTAAAACGATTTATACCGACTAAATTAAAGTTAAAGTTAGTACAATCATTAATTCTTCCACATTTCGATTATTGCGATACAATAAATACCAATCTTTCATCTAATTTAAGTAAACGTCTACAACGCTCGCAAAATAGTTGTGTACAGTTTATTTTCGAACTAAAATATTGGGAAAGAGTCACCCCACTTTACACAAGAATGTCGTGGCTTAAACTAAACAATAGGCGAAAACTTCAGTTGGCAGCGCTTGTCTATAAACTTATTTCTAACCAATACCCGTTCTACCTAAGCTAACATTTTTCTTTTCTTTCAAATCGCCGCTATAACACTAGGCGTGATGACTTGCTATCTATCTCCATACACCATCCCTGTACATTCCATTGGTCTTTTCTTGTTTCCGGTTCCCTCTTGTGAAATACTATTCCTCCTAATAGTAGGTAGGCTCCGACCGTGCAGCGTTTTCGTAAACTCTTTCAGAAACATTTCTTAAATCTTTAGGTGTAGAGGCAAGTGCATTTTCCTAAACTGATGCTCAATGAGTGTTTGTATGTGTGAGAGAGGATGAGGGTGCGTGTGTGTGTATGTGTGTGTGTGTGTGTACATGGGTGGGAGGGGAGTGCGTTTGTGTGAGAGTGTGTGCGTGTGTGTAGCGACTATTAATTGAAATTAAATTAAATTATTTAGCTTAATTTAATTACTTGAATAACATTGTATTTCTTTTACCTTATTATATTTTACCTTATTCAAGAGTACTGCTGCACGCAAGTTTGGTGTAAGACAGGACCTAATGGCCCTAATCGCACTTGATGCAGTTTGTATCAAAAGTTTATATTTCATAATCTATATTTAATTTAATATTAAAGACGTTTCAATCAATCAATCGATCAATCAATTAATTCTTTTTTTATGGTTTTACTAAGATAATGGTTTCTATTTTTTATAGTTGTGATATTTATTAAATGACTTTAGGGGACAGAATCGTATCTAGCCAATAACTTAACATTTAAAAATATGCCTTGATTTTTCATATCTTTCATGTACAATAACTCATTAATATTTTTTCTGTGTCCCAAAAAAGGTAAGTTTGAAATTTCCAATGTTCCCACAACATCGATTATTCTTTTTAGTACCTCTTTGCATGTTTTCATATTTTGAACTAATAGTCCACAGTATTTTTTTCATGCGTCAATGTGAATTTTACTATTTTCATGTAGTTTAATTTTTTTACTTAAACCTTGCCATTCGTTAATTTTTCCGGTTATCCACACCGAAGAGGAGGAGAAACCAGATTATTGCAGTCCGCAGATAACCAACAAGACTGACAGTATACTCCATTAAACATATCGGAATAACATAACCATTGCCTAAAAATACAATAATACCTAGATAGAGGAACGAATACCGAATTGTACGTTAAATAATAGATTAATAATCAAGAAAAGCTTGTTTTATGCACTGTGAGTACAGGGATTGGTGCATCCTGGTGCAGCGCCGCCGACGCCGCCACCGATCTAACATAGGTTTTTACATGTAAAAACCCACTATAAAGTCTTATTTTAAGGGATTTCCACCTTGTTCCCTCCTTGTGGACCTTTTTGTGAGATTTTTACCCCAACCATCCCTATCCTAAAAAAATCGGTAACTTAACCCCTAAAATTTTCGAGATACCTCTCGGTGCTTATCGGCACCGCACCCACGAGATAAACCTATCTTGTTTGGTGTCAATTAATATTAGATTTTTCTCAGATACCTGAATTTCTAGGAATGTTTTAGACAGCATCATCTCTCAGGGGGCTACCCTCATTTTAAGATTTTTATACTAGCAGAAATTTCTTACCATTCTTATAAATTTTTTAGCCATGCAACACATCAAATTAGTCTTGAATTTCACGCAGAATCTGAATCTGTAAATAGATTTAAAATCCTACTACTTTTTACAAAGTTACACCCTGTTAAAGTCTCGTACCTTTAAATTTTTTGTTTATTTAATTTTAACTTGTTTCTGTTTATTTAATTTTAACTCGATTTTTAAATCCTTTTTGGTCACCCGAGATATACGCTTTAACGCAGAATTTTTTGACTACCCCCACCTTAACACAAACCCTCCATACAAATTGTTAGCTATTGTATTTATAGAAATGTTATAACGTGATCTAAAATTTACAGCAATATGCAAATCATTGAATTATATTAAGAATAACATCAAAACTTTGAAAACAACTTAAAACATTTCTAATTCTTTTCTGCAGGATAATTTTAAGAACCCAATGAATTTTCAAAATAAAATCAACTCTAAAAAGCGCTAAAGACAACCAATTACTTGGACATTTTTCTCAATACCTTAAAAATCAATTTAGTTTTTGTAAATCAATTTAAACCTTTTGAAAGGAAACTTAATAAAATACTTTAAAGCTTTACTAAGGGAATACCAAACTTGTTGTGTATAGGATACTTACTAATAAAATAATTAAATCCTTATACGTCATATTTTTGGATTTATGGTTTACGTAGTTTATAAATGAATCACCAAGCGAAAGTATATGCTTAGCGGTATTAAAATTAACCATTAGTTTCTCATTTTACGAGCGCGGTTAATTATAGATTAAAATTTAATTTGTTTTTAATAACGAAATCGAATACTTTACACAGAATTTGTGGTTGTTTCGTACAAGACCCTTTTACATCTGGCGGAGTTGAACGTTTAGGGCTTAATGACATACCGTGCTGTTTTTCCTAGTGCCGAAGTAAGTTGTCCATTCTCGTAAAAGCGATACAGCGAAACCCACAGTTTAAGTACTTTGCTGCTGACGGATGTATAAGCTTAACCGTGGACGATGTTACACCACAACATGTGTTTTGGTGTCGTTTGAGAGCATTTTTCAGGTATAGGAACCACCACAAGAGTTGCAATTAAAAATATTCTCGGATGACATTTTTCTTCGATCAGCTTCCATGGATAGCGCCATGGTTTATATACATTATAAAAACAATCGAAGTTTGCCGAAGACACTCGAAGAGTGCACAAGCGCTGTCACTAAACCAATTAGCATTAATACCAAGTATTGCGTACTTTCGTAAGTTGCTCATTTCCTAGAACCAAATCTTCCGCATAGCGGTCGGTAGCACGTAATTATTTTTAGAGCCGGCAAGTACTCGATACCAACCAAATAGAAACTTAGATGCTCAATGTCTGTCAACTTCCGATTCCCTCGTAAAAGGTAGAAAAAACTCAGTCAATCATCCGTCTAACTTATACTTCGACCCCCTCCCGTTCTGATAATTTCCAAACATTTTTCAAACGACAATGGTCTCAGAATTTTTAAACCTCCGAGGGAGCTATAAGTCGTGATCAATTACACGTTCGAGCTACCCGTAAACTAACAAATTCTATAGTAACAGTGCACTGTATAACACATGCATACCTCATCTTAGCGCTACTGCTATTCGTGTAGTTGATTGAAAAAGTCAGTCGCCTTTTTTACTGCTAGAACCTCTGCAAAGCACCATTCTATACTTTCTTTGTAAGTATAGCACATCGTGCACTTTTTTTGTCTGATAATTAAATTTTGCTCATGTAGGCTTTTACACTTTCGCATATTTAAACATCTATTACAATCGATTAACCACTTTTGATTATTCTAACAGGAACAACCATACATTACGCAGCACAGTTTTTTTTTGAATCCAACGATCCGATGGGCTTCCACACACTAACGCCTAACGTATCTTTCCTACTATTTGTTAAACAAAAACTACCGGCATCGCCATGCCCGTATGCGGACGTAAGCAGATGTTTGTGGATATGTACGGGAATGTGTAACCAAATACATTAATCAGTCTAAGCTATTTTATTTAGTCCAACGAACTGCTATTGTTTAAACCACTATTAATAATCACCTTTATAGGTTTAACATTTTTACCATTTCCTAATAGCCGGTGCTACGTACATGGAAACACTAATTTCTTATTGGAGAGAATCCTTATTCTCCCACGCACTGTTGCGTAGTTGCATGCCCACCATTTTTGGGAATATATGCTCGTACCTTTTTTATCCTCGCCCGACAAACTAACTTTATTAATTAATTGAGTTTATAGTTGGTGTTTATGACTTCGAATACAAACCATGCTATGCATAAGAGTACCAGAATTATTATGTACAATATCGTTAAAACTATTTACATTAATATTCTTAACAACACTTCGTGAGACCCTTTTAATCTTTTTAATTGTGTCTTTCCCGCTTACAATGCAGTAGGACTTAGCTCTTGTACCGACGAATTCTAATACTAGACCCTTATTAAATTTGTCTTTGAATTTCCCTACAACTTTTTTTGTTGACAAGCGGAATATTGTATTTATTATGCGCGGGGTAGTCACTCTTTTAAGATAAATATATCTTGTTTGGTATCAACTAATATTAGATTAGATTAGATTAGATCTAGGGAGCCAAATCTGCAAATACATTTTAAATAGGACCACCCCTTACAAACTTACGCCTTTTAAAGATCCAAACCTCTAATTTTTGCCCATCTTTATTTAACTCCATCTTTAAAACCTTTTTTTCGCTACCCAAGACATATGCTTTAACCAACCATTTCCCGAGAAATCTAAAATCGCCGTGTCCCGCAAACACCACGCGGAGATAACACGTATACTCTGTCCACCAGGATAGAAGCAGGAAGAATTTGGAAGAAGGGAAGGTGGGAGAAGAACTCAAAAATTATGGAATCTTAAAACTAATATATACAATAGATTTACAAAATCTATACAAATATAAACAACTATCTTAGGCCTACATCTTTATGCCCCTATGCATAGGTTGATATGCTTCCAGGGATGACGTTACGCTTGTCATCTTCGCTCGATAAACTAATTTTATTAATAAGCTGCGTGTAGAAATCGTGTTTTTTACTCCGGATACATACGCCCGCAAGTTCTCCATACCACCCAAATAGGTATTAGATGCTTGGTGACTGTTAACTTATGCTTTTCTCGTGTACGCCCAGACACATCTCTGCCCATGCTCACCACTACCCATGCGCACGCCTGCCATGCGCACCCCTGTCCATGCGCACCCTTATCTGTGCGGCTGCTATTTTGTGGTGGTGTCATAGTCTTTTATAAATAAAGAGCAATGTAATACTATTCTAAAATCTTTATTCTGACATTACACATAACAAAATTTAAAAATATTTAATGCCAAGCATGGAGCCATTTAAATTTAATTTAGTATAAAGTTATACACAAAAGACAGTCCTTTCTTTATGTTTGTTTGGAGTGGTTTTAATTTTATATAATTTTGTTCGCAGCTTAAAATTTAAATCGACCGCCAAATCCTCTATCTCCTTTTCTAGCCAATAGTTTGACGCATAGAGACTATCTCGGTTTTCGAATTGCAAAATGTACCGAAGTTTACCTTTATATATAAGGCCTTTGATTCCACCGACAAGCAGATCCATTCTTTCGTGTTATTCTTGCAGCTTGTGACACTCTTCTAATCGCGGCTCTACCACTATTATTTAAAATTTAAATAGATACTTGTAGCAGTGTTAAATCCTGCTACTATCATTATAGGTAGGCAATCCTAATTACGCAGCGTATACATCTATGGTGGTATACAGTTCTATGGCGGGTAGATCAAGTTAGAACGGAGTAGGGATTCGAGATCCGACGGCGATACTCGAGGTCGTCTCGATTTTCTGGGTTTTTTTTTATTTGAACTTGCAAGCATGATGGTGATTCGAGAGATCGGTTTCTTAGGAAGAATTTTTGCAAAGAAGCGAGTTCGGTTTAAAAAGTGTTAACTTAACGAAACTTACAGCAGGCTAGTGGTAGGTGAGATTTCTTTTAAATAAAATTTTGCTAATGGAGTATTACAAATTTTTAGCTGTCAGTTACGGCTGAAAGAAATAACTGTAGTTATTTAAAAAAAAAATTAGATGGCTAATGGTACCGTCTTGAACGTAAGAGGTTTCCCAGTTATCTAAGGGCGTTGGCATAAATTTGGATTTGAGTAAAAGGAAATTCATAGGAAGCTGTACCGTTTCGAATTTAAACAAATATCAGGTGAAGAATCTACAAGTGCGAGTTGCTGATACTTCATCATTCCATTGTCATTGCAAGTCGAGTCAAGGACTCAGCTGGCGTTTATGTTTGGCTGATTGCATCCAGATGATAGTGGTTTTCCGACAAATCATGTAATTAGGTATTTATGACCTTCTTATCTGATCGGGTTTAGAACATAATTTATCTAAACAAAAGTGTGAACTAAAATAATCTTTATCGGTAACTTACCTTATGATTTGTTTGTAAACATTCCTGGAAGTTCTAAATTAATTCTATTTTAAAATTGTTAGTAAGTTACCTGATGCCTGCTAGATAATTTTAATACCGGTATCAGGCTACATTTACTTGAAATTAAATTTGAACTATAATGACCGTTATTTAAATTGAATTTCACTTTGAAAATATAGCAACTTTAAATAAAGTGCTTTGTATAAATATTTTGTATTAGCAAACAGTGTAACACTGATGGGGTTATAAGCTCAGACACTTATCGGCGCATTTAAATTAATTATAAATAATTTAACTTAATTTAATTTTTTCAATAATTGTATATAAAATTTTGACTTATGAAAGTTTAAGTCAGTATATAGTTTTGCTGCTTGAATATTTCTTAAGGAATTAATGCGAATATTGCTTATTTGTACATACCTCTTCTTGTACATATTTTACGAAAATATTAGAAATACTTTGCATTCCAATTGTTTATTTATTGAACTGGTGTGTTTGTGACTTAGTGCATTCAATGGTACACTACTGTGTTAAGCTATACAGGTCATCCCACCCCTGAAGAAGTTATTAGACGTTTTATGCTCTTAAATTATTATAGCTTAGGCTATGTTTTTGTAAGCAAAATTAGTGTTTTGTTTAGATTCTGCCCATACTTAGGGAGACGGAGTTTGCAGCCAGTGTAGCAGTCCCGCGGTATTAGATATACTTTTTGCTCCCTTACAGATAGGTGTACCAAGGAGTAGACACACTCAAGTTCTGTATCTCCTTTTCTAGCCAATAGTTAGATACATATAGACCGTCTAGGTTTTTGAATTGCAAAATTTATCGAAGTTTGTCTCTATATATAAAGTCTTTGATTCCACTGACAACCAGACCCATTCTTTTGTGTAATTCTTGCAGTTTTTTGTTATCCGACCCAGGTCGCCGCGGCGGCGCTGGCCTAACCTATCAATCTGTCCAAGGTCGGATTAAATCCGACCTAGGTCGGATAACAAAACTGTTTCTAAACATGAAAATGTAAGCGATATGGCGGTGTCCGACATATTCCGGTATCTTCGGCATATACGCCCACACTCTGTAGGGTACATAAGTGGCAATTTCCGTAATCAATTTAGTATTCGGCAGTAGCTAGAACGGTAAACATGAGCGTCTCAAAGGTGATTTACGTTCCTCAACTTCTTAGGAATAAAGTGAAACCAACAAATGAGCGATTTGAATAGAGGCTACTGGCAAAATGTGTGCAACAATAATCTAGTGACAGATATGGTTAATATTTGTTATGTCGAATGCGAACAGATGCTGACTGGTGGATTAAACACACCAATTACAGAACCCTTTTGTGACAATATAATGTTGGTTAAAATTTGCAACCTTTCTGACAGCGAGCAAACATTTGCAAACAAAAGGATGTTTATCCTAAAAAAAGAAATTTGTGGTGCATTTGACAGCTATCTACGAAGAAAGTTTGACCGATTTGTTTCCGCTAGACATGGTGTTAAAGCAAAGCTTCCGTTTTCTCTGGAAAGCATTAACAAAATGGGATAGGGAGTAAAGGAAATTATCGGAAAAGAAGGCTTTATTGGAAGAACTACCAGATATATTAGAAGGACTCAAAAAAGATTATTACTATTTTTTTGACATGGTCGTAACCTAAGATTTTGCTGGCATATTTAGCAAGATGGAGATGTGTAATTATTTAACTACAAACCATAACTTTTGCTACAAGGGCGATTACGAGGACAACTGCAATATTATAGTTAACAACGATAAAACTGTGGGAATCGATTGGTTAACATGGCTAACAACCAATGCAAGAATTAAGATATTCAACAAACTTGTATGTCAGATAACAAGTCCTGGTGTTAATAAACAACTTGGAAATCATATACTAGATTTTCACTTTGTCTAGATGCACGTTTAAGCGAAACATTCGCGTCTACTTTGGCCAAAGAACATGGTATTACGCAATTGGAAGCGACAATATACAACTGTACAGTTGGAAACTATGTCAGCGCGGTGCAGGCGTATAATCCCTTAAAAGACTGTTTAATCTTAATGGAGGATGGTCAGTTATACTTCCTAACAGCGCCAATGTACTCGGTACCACTTACCAAAATGTGGAGTAAGCTATCGGACAAGCTACAAAATAGCTGCCGTTTAGTGTATAATAAACTACTACAGTACGTGTATTGGGGGAATAGCAATACAAAGAAATTGACGGGCTTGCAAATTAAGTTGTCCGAAAAACCAGAGGAAAGGGAAAAATTGATAAAGTATGTGCTTTCGGCTTTTAGTTTTAACTATTTTCCAGTAAATTATTTGGAGATAGTAGAGGAGGAAGACAGCCAAGATATAATAAAAATCTTACATAAGTGCTACATTAAAGCAGGTAGTACATATTTTACACAATTTGCAACACCATATTCTACAATTCCAAAAGAAATAATCATTTTGGAATTGGGGTTGATAAATACGCCTAACATTCGCCCAGAGGATGTACGACTATGCCTAAATATGGGCAGTATACTCTATGTGTTTACGCTAAAGGAAATTGCCCCATTATGCACGCCATACGCTGTAAGTGGAAGAAAAAGACAGCTGGAATTAGAGGAAATGGATGCAAAAAGGCAAAAGTTGTACTACATGGAAAACACTGCGACAATACGCGAACAATACAAACATGTGTTAGACAAAGAACATCTTACTCAAGAAAATGAGGAAGAATTAAAAGATTATTTTATGTGCTGATGGACTGACTTAGATACAACCGGATTCTAAGAACTGTATGCATTTGTGGTTAGTAAGAAAGACTCTTTTAGTTATGTAGGCGTCCTACCGGAAAAGGATGGTACTAAATCCGTACACTTTTGAAAAGGTTATTCTAAAAACGTATTTATCAAAATGGCAGATAATATAGACGAACTAAGGAATGCGGGTTTCGTAATCTTAGCGTACAGCACACGCAAAGGGTTTTTGCTAAACATTATATATTTGCCTAGTAAAGAACCTCTCGTATCATTTAAAACCGATGCTCCTACAACCTATAACGGTCATATATTCTCAAAAGTGGTGGACATGCAACTACGCTACAGTGAGTGGGAGAATAAGGATTTACTCTAATACCGACAAGAAGAAGTCGATCAAGCTAACAGGATACGTATGCAGGATATAGTGGGAGAGCCGCGATTAAAAAATTGTCGCAAACTGCAAGAATTACACGAAGGATTGGATCTGATTGTCGGTGGAATCAAAGACTTTATATATAGAAACAAACGTTGGTACATTTTACAATTCGAAAACCTAGACGGTCTCAATGTATCAAACTATTGGTTAGAAAAGGAGATAGAGGAATTGGGTGTCGATTTAAATTTTAAGCTGCGAATAAAATTAGATAGAATTAAAACCACTCCAAACAAACATATAGAAAGGACTGTTTTCTGTGTATTACTTTTTATTAAAATTAAGTTTAAATGACTCCATGCTTGGCATTAAATATTTTTGAATTTTGTATGTATAATGTCGGAATAAAAATTTTAGAATAGTATTACATTGTTCTTTATTTATAAAAGGCTATGACGTCACCACAACCTTGAAAAGTAGCCGAAACTAGGTAGCCGATAGCATAGCGATGTGGTGACTTTAGCTATATGAATATGGGTTGTCGAAGAAAACTCTTACCTAGGTTAGCAACGTAATTGGTGGCGGCGGCGATGGCGCTGTGAGGCCTTGTTTCAGGATGTACATTATCCTCTACTGTTGAGAAAAAGGATGTGTCTGTATTTACTATTCATGCATTATCCAAGTGATACCGCCGTAGCCCTATCTGTACTCGCTGTCGCTTTTATTCTTATACCTGTTGTCGGTTACAGTATTGTATTGCCAATTTCTAAGAACCGATGGAACATTTAACAAACCAATGATACGTGCATATATTGTTCAGTTTCTTTCTCTAATCCTCTTTTAAAATTTCAGAGTTGCCGTAAAGTGAGAACTGTGATATACTATACTACATGTGTAAAAACAATTTTTACAGTAGATTATAATTTATTAATTTGATTATAAGTTATATTTAAAATAAAGCCGTCATGAAAATTTTAGCCTTATACTTTTATAACAAAATTATGGCCCCTAAATGCCCCCCCTCCCGCATTGCGGGGTCAACGGGTTTCTTATATCCGCTACTGGTGCCACGTTGTTCAAATCTATACGTGATTATTCGTTAAATTAACTTTAAGACATCTAAATCGAATCTATAATACCGCCTCCAATTAAGGTTTATAATGAATTTTTAAAATTTGGCAACTTTTGAAATTTACTAATACTATATATCAATAGAACATGTTTTGCAGAAAATCTTAGTGACGCTCTGTAGATCTGCAGTAGCTAGTAACTGATTTGGTTTTGATAGGTTCAACTGTACTAAAACTAATAATGTCCTTATGAATTTCTAAGTTATATAGTTCTCTCACTTGCGCATCTAAATCGATTTCTACAAAAAATATAATAGAATTTTATACTAAAAGTTTTAGTGTATAATTAGTGTGGGAGGAGAAAGCTTACAGCGCTGTTGCAGTCACTGTTGAATAGAAAATGATAATGCCCTAGATTTGCAGTGTCTCCTATACTTTGTGAATGCGTTGACCTACTTTGATCTAGTTACTAAAGGCATAAATTAAAACGGAGCCAGTTTACTGAGTTCCTGAATAATATGAAAACCAGACTATTGAATACCAACGTTTACATTGTAATATACTGATAAGAGAACTTCACAATGCAGACATTGTTTACCTACTGGGAAATTGAAATCCGCGCTTTTCAGTCGAGTATTCAATGAAGTCTTTTTATATGAAAATGAAAAACAGCTGATAGATATTTTAAGAGGCAAAAGTACTGAGAACAAAATGTGGTTGAATCATTGTAATTATAGTTGTGGTATTCTTGAATTAAAATACTGGGTGTTATCAATTCGGTTGCAAACAAAAATTTTGCGAAACAGATTCAACCTTTGAACGTTTCTAACTATACATAAAGTACCTTTGCCGCTGGTCAATGATGAATTACATTACGCCTAAATGAAAATATTGAACTTAAATGTAACAAGGTTGTTTATTTTTCTTGCTAGGTTATAATTACCTTATTAAGCAATACAGCACCGTTGCTCCCCTGGAGACCCAAATGCAAAACTGAATCGTTTAAATCTACGACCAGATTCGTATAATTGTACATATATTATTTATCAATCCACCCAGTTATCGAGGACTACAATTAATACCGAGTGGGTATAAAATATGAAATAACGCTTGTAATACATTAAGTGTTAGTTTTATGAAAAATCCACCGTTTTAAATTACAGACAAAGTTTTATGTTCTTCAATTGTTTTTTAGTTCAACTGTTTGTTAATGTGACTTCAGCGCTAACTTTTTTAAATGTCAACATAGGGCGTGTTTAGAATTTAAAGTGAACTTGTTTAACCTTTTTACCTATCTATAGATTTTACAAGGTCGTATTAGAAAATTAAAAAAAAAAATATTGGACAATAATAACAACAAATACCGGCACGAGCGTAGGAAATGGTATTAATAAGTTGAACCTTTATAATTAGTTACCTTTTTAAAAAATTAATGAGGTTAAAATTTTCTTGCTAAAATATAAATAGACTACACTTGTAACGTATTTTTTTTCTAGTTACACTTCGTTCTTTAATATAAAATAAAACAGCAATAATATAAAATATATAATTTATAAATTTCCGTTCAGTAAAATTAAAACAGAAAATTAATAATAGCATATAGACTCCTTTACCTTTGTGGTCTAAGATTCGTTACTAAGCTCCGTCGAGTTGTCAATTTGATCACTTTGCTATCAACTTTTGAAGGGACAAGCTGCGATAAGCGGCGTAGTAAAGTCAAGATGGTCGTGTCTAAACACGTGGCCTGTAACACAGTCCGAAAGAGAAATGTGATTGATTGAATCTTCGTGTCTGGAGGTTGAACCTAGCAACTTTAGCATGATGATATTCTTGTATAAGTTCCACCTAGAGCAGCTCAGTTGATCCCTGGAGGTCTAAGGAGATGGAAGCTCCCCCTCATCATAAATACATGCAATATTAGATATGATGATATTTTATACAATATGATATGTGGTAATGTCATGTTATGCAGTTTCATATAATTCAACATCATAAATAAGTAATGTCGAATGAGCAAATCTTGGATCTAGAAAATTTGTTGGAGTACTAAATTTAATATGATGTAAAATCAAGCAGAAGTTAGTTTCGTTAAATAATGGTTGTATTCAGAAGAGTTCTCGCAATTCCAGTAATAAATTTCGTAAGTATATTCACGTGGTTTCTATTTGTGCGTAGCAGAAATCCGATGGTTATGGAATTTCCGACAGCTGAGGTTATAGTCCGATTTCTTTCGTTCACAGCAGTATTTCTAGACGTGAGTGTTTTTTAGCATTTAATCACTTTGAATATTAATTAAGTTGCAATAAAAAAAAGATTACATTGAACTTTTGTGACGTAAAAATCGTTTAAGGAAAGAAAGAATTAAATAACAGATTTATTGTTTGTCAGAAGGTTTGCACATAAAGATAAAGTTAACTAAGCTAAAAAGTTGTGAGTGACATATTATATCAGATATAAAAAACATAGATTCAGTTGTCCTATTTAGACCTCACATGTCATCTTACGTTAATTTAAAAATATGTTTAAATATTATGAGGTCATGAACTTTGATTTTTAGTCAAAATGTGGAATTCGTCTAATAACTGTTAAGTAAAAGTAACTTTAGGTTGATACATGCTAGTTTATCAGCACTTAGGTAATTAAATTTCATTGTTAAGGTCGAAGTAGTACTACTATGGCTTGGAGAATTTGTAATATGAATAATTAAGAAAACACAAATCCTTACATTTAAATTATTAAGAAAGATCCATTTAGAGATCTTTATATTGTTGAATACAAATCCTTATTAGCATATTTCTGTTCCATAAAAATTATTAATTGAAAAAATTATAGTAAAACAAATTGAAAATATTATAGTAAAACGAATCCTGAAATTTAATCAAATAGAATATATTTTTTTGCATGACTTTTTATTATTTAAAATTCAAGTAAAAATTACAAGCCATCCCTGATCAGAAATTATGTGTAATAAAAACAAATACCCTGGGTGTATATTTTTGAATTCTAAATTCTATTATTTTATTTTTGGTAAATATTTTTGAGGACACAAATGGTGTCCATGTTGTACATTTGTTTGTTTACAGGTCAAGCCGAGACATCTGTATAACATATGGTGTTTGAGGTTTTGGTAAGTGTGATTAAAAGAGTGAAATTCAGGTTTTATGGCTATGTTAGTGGTGTTGATATAAGGTTTCCGCATTCCCCTAATACGAGCACAGTTAAATTTTGTTGGTTGTTGTATTGAAAAATACGGTGGCGCTCATTATTAATATGTTTGGTCTTTTGACAACCCATGACCCAAACTCATGATCTACCCAGAGCTAACACTCTACTAGCCGTTTATGTCTAAAGAGTTTTTCTTTTCCTCAAGCCGTTTTCCACCCAACTTTACCCTGTGCTTTCATTGATAATAAGAAATTCTCGACCTTGTGATTTAGGGTTTAGGAAATATAAAGGTGTAATTTATTAGCTGATATTCACGAGGGTAAAAATAAAAATTAAAAACAATAGAAAAATTTTTATTACACACTCTTATCTCAAGAACTGCAGTGGGTTCTTTGAATTGTTATGCCTGCTAGTAAACCATACACTTGATTTAATCCAAGTTCAATAGACAGTAACACATTGCTACTATTTTAGTGAGTAAAAAATATATTATTAATAATATTTGAACCAAATTTATACAAAAATAACTGTTTAATATTTACAGAATGGAAAGGTTTTCACTTGAGCAATAAAAATAAAATAAAAAAATTGCTGCAATGCAAACTGCATAAGCAAATGGTTAAATATACTTTAATATTGAATCAAGTCAAGTATTTTAAATCGGCTCGCTTTAATTGTGTTAGGCTTGTACAAAATTGAAGTCTCTAGATTAGTAACTAATTCAGCAAAAAATTTAGGTTAATGAAATTTTATGTGTTGCTTTAAATGAATGTTACAGTACCGGAAAATTAAAATTTTGCTATTATAAAAAAAATGGTAATACGTGTTTGCGTGTTTGGTATGTATATAGTTGTTGTCACCTGATAAATAAGTTGATAGCGATGTTACCTAGTGGCCCTCAACCAGAACTTCCTATTATTGATCGACCAAGGACAACACCTATAAAGAAAACGGCTTCAAAAACACAATTGGACAACGTGCACGATTAACGGCTTTCCATATTCTACGATTACGTCACCAAAACGCATTTTGGTGGATTTCCTACAAAATAACTTATTAAACTGTAGATTGGTTATACTGACAATTGTTAAAAATACTCTTTAGAAATGATGGCTGCATTGCAGGGTGCGTTCAGAGTAGCAACGAATAATGTTTGAGTGGTTCCAAACTCAGTGGTTAGAATTCACCATGTGCGAACTCTATTAAAAAAATACGTATTTCTGATACCAGAGTGAATAAGCCAGGATCAAAATTATCTCCACGTGCTCTCGGAAATAATTGATTTTTGCTTCCTTCTCGCAATAATTTAATGCCACGCGAACCCGTAACTAAATGACACTTTCGTAAATCCGTTACTAAATGCTGAAGTGAAAAACCCTCATTAGATTTAACAATTTCAAATTAGTAAAAGCGAAGTACACTTACCCATTTTCGGCTTTGCACATTATTACAGAGTGAATAAACTAAGTTATTAGCACTTAGATGCCTGAGGCTTTCCAGGCTAAGCTCAAGTTTACAATTCGCAAGACCCATTTTTCTGCAGTGCTTAAATCAAAAAAGAAGACAAAATTCGCGTATATAGTGAAGTAGATAATATCCCTCCTAAGCACAGATGGTTTCTAATAAGTTGTTTTCGACCAAATACGTTCCTACGAGGTCTGTATATATGGTTGTCTATCTATCAGAATAAGTAGAATACATTGCCTTGCCAACAGTATTGGTAACAGAAAATTTTTAACTGTTACAAAGTATTGCCACGAATTGAAAGAAACAGAAATTATTGAAATGCGTGAAGTTAGCCGGGACTTTGTAAGCACTAATGTCCTTATAGCTGTGGAAAGTTAGTGCTTTGTTAGGGCCCTTTAGTGCTTTATAAAGAAGATCGCCGAAGAAAGGTCTCTACGAAAATGGCAATTCATAATTTTTCGGCGAAACTTTACACCTATCCGGAGTTTTCTTCCATAAAAAAACTTTTTACAGCCGAGAGTTAGTGCTTGGTTAGTGGCCTTTAGTGCTTCATATTTCAAAGGCGTAGATCGAATAATAAAAAAGGTGTGGCCACTTATATTTTTGCGGCTAACTTCACAACTGACCGTGGTTTGTTTCATATTCAAAAAACTTTTGCAGCTGAATGTTACAACTTTGTTAGTGCTCTTTAGTGCTTCATATTTCATGTAGCGAACGACTTCTAATAAAAAACTATGACCACTTATATTTATAATTCTAGCGCCGGTTTGTTTCAGTTTCAAAAAATTTTGCAGCTGAAACTTAGTGCTTCGTTAGTGCTCTTTGGTGCTTCATATTTCAGTGGCGTACGACTTCTAATAAAAAAGTTATGGCCGGCTGTATTTTTAATTCTAGCCGCGGTTTGTTTAAATTTCAAAAAACTTATACAGCCGAAAGTTAGTGCTTCATTAGTTCTCTTTAGTGCTTTATATTTCAGTGGCGTATGACTTCTATTAAAAAAGTCATGACTACTTATATTTTTGATTCAGCGCCGGTTTGCCTCAATTTCAAAAAATTTTTGCAGTTGAAAGTTAGTGCGTTATTAGTACTCTTTAGTGCTTAATATTTCAGTGGCGTACGACTTCTAATAAAAAAGTTATGACCGCTTATATTTTTAGTTTTACCACCGGTTTGTTTCAATTTCAAAAACTTTTGCAGCTGAAGGTTAGTGCTTCGTTAGTGCTTTTTAGGGTTTTATGTTTCAGTGGCGTACGACTTCTAATAAAAAAGTCATAGCCACCTATATTGTTAATTCAAGCAATGGTTTGTTTCAAATTCAAAAAACTTTTGTAGCTGAAAGTTAGTGCTCTTTAGTGCTTCGTATTTTAGTGGTGTACGGCTGCAAATAAAAAGTTAGCACTTACATTTTTACAGGTGGTCGCGGTTTAATTCAGTTTCGAAAATTTGGTACCGCCGAAAGATAGCGTTTCATTAATGCTCTCTAGTGCTTAATATCTCGTTGTAGCGAAACTACGATCTCATTTCTAATAAATTTGATATATTAGAATAATAAGTAGAACGATTAAAAAAATCTATACAAAACTTATTGCTTAAAAATTAAATAGTGCATAATTCAACACTACTAAATGCCGCTAGGACACTCTTCTAGGTGGGGAGGTAGTTTCAACGACCTAACCACAGAGTTAACACCGGATCTGAAAACAGAAACCGCAAAAACACCGAGAATGTTGCCGATATTATCACAGCTGAAATAAGAAACAACTGCGAAACACCAAATCCAACAGAAGCTACAACAAAACGAAACAACCGAATAATGGAACCAGAGCAAGGAACCAACGACATTACAACAGAACACCCACTTTACAGAATGTACCTGGATCTGGACCTATTCATAACTAATGAATTGTACACCGCCAACCGTCTAAAATTAGGAATGAAGAAGGACTTGAAGGAACGTATTGCAAAATGGACACTTTGCCTAGCAGAACTGATTGGGGAAACTAAACTATTACGAGAACAAAACACGCAATTACAAAAACAAAACCAACATCTCCTAAAATCACAGCACACACACGAAAGCGCACAACACATCGAAAGTATCACACCCAATACAACATACGCGAATATTACGGCACTAACAAGTCTTCAACCACCGAGACAAGAGGCAATCACAAGGGCAATGACAAACCAAACTGGTACAGTTTTCATCACTTCCGTACGTGGCGAATTCATTAAACAAATACAGGACACCTTCATGAAAACTATCAACCCCAAAACAGAGAGCATTAAGATCAAGAACATTCGAAACACCACTAACACTCTAATAATAGACACGGGTAATAAAAACGAAACAAGGAAATCACTTCAACATGGTAAACTCACAGAGGTATTAAAGGTAGAAAAACTCCGGAAAAGAAACCAATTGTTAATATTGTATGATGTCCTAACGTATCTAAAGGAATCAGAAGTCAAAACATTAATATACAAACAGAACCTAGAAGAAAAGCTAAGGTGGGATGAATTAGACAAAGAATTCGTCCTTAGCTTCAAAACTGGACCAAAAGACAAATCCACGGTACATCATGTAGCAACCGTCAGCAGTAAACTACGCAATATGCTCATCAATCTAAACAAGTTATACATAGAATACAGATGCATAACAGTAAAAGATCATCTAGTGGTCTCACGGTGCAGAAATGTAAAGATCAAGGCTACATCTCAAATACTGCTCACATCAGACGGACACCTGTAGCCACTATGGAGAACAAGGTGCCAAACACAAAAAGCTAAACTCTCTAAAAAGGGACTTGAAACCAGCTTGCATTCCATGCCAAAAAAGACACCGAAAATGTACCCATAACTCAAAGGACTGTCCGACGTATAAAATGCTGCTAGACAGACTTATACATAAAACCGAATATGGACAATAACACACATACAACCAATAATTATCGAGTAATCCAAACTAAGACACACCTATTGGAAACACGGATAGCTAAAATCGACGCTCAATCCCAAACAACAGTACCGACCGCAAACACGAAAAGCGGGACAACAAAAACTAAGACGCATAGGAAAACCACAATTAAAATTGAACAGCTGAACGCCATGCGTAGCGCCAGCGTTACGTAAGAAATCAGACACCTGGCCAAAACACAACGACTAGATATATTCTGCATACAAGAACCACACTAAAAAAAACGGGAAATTACTGGGAATGCCAACAACAGCCAGGCAGATATGTAAGGGCGACAGACCAATGACAGCCACCATAATATTCAACCCTAACATACAAGCAACCACAATACAAAGATACACCAACGAACACAACGTCTGCCTAGAAATATCCGGACACAACTGGATACTGACCAACACATACTTTCAATTTCGGTTGGACCCCGATCCATACATCACCAACATTAAAAACATCGCACCTACATACACAAACCAACCCAAACTTTTTATGGCAGATGTAAACGGAAAATCCCCTATGTGGCACTGTAGCAACACTGAAATGCGTGGGGAGAGGGTAGAGAACATGATCAACGAGCTACAGCTTGAAGTGATGAACTGTCCCTTCAATCCATCCAGCCACAGAAACCATCGGGCAGGAGCAAAGAGTAACATTGACGTCACAATAGCAAACGGACTAGCGCACCCCTACATACAAAACTGGAAGGTACATGACAACTTAACAGTAAGCACTCACAACCTCATAACTTTTGACATAAACAAGGATAACATACCGTTATATATGGAAACGGGCAAAAAAAGAGTAAAATACAACATACAAAATGCCAACTGGCAAAGACAGTTAGACAATTTCAATCCACCCCTTTATATCCAACAGAACTACAGCGTACACGCTTATGCCCAAGCCCTAACAAGAAGAATTAAAGACACTATGAAACAAACATTAAAAGCAATAAGATAAATTGCGCCACAAAAATTCCTAAAGTGGACCACAGAGGTCCAGATACTAAAAACCAAAGTTCAAAAAGGCAAGCAGACGCTATTTGGCCGCCCTAATACCGGCAGAAAACACCTTCCAGGTGACTAACTACAGACAATGCAAGGCAACATACGAACAAGAACTATACAACATGAAACAAAAATCCTGGGATACTGTCGTCGAAAGATATTTGCGGACGGATGCTTGGGCGGTACTGTACAAGATAGTAACAGGAAAAATTGCACCACCGACAACATACTCGACTTTATCCAAACCCGACGGAACATAAATCAAGGACTGGATTGACCGCGACATTACTACTACATACACTCCTCCCTGATGACGACTGAGAAAAGGACACACAAGAACAAATACGCAAATGACAAAGATTCACCGAACAAAATGCGAATGGAAATACATCATGGAATAGAAGACAGGACGACATAACACCTTTCACTGAGGACGGGATTAGACACGCTATTTGATCAAATAAACACAAAAAAGCTTCTGGGCCAGATGAGATGCAGGTAGAAATCACAAAGGCACTAAACACCAAACTCACACCGAAACTTACTAAACTGTACGACGAATGTATAAACAAACAAAGTTTTCAAACTGCTGGAAGCAAGCAGACGTAATTATATTCCCTAAAAACCGAGAAAAGACCCGAATAATCCGGGGTCGTACCGCCCCATCTGCTTTCTCGACTCGCTCGGAAAAACTTTCGAGCGACTACTGTGCACAAGAATGCAAGAACATCGGGAGACGAAAAGCATGCACCCGGCGCAGTACGGATTTAGACAAGGACGATCAACCGAAGATGCCGTAAACAAAACCATAAACTCTGGAACCTCTTAAAATAAAAAAATACGTGGCCCTAATCATGATAGACGTAGAAGGAGCCTTCAACAATCTATGGTGGTCAACACTGTTCCGTAGGTTAATCAAAATTCAATGTTCAAAACAACTACATTATACCTTCATAAGCTATTGCCAAGATATATTTGTAGCACTGTTTGGTACTGAAAATATCACAAAACCAATCACCAAGGGATGCCCACAAGCGTCGGTCTGCGGATCCATGTTCTAGGACATTTCGACTAAGGAACTTTTGGAGCAGCTGGAAACCGCAAATGAGGTAAGGTCAGCAGTAGCTTATGCGGACGACATTTTGTTGGTGGTGGAAAAAGGTTTCAGAAATGAACTACAGCACAATACAAACACCGCATTGAACAAAGCAAATAGGATGACGATAGTACATGACAAAACAACTTATATGATAGTTAAAGGTTCTCTAGAAAAAGACCCATCATTAAACTGAACAGAGACAGAATACGAAAAACACTGGAGGTTAAATAGCAAAAGCTAACCCTTGATAAAAAACTAAACTATGAAAAACACATTGCCACAGTGATTGAAAGTGTCAGTAAAGCTATGCGATGCATAGTAACCCTTGCACAACGAACATACAACATCTTCCTAAACTGTGTAAGATTATACTAATCCAGCGTACTTGCAGCAATAATACGCCATGCAACGAGCACCAAATTACATCTAGTAAAACCCAAACAAAAAGTCAACAGTACACAAAGATGGACGCTAATAAGACTTACTGGAGCATACCGGACCGTATCACATGACGCCCTCTATGTGATATTAGAAGTTCTCCCTCTTGATCTGCATATCAGGAAACAAAGAGGCGACATACTGGTTAAAAAACTACAAATCAGAAAAAGTCCGAAATCCTAAAACTAACATCAGAAATTCGGATAAAGAAAGACATTCAGGACTAACCGAGTGGCAAGATAGATGGAACCAGAGCACAAATGGGAGGAGGGTTTACGCACTAGTCCCAAACATCTGAGACAGGCTAAACTGTCACCACTTGGTCCCCTTACAAGGGCTCATTCATTTTCTCACGGGGCATGGTCCTAATCCAACCTACAGGAACCGCTTCGACTTCAAGACAACAACAACTGCGCATGTGGTGAGGTGGGGACATTATAATTTGAATAAGGGCCGCTATACTTGCGGCCACGTCTCCAATGCTCCACCCGGAGGTACTACATTGGGTTTAAACGCGAAAATAATCGTGCTTCTAATTAATTCCAACTTCATAGTTAATCCACCCTAAATAAATAAACTAAATAAAAATCTAACAAACCTAAAAATTTAACAAACCTAACAAGCTCTAACAATCTAACAAACATAAAAATCTGACAAACTGAAACAAAAACTAAAAACAAAAACTAAAAACAGGGTTGTAAATAATGGTATCCCTAGCGCTGACTTTGGAGTGTACCCGATCAACAAGACACAAGCAAAAATGAGAGGGGGAGGGATCCGTAGTACCGGATAGCAGACGCCGACTCTGCTTACCAGTGCGACCTGAAGGGTCGTCTTAAAACTATCCAAATCTAGCTAACTAATGTAAATTTATCCTAGCTTTCCTATCATTCCCTAACTGATTTATATTATGATTACAATCTTCTCAATTCTGCTCTTCCTTCCCAAATATATACTGCAACCAAAATGGCGACAGAACGTCAAACAAAACAAATATGCCACAAAATACTACAAAACATGCTAATAAATATAAAGTGTAAATATAAAATATAAATAAATATAATTATATAAATATATAAATAAATGTCTAATAAGCGTTAAGCATATAGCAGTGCACAAAATAGCAAAAGCATCACCCTATTTATCAGGTGCACTCCCACAAGCATATGTCGGCTCGCGCCATTACACACAAAACGTGCTTGTTAAATTATTTCAAAAACTACTAATTAATGTAAATCAATGCTTGTGCGAGTACAGCCGCTACAATTTAAGTCTTACCTCGATGATAAAATTCTCCAGCATCCGAAGATCTGGTCGTCTGCTTACATCTAACTGTAACTTACTTCTAAGGGGAAGATGGGGTGCACTGCTAAAGTCCTGGTGGGTATGCACTAAATGTTCTTGGGGGGGGGATCACAATCACTATCACTATCACTTCACTTTCAAGTCCTGGGGGATGCGCGGTTTCACTCTATTTTATTATCTTTGTTTATTTTATTGATTTAATTTAATGAGGGTTTCTGATTTATTTGTTATTGTTTATTTGTTATTATTTATTACCGATTTCCCGATTTCCGCACATAATTATGAAGATAGGCAGTGATTGTATTAATGGTGTGGGGGTTTTTCGTGCATATTGGACATTTGGGTATAATTATCATGTTATTTTATTATTATTATTATATATATTTTTTTTTAATATCAGGTTTTGGTTATATCTATGCTCGTATCATTACTCACGCCAAGTCAATCTAAAATTTTCCAATCCTCCCACCAACCCCACCGAATTTTACACGCGGTTATCATTGTCTAATCTCGCGACCCTTCCCGCGAATTCTTTTAAGGCTGTCCAGAACGCCTTCTGGTTAACCATTTCCCCGACTTTCTCTAGGCTCTTTGGCCATGCCAGACCTAGGATAGCTAGTTTGCTATCAGCCAACCCTCGATTTCCCGCCTCAAGCGGGCAGTCGAAGAGCACGTGCTCTGCGCTTTCCGCGCCCTCACCGCATTCGCAGCGGTCGCTGTTGGTTAGCCCGAACCTTTGTAAATACGCCTTCAGGGCGCCGTGCCCTGTTATCAACTGCACCATTTTGTGATCGAGCTTAACCTCGATCCTACCTCTAGCTTCTATGCTCGGTATGAATTTGTGGGTCAATCTGCCCGTGACAGCGTTGTTCCACCTCTCTTCCCATAGTCGAATTGATTTTTCGTGCAGCTTTCTTTTAATCAAAGACTTCGGTATCGACGAATGTGATATTCGAAAGTCTCTCGTCGCGGCCTCTTTAGCTAATTCATCAGCCCTGTCGTTTCCTGCGTTACCATTGTGCGACTTGACCCAACAGAACTTTAAACGTCGAAACTCGAGCGCCGTACGCGCTATCCTCCAGACGTCCGCTTGGAGGTCTGTCGAGGTGTTCATGTTTGTTAAAGCCGTCAGCGCCGATTTACTATCACTGATTATATAATACTCTGAGGTGGGGACACCGGAACATCTGGCGTTCCATTGCACCGAACTGCAACAGGACCTAGGAATGGACAGGAAAATCCTACGGGACATACCCCTCTCGGACATGCTCTGGAATGAAAACATATTTCCTTACCTAAACAGAAACACTCACCAAACTACCACTATACTACACCAAAGGTACACAAACGGACTCTGACAGGACACACACAAACACCATACAAACCCCACACCTAACAAATACCACAAACACAGATCACACGAAGCACAGAAGTTTGACGTAACGCATTGAATGTGCAATACAAAACTATAGTCCACCCAACACACATGGAAACCGATAAAAAACAAACGGCATTCTCTCAAGGACACACCAGGAACCACGTGTCTCCTGAAGATCTACCAGAAAGCTCGTGAATCTTGACGACCGGGAATGATACCAGTGAAAACGAAGTGAAAATAGTGAAAACGGCAACAAAAGTGCGGCAAACGTACCTCAAACACAAGTCTCCCCCGGAACACTTATTAGCATTAGAATACTAACATTAGTAGGATAAGGACTCAATACTAACCATCTAACCAAAAAATACAAGTAACTAAAATAAACAGAAGAAAATACAAACCATATTCGTAATTGCTTTAAGAAATCTAACACTAGCTTCAGTAACATAATGTTTATATTTCAAATGTGTTAGCGCAACTAGAAATTACTACTGCGGAAATATTCTGGCAACATAATTACAACACATCAGCACGACAATATACACACAAACACGCACACGTTTACGCGCACGAACAAGTACACACACACAACAGAGACTGTACGTGGTCTCCCTGGTTTCCGGCTGCCGATTGTCAAGACACGTACAGCAATGCGTACTTGTCGGTTTCTGATTTCCGGCTACCGGCGGTTGGAAACCGGGAGAGGGAAACAGTCCCAAGCACCTCACCACAGACATATTCACACGCACACACATACATGAAAACACAAACACACACACCATTATAGCACACCGGCACGACAAACCACACACATACACACACCAAAACACGCACATACACGCACGCACACGTACACGCACGCACACGCACATGCGTAAACACACATACATACACACCAGGGACTGTACGTGGCCCCCTGGTTTCTGGCTGCCGACGGCCAGGACACGTACAGGAATGCGAACTTCTCGGTTTCTGATATCCGGCTGCCGACGGCCGGAAGCTGGGAAAGAAAGCAGTCCCAAGGACATTACCACAGACAGAAACACACACTGACGCACACACGCGCGCGCACACACACACACACACTCACACACATACACACCAGGAACTGTACGTGGTCCCCTTGGTTTCCGGCTGAATATTTTAATTATTTTGACAACAATCCTAGGTCATGGATCGAAATGTAAAAAAAGATGATTTTAATTATTTTGACAACGATCCTAGATCGAAACGTAAATATGGATGATTTTAAAAACTATAATTAAAATTTTCAATTTTGACATTTATGACATAAAAGTCAAACTTGAAAATTTTAATTATTTTGACAGTGATCCTAGGTCATGGATTCAAACATAAATAAAGATGATTTTAAAAACTATGAGTGGTTTAATTCCCAAAGAAAATTAAGAAGAATGCTAAACAAACCACAACAAACATACAGGGAGTATCTAAAAGTGAAATCAACTGCTACAGTGAGCAATCCTTTTATCTTAATTTTCTAGTTTTTTCATGTATTTTTGATCCCATGAAATTGTACAATAGGTTAGTTTAATTGGTTTTTAGAAAGCTAGGTTATTATTATCGAAGGATACACGGTTTCTATGGGATTTTTATATCTGAAATAGTGTAAATAGGGAAGCGAATAATTGATGTTGAATTTGTAAATAAATATATTACTGGGAAGTTGTTAATAGAGTTACTGTGTTACGTTATTCGAGGCAGCCACGTTGGGCGCCAAATTTATGTTACGTTATTCGAGGCAGCCACGTTGGGCGCCAAATTTATGTTACGTTGGCGCGTAACCGTGCGTAACACAAAGAAAGTCAAGGAATGACCGGGCACAATCGGAGATTAGGGGGGGTTGTAGAAAGCAGACTGACCTATAATGTATACGGCGGTAAGGAGTTAGTGACAATACCTGCAAGAAAATAGTTAAGCAAACCTAAAAAAAGAATAAGCATAGCAGCAATAAGTCTAAATTATTCAGTACTTTGTAGAATGTAAATAAAACTGTTTGGATAATCTATATAATATAATCACGATAAAAGCATTACAAAAATGTTTATTACAGAGTGAGGTAATATTGGGGAGTAGCAGAAACGTTTCCTCACACACCAATTAAACATAAATCAGACAAAATGTTAACAAAAGATAAATAGGTAAGACCCAATTGATATGAGTAATCCAGTAGTATTGATTTTTGTTTTTTTTTTGTTTCTTTTTTTTCAAATAGTCTGCACTTCTATTGTAAAAGGTATCAGAACGACGAAGATATGGCAAAACAACGGATAGATATTTAAAGTAATAACAAGTAGGAAATAGTTCAACTTACAAAAAGTCTTTCAGTAACGCTTCCTGGCAGTTGAAGTGTGGGATTCACGATGTCCTGCACTAACGAAGCACTTCACCCTTGACTGTGAGGTGTTGATGGAATTTCTTACACTTTACACTAATCACACCTACGTATTTCACTGGTGTTAGCAGCAGACATTATCATGCTGATGGAACTATGTAGCATTGATAAGTTTCTTGTTAATTCTATTTCCTGAGACAATAATTTCGAAATATTTTGTAACACAAATCGTAAAAAAAAATTGTAATAAAAATTTATAATCACGGGCTTTCAAGGCACGATGTAATGCATTAAACTAACAGTAACGTGAGGTGTTTTATTTGCTACCTATGGTAACAAAGAAAAATCTAATGCTTTTGAATAACGAAAATTTGCACAAACAACGATCTATTTTAGATTTGTTGGAGTTAGAAAATTCAGAAACTACAGTATCAACTGTCTTTACATGTGAATGAGATACCTGTTTATAAGAAGCAACCTTTTTTTTCTACTAAACCTGCTACAACTGTATCATCATTTTTTTTTGAAACACTCAAGCTTAAAACTGTACTTCGATAATCCAAAGTTTGCACTACTCTGATAACAAAAGGACCACAAAAACTAGATCGCACACACAGTTCAAATATAAAAAGACAAATCAACTAAAAAAACACAATTAGTAAAGCAACGCGTATCACTAAGTCAATGTTCCGTAAAACGCACGACAAGTTCTATCACTTTTATTTCCAACAGAAAAGCAACAAAAAAATCAATTAGTAATGCAACGCGTATCACTAAAATCGCCCGTCAATGACCTTAAAACCACACATGTGGTCAACCAAAACGTTCGCCTATAAAGCATACTTTCTTCAAATGGAATTAGTACCACACTTTCTACAGGTAATATCCAACTTTTATTTCACCGGAAAAACAACTAAAATCGCGTCGTGTTTGTTCCTGAACAATTCGAGAATTGACACCGCATTAATTCTCACTATTGTCAAATCAAAAAGAAGCAGTATTTTCAACGTAATTAATATATAGGAACCAAGAACAAACTACAACTGCCCATCTGTTTATATGAACTCGTTGCTATTACAACCTCTTATCGTCTCTTATCTCGACTTCGATAATACATTAAGGAACAAAATTTATACGAACGGCAAGCCAAGAACGATGCAATTTATAATTAATTACAGTTGTTTATCATTTTTGATAAGTTGGAAAGTAATTTACGAATAATCCTATTTAAAATTCATTCCTTGCAATTTATTTATTAATGAAAATCAATCTTCAATTAATCTACTTTTAAAGTAATACACACGAGTTAAATTGCATACAAATCTGAAAACTATTCGAAAGTATTTACTTTATACAAACAGTGATCCAAAAACGATGTATTTTAAGAATTGAGTATAGCGTAAAATGTTAAACTATAAAAATGCCCGTTACAACTGTCTAAACAGAAAGTCGGATATGGCAATAGGTAGTTTTGAGAAAATTATTTTAAGTAGGAATCTTAGTTTTTCGGTGTAATTAATTTGCCTGTAAATTGTACATTTTAATCCAATTGTAATGCAATTCAGGAAGTCTTGGACGCACATTTCAAACTTCAGTATTTTATAAAACTCTTTATTTTGTTTCATGGTTCGAATGAAAATCTAAGTTGTCCCTTATTTTATCTTTCTGTAAATACAGAGAATCTTTGCCGGTGCACGCCACGTGATGATAATGGCGGTGTCCACAATACTATCGACTGAAGACAGATTCATCATAATTTTTCACGTCCTCGTACCTCACTGACTCAGTCTCAGGCGATTACAGTTGACCGATCTACTGCATGTCCATTTTCTTAAGCAAGCTCATTGTTTGTTCACGCAATTCACCACTTCTTAAAATTTATTTCGCCAAAAAAAATATCGCAGTAGTTTCAAACGCTTGTGCTGCAGTTTAATCAAATTTTTAAACCTGACTATTCGTATATTCTATCAATTTTTAAACCGAATCCTTCGCGGTTCGTAAATTAAATTTGTCCCAATCGCTTTTAAATTGCTGAATCAATGACAATGCCCTCATTTAACATATTAACCTCCTTTTAACTTCCACGGAGATTTCTTAACTTGTAAGTGATCAGTGCAATAAATATGTGCTTTAAATCATAAAAAAGAATTCCTTAATATATTCGTAGCTAAAATAACCCTCTAAAGACACAACGATATGCCTGTCCTCGACGTGCAATTTGCAAGGAAAATGAGGCAGTAAACGTTCTCGAATACGCTTGTTGTTCTAATATCCTCCACAGCCGCGTCGTATCATCATAAATATGGATCTATGGAAACGTTCTGACAAAGCGTCTGGTTTTGAAGCAATATTTTGTTTTAAGATTCCAATTTATAAACAGAGTATTGGTTAACAAAAACCCTTGCTAAAACTGCATGCGTTAATTAAGTTTCATCGCCAGTTTCCTCTTTTACATTTAAACTATTCTACTTGGCACGTTAGAGTACTTCTGTTTCATTAGTGTTGAGGGAACTGCGCTCTTTCGGAGATGAGTTGAAATCAACACGTTTTAGAATAAAAAGTTGGGGTTGCAACGTACGTTATTTAAGCATTTGTACCTAGGTACTAGTTTAGGAGGCTGCACAATTTTAATCTAGATGCGTTTGTTGTTAAACTAGTTTAAATCAGGATTACGTTATTCATTCTGGCAAAAAAATATTTGTAACTATGTACCAATTTTTTTTTCTTTAATGCACGACTATGTTGGTTGGGCGTCAGTGCAACCTTTATTTTTTATTGACCTCCACTCACTGGATACAAGTGAAGCTTTAATTGTTCGCGGCTAAGTCTGGGAATTACCCCAAGGGTGAGCAATGAGAAAGGGTGTGGGGATGGTCTAAACTCTGCAATAAACTAAAGAAAATGGGTTGAGCGCCACTGTATCTGTATGGATGATAACACTAAAGATTCATTATTCCTATGAGAAGATACAGAAACTCATGGGATGTAAACACAATAAAAAACTTACAATTTACTGAACTAATGTATCTGGAAACCTCTGGAACATACTTACGACCTCTTCGATCTCGATGATCCTGAAAGAAAAAATACACAACAAACTTTCTATTAAAAAGACACAGTTTGTGCTTTCTAATAAAAAAGGAGACTAATAATTACAGGTGGATAATGTTAAGATTACCACACCAAAGATATTTAAATCAAAAATGAATTCCTAGAACAAATCAGTGGTAGCATATCTGTGCTTTTTAAATTACTTCAGCATTCGTATACTTTCATTATTCAAAGATTTATTTTCTTTAAAAAATTTTAGTAAAATTAATTGTGCGTGGAATAAAAAACTTGAGTCCAAAATGAAATTTAATATAGTTTCTCTCTCTTGATTTTTTTTTAAATATGTTTACAAAAATGAAATGATAAAATTGGTTTCTCTATACATCTGCCTTGACATAGCAAGACCTTAAGTTAATAATATCTTATAACAAGTTTCTAATACCAACTGCCCAGATCTGTTTATTGGCTTACATATGTTTCATATTGAGTTTAATTTATTTCATAAAAAAATTTGAATCACGTGCAGTTAACTTGGACAAATAACAGTTCAACTTATTTAAATATAATAAAGCTTATTAAAAATTTGACATCTGCAAGTAAATTTCTAGAAAACTGGAAATGGACTTTGAAGTCTCATCTTTTTAACAAGTGAATGCTCTGCATATCTTACAAAATTATTACAATAGCATTTCGTGACAATAATCTTCTACGCTGTTCTTTATGCACAAAATTTAATTTGACTAAACAATCCCTGAATACAACTTATGTGAGCACACTCAAGGTCTCACTTATGCATAACAAAAAAAGGTTTGATACCTGTATATGATGAGGTCGTCATCCCTAGTTACCAAACTGCGACGCACGTCTTCTGAAATCTGCTTATCAAATGGTTGTAACAGAATACCCAACAACAGCTGTAGTTGCCTTAACAAACGAGTAGTGTTCCAATCTCTTTATTCGAATATATCATTATCTTACTATATTATTATGTTACTACATCATGCGCTAAAGGAATAAAGATATTTTATAAATTATTTGATTAATGCGATCTTACCGTTAACAAGTACCGACACGAACCAATTCAAGGAGCGGCGTAATCCAGTGCCTTGCCGGTGTCACAGGAATGAAAAGCTTTGCTGTGTCCCAAGGCGACCAGCTCCCCTGTCTTTACCTTGGCACGCCTATCCTGAGGCCCCACTTATGCATAACCTGAGAAGTGTTTTGTACGATGCAATCTAAACTACATTCTCAAAAGCAATGGCCGACTTCGTTCCTTGTACCGTTCCAGTACGGGACGCTTATCTGCGTGGCGCATCACCCCGTGACCGTATTCACGCACGCGCTATTCTAATTCTAACGAATGAAAAGGAATAATCCGCCTGCAAGTTAGGCAACACAACCGACTAGATCCCTTATAAATATGTTTCTTGAAAGTATATTATTATTAAATATCTCTGGGTAAAGCATTTAAGTTATTTAAGCGAACATGATTTCCTGTTTCATTATGGAATAGTTTCTTTCAAATATATCAGTATCAAATACGAGAATTAAATACCACAGAATAAGATTATACTGATGCGATTCTTGCAAAAATGGTGCTATAGAATATATATTCGTTACAACTAAAATCAAACTACATACTTTCCTTTTGTGGTACGCAAGTATTCGGTGCCCTAAATATGACAAACAAAAGCTAGACTTTAGCTAGACCGCCAAATAGACTGGAGTTTTATATTCTCGGACAAAAAATCATATAGTGTATCTAGCTTATTTAGGAGTTACGAAGAACAAGGAACTTAATGACATCTTGAAAGCTAGAAGTATTAGTTGTTTTAATGTGAGATTGAGAGATCCCTGTCTGAAGCGAGTAAATATTTATTATAATAGACTTTTTCTCTGTTAATCAACTGTCAGGGTATGTTGAAGTATCAGATAATTTAACATTTATCACTTAGAACAAACTCGCATAGTTGTTTGACATATGCACTTATGTCTTTTAAGTGTAAGGTACACTTAAAGAATGTTTTGAAAATCTCACTCTATAACGCTTATGAAGGTCGTGTTGCTAAAAGTCGAATTTGAAATTTGTTGTATCTATATTTTTTTTAAAATACGTTGAAAACGCGGACAAAGAAAATGAGGCGGCTCCGTAGCGTAGTGGTATGTGTGTGACGACTACGCGCAAGCTGCCGGGTTCGAATCCCAGTCCGCTTGAAAAATGTTAGGTGAGCATTTTTCACAAAAATACACCCTCGTTCGGATGAGAGGTAAAATGGAGGTCCCGTGTGTGAGTGTTGTCACGCACGTTAGAGATCCCTACCTTGCTTGGAACAGCAAGGGTTTGGCAAAATTCCAAATTTTTCAGGTAAAAAAAACTCGCTTCCTGGCCAATGTAGAGCCTTCGGGTGGAGCATTGGAAAATCACATGCAAGGACAAAGAAAATGGCGATAGCGTGAGCGCCTCTATAGCATATAGGATAGGTATTTTGTTACATGCAGTTTCGGCACGAACAATTGGGTAAATATTTAAAAGAGAAACTCGTTGAAATACCTTGTTTAAAATCCTATAACCCAAAGAATTGTCGTTGACCTTGATTGCAAACAACTTGATACGTGCCGTCTGTACATGGAAATATTTTCGCCTGTACATAATTAAATTTCATATTCTTTACTGTATTCACGGTCATTTGCGAATTTTCGGTAACGATTTCGTCTGCTTTTTAAACGTAAAAAATGGCTTATTCATCACCCTATAGGTTTTATTAGTACATGCCGCTTTTGTTCTGACAAAAGGACGCAAGTGCAACAAACATTATTTTACACTGAGTTTAAAAACTTCAGAGTTTACTTTAATTTTAACTTATTTATTAAAAATATGGTAAAATATAATTTGATGAACTAATATTTCTAATGATGATGTTATGTAAAACATAATTAACGATGTGGTGTATTTATTGAAAAAAAAATACAAATTTGTCATTTACATCTTTTTTATTATTGTTGTCGGTGCTTGCGCCTTTTGTTATGGTAAACACGCATCCTACAGTTCGTTTGTAATCTGATCATAATGTTACTTTAGCGACACATACGCGTTTCGTAATAATTATCAAATAGTTAAGCAATTGTGGTTAAGTACAATTCAATTGTATTGTTTTATTCTGCATTTTTTTATAAAATTATAAAATATGGCAGAAATGTATGAAGTTGCTATACTAAGAGTAACGAAACTAAACAGCAGAAAAATATTTAGAAAAAAAATACTAATCCTAAGCAATACTTTTGTAACGTGCATTTTTATGGCTTAACATTTTACACTACCCAATTCGTAAATACATTGCTGTAACTACTATTTCTATATTTTATATTTATTAACTCGTTGGCGAATGCGTCGTATTATAATATGTGGATATACAAGTCTAGATAAGAGACGATAAGAGGTTGGAATAGCAACGAGTTGATATAAACAGATGAGTAGTTGTTGTTTGTTCTTGGTTCCTATATATTAATTACGTTGAAAATACTGTTTCTGTTTGCTTTGACAATAGTGAGACTTAATGCGGTATCAATTTTCGAATTGTTCCTGAACAAGCACGGCACGATCTTAGTTGTTTTTCTTGTGAAATAAAAGTTGTATATTAACTGTAGAGAGTGTAGTGCTAATTTCGATTGAAGTAGTATGGTTTATAGGCGGACGTGTTTGGTCGACGCACGTGTGTTTTAAGGACATTTGACGGACGGTTTTATTGTTTACGCGTGCCTTACTAATTGTTTTTAGTTGATTTTCTGTTGGAAATAAAAGTGGTAGAACTTGTTAAACTCGACCTGCACGCGTGTTCTACGGAACATTTGACGGACTTACTTTAGTGATACACGTGCTTTACTCATTGTGTTTTTTTGTTTGGTGGTTTGTCTTCTGATATTTAAACTGTGTGTGCGATCTAGTTTTGCGGTCCCTTTTTTTTTATTTTATCAGAGTAGTGCATACCTTGGATTATCCAAATACAGTTGATACTGTAGTTTCTGAATTTGCTAACCCCAAAGAATCTAAAATAGAACATTTCTTGCGCAAATTTCGTTATTGGCGAAATATAACAGATTACAGGTTTACAAAGGTATTGGTTGAAGTTTCTCGCTGCTTTTTGGATGTTTATGAAAATAATATACATTTGGTCCCAGTTGAAATTAAACTAGTGCTACAAAATATTTCGAAATTATTGTCCCGGGAAATAAAATTAACAAGAAATTTATCAATGCTACATAGTTCCGTCGCGTCATAATGTCTGCTGCTAACACCAGTGAAATACGTAGGTGTGATTAGGGTAACGTGTGATAAGTTCCATCAACATCCTCACAGTCAAGGGTGAAGTGCTTCGTTAGTGCCGGACATCGTGAATCCCACACTTCAATTGCAAGGAAGCGTTACTGAAGGACCTTTTGTAAGTTGAACTATTTCCTACTTGTTATTACTTTAAATATCTATCCGTTGTTTTGCCATATCTTTGTCGTTCTGATACCTTTTCCCATAGACTTGCATGCTATTTAAAAAAAAAGACAAATTAACAATACTGGATGACTCATATCAATTGTGCTTACCTATTTATCTTTTGTTAAAATTTTGTCTGATTTATGTTTAATTGGTGTGTGAGGAAACGTTTACGCTACTCCCCAATATTACCTCACTTTGTACTAAAAATTTTTGTATTGCTGTTACCGTTGTTATATTATATAGATTATCCAAACAGGTTTTTTTTTACATTCTACAAAGTACTGAACAATCTATGCTTGATCAGCATGCTATGTTTTTTTCTTTATTTCAGGTTGGCAGGACTAATTTTGTTTTTTTATTGCAGGTTTGCTATTCTAACTTTTTTTTATTGCAGGTATTGTTACTAATTCCTTACAGCCACGTACGTTATAAGTTGGTCTGCGTTCTACAACACCCCCTAACCTCCGATTGAGCCCGGTCATTTATTTGATTTTCTTGGTGTTACGCTCGGCTACGAGTCAACGTAGCATAAATTTGGCACCCAACGTGGCGGCCACGATTAACGTAACACTTTTAATAAGATCAAAATCATTAATACTAAAAGACAAAAGGTTCTATTTTATAAAACTACTTTGTAACTTTTAGAGTTGGCTGATTAATTTATCAGACAACGCTTATACTTTGTCTTTTGAAATTTTTTGTAACTTTATTGAAAAATAGTGCTAATCTCCCTCCTTTGATAACTTGAAATACTGTACTTAAAGGTAAAACCTGTAATGACTTTGCTTTTCTAGCAAAATGTTCACTTATTCTCTACATTTTAATGTCTAAAAAGTAGCTCAGGGAACATTTTCAATCAAGAACCATACTATTATTACACGCATTTTCTATATCCGTTTATGGAAAAGTATCGGTTTCATCGCCGGCATATTTCAAAGAAAAACTCATGATGGTTATTTTGGCTCGATCACAATGTTTTACACAATTCGATGTGATTGTCATATTTTTCTTATTAATAGGTAACTCTGCAATATAAGCATATTCTAGTTACAAATTGCGTTTGCAGTAACGCATTCATAAATTGTGAAATTGTAATAAGCATATTTTCTTGAATAGCCAATAAGCATGTTGTGCGGACCATGAGACGTTATCGAAACTTTTTGTAAATCAAACATTATTATTTTTTCTTTGGCATTTGATTTTTTTATTATTACAAGAAATAGCTTTTAGCACCATCCCTGTCCTTAATATGCTTTTGTTATTCAGCTTCTATTAAATCATTTTTCATCTTGTCTGGAATGTGCTCGTATTTTTTCACATATAGCACATTTGTTCGTCTTTGGTACATGTATTTCTATATTATAATTTTTAAGTAAAATGCTCTTGAAGCTAGAAAGACCCATTTTTGGAAAACTGTTGGTGAATGATTTACACATTTCATATAAATTAGTTAGATTTGTTATGTCTGCTGGTAGGTAAAGCTTGGATGATGATTATCTGCACGGCTAGCAGTCTTTTGATAAAAATATCAGAATTACTTTTTGTCCTTCAGTAATCTTATGTCAGGGGTCGTGTTTACCACGTTGATCTCGAATTTGACGTGTGTGCCTTTAATTGCATTTCGAATTATACGTCATGTAATACTAAGTGTGGCTAAAAAAAACTGTTGGCACACTGAATTGTGTACCGTCACTTTAGTGAAAAGTGTTGCATCTCCTATATCTCTCACTATTAGTACGTTTTCGTTGAACGTGTTTATTCTGTATACAACAATTGATAAAATTCTTTTGTACAATTCCATCAGTTATTTCCCGTTTTGCATAAATTATTGCGTTTATCGTCAGAAAATGTACAACAAAAATTAGTACATTTTTTCTTCCTTCGCGTGGATTTCCCAAAACATTGTTTTTTTTTGTGCTTACTCTTGTCTTTATAACTGTTATATTCTACTCCACGAGATCTTCTTTCTTTGTTTAACTGCTCTTTATATTTTTCTTAATTTTTCTTTTTCCGTATTATGATTTTAAGCTAGCGCTACTAGAATTTCGACTTAAAGTTCATCTTAATGTTGATTTTGATCTTGATATCAATCCTGGTGTTATCGGTTGTATTTGTAAGTCTAAATACAATATACCATCTAACCCTGTAGTTCTGACACTGTGCGTATTGCAGACAGGATGTCAGGTTTCATTTTCTTGGACAAGATATTATTAAAAAGGTGTAACTGCATCAGAAACTTCAATAGCATCTGCTAATATAATGAATAGTGCAATAATAGTTCCTCTTCTACAACAATATTTTGAACCGTAGCGAAAATTTTTAATTGGTCATTTCCAAAACATTGTTGCGCTGCAGTTTCAGAGGTGCTATTAATACTACTGTTGGAATAATCGACAAGTTTGGGCGAATCTTAGATAATGTACTGATGTTGTTCGTTCTCTTCCAAACCAATTTGATCCATAATAGAAATTATTTGCTGGTTATCTTCAAAATTTTCTTCATTATCTTCTAGGAATATTATGTCTTCCTTTAGTACCTCATTAAAATCTACAGGTATTTTTACTTCTTCCAAGGCAAGCTTGAGGATTTATTGTGTTCGCGTTGACATTCTGAGAAAATTATAATTGCTTAAGCGCAGTAACTTAACGAAACCTTCCAACAAAATATCAAACTAGCTAATTTTTATATGCAGGAATTGCATGTAGATTACATTCCTATTATTTAGTAGAATATCCTAAAGCCATTAAACAACAAAAAAATATGATCTGCTTCGCGACAGAAAAGTTTTAATTTGGCATTAATATTGCCATACAAGTGGTGGTTACACTCTGAACTAATAATTTTTCGTTTTGCTTATGCGCCATCAAAATAAAACACGTGCTCTTCGATTTTTTCACTTTAATAATACCAATGGTATGTTAAATATTGCAAAACAGAATATCATAACACTACGTCCTGCATTGATAAACATTATCTTACCTTTTTCACGAATGTATAAACTCGCACAAAGCACTCTACAGCACTAGCAGCTTACGCTGTGTGGTCTGATTGCAAACGGAAACATCTTATTGGTAGAATTTGTCGCTTGCGCATTTATGATTGCTAATAGCATGGTAACCAATTTTTTGTCGGTGACGCGATTGGTGCCAAACGATTCGGTTTGAATTTCTCGCGCCATATCTACCATTAGCTCAAAATTTAACCTTTTGCCACCCACGTCTTTTTGTCAGAACTCAATCGATGTAATTATAATTTAAATCTGCAAATATTCTCTATTTTAATATAGCCTTAAAATCTAGTATTTCTCTTAAAAAATTATAATAAGTTTAAAACGTGGTTTGGTTATCAAAATAATTTGTTTTCAAAAAATTTTAATGTGTTATGTACATGTTTCTGAAAGATTATTTCTGGTCTGCTTATATGTAGAATGTATTTAATATGACGTTAGGAAGGTGTTTCCTATAATTTTATACTAAAGATAGGCAACTTTTCTTACCCATTGTGCATTAGTCCTTGCGTCGATCTATTTTCGTGTTATTTTAAAACGTTTTACGACCTGTTCCACTACAGAAGCTTAACGTGGTTTTTCCAAATTATCGATATAAAGATAGATTTTGAATATGTAAAGTTACCAACCGGCTTATCCAACATAAGTTTAATGCAATTAGGTTTGATGTTTCTCTTATCGATTGGTGGATGTTTTGGAAGATACCTTTCGTATGGTTCTTTATCGGTAGAAAAATGGTTTGAAAGAAATTTATGCGGTGATTTTTTGATGATTGTGTGCATCGTTCTATCGAGAACAGTATTGAATTGTTTTCCGTTTCTACGGATATAACAATAATAATTAATGGTCTAATTAGGATATTCTGTCCTTCAATGAGGAATGTGATCGTGCAATGTTCAGAAAGTAGTAAATTAAGCAAAGAAATTTAGGCTGCACCGAGAACCACAACAACAAGGAGAATTTAAGGAATAATGCCATGCTAGCTGAAAATGTCGTAGAGTGGGGTGGGTTTCACAAAAGTAAAAAGGAAATCTTAAGAAAGGCAATTCATCTACAAGCCCTTAAAAAATCAACATGTTGTAAAAGAAAAACCAACTCGTGTAGAAAACAACATGTATCTAGTGTATTTCGAAGAATTAACAATGCAGGAATTTACGCAATTAATTAGTATACTCAACTATCTAAAATTAATCTTTAACCTAGAACAAGAATAATAAAAAAACATTATGGATTGGTCTTTAGTCGCTTGCTTACTATTATTGTTAAGTCTTTTTAGAAAAAAATATTCATTCAAAGAACAATTGAAATAACTAAATACTTATTGCAATTTTTAAATATTTGCCATCAAAATTAGGCATATCAAAGCAAATATACTGTCATAGTGTCCACAAGTAATAAAAAAAAATAATAATCGACTGATCGAAACGCATTTCTTAACAGCTGTAAAAGAAATTAAGTAAAAAACATTGCATTTACATAATAGTGTACTCTAAATTTTGTATATGTAAACAAAATTATACGTAATACCCAATCAAGAAAAGCTGTTTTTATTAGCATGTTCCGTCAGTTTGAGTAAAGTAAGCTTAATTTCAACACCATTATACCTCAGTTTGTGGGATGAGCAACCGGAAAAGCAACAATAAACCACACCAAATTCTTCCTGATGTAGGTCATCAAAGCGACGGAGAAAAGAAATTGGAATTCATACAGCTTGGCCGGACGTTCCCTTGCGGCCCCACAACTGGTTACAGTCAACATCTGAGAGATCACATGGCATATCATACTAAAAATTTTTCCTGTAAACCAAGTGAATCAAATTCAGAAAAAGTAACAATAATCATAGTAACTCTTCTGCACTTTCCTTAACCAGCAGCTAGGAATAAATTGTTATCTGACCTAAGGTATATGTCTATACATATTACGTAGTGATGGGTCGAATTGTTTGAAAGTAATTTAGCACTGGTCGCTGTAAATAATTTCGTTATTCGAAAAATTATATCTTTCAAACTAAAAACTTTGTACAAACTAACTTCAGAATCCCATATTATAAATGCATCAGTGAATTTGCATAAGAATATCTTAATATCTTAATTCGGACTTTTACAAGTCATTAGATGAATGTAAAATTCGACAAGGAATGAATTGAATATGACATATTAAGCACTTAAAGCCAACAGCATCTGATAGCAGAAAAGCCATTTGATAAAACACTTAGCTAAGTGATTGTAATATTTCCTAAAACAAATGTTTTAATAATTGAAACCCACGTTTTAAACGTATTATAATTTCTAAGGAAAATACCAGGTATAATACTTTGTTGAAAGAGTATAATTGCATTTACTAATAGAACCTACAGGGTGTTGAATTAACAATTATTTTAATTTAGAGGGAAGTGTGAAACGCTTAACAACTTCGCACATGGCCGTAGATACAGTACTGGATATGCAATTTTAAATTACCGTAACGTAGCATAACAGTTTTGCTAAAATATAGGGTACATCAATAACACCGTGAATGACTTTATATAAAAACAGATGAGCATTAATTCCGCGCCGTACATCGAGGGTTCAAACAGCATATTTAGATAATAACAAAGTTTGATTTATTTTTGGATTTGGGTACACTCGAGTCACAACGAATGCAACAAGTTTAAAATATTTACCCTGCACTTTTTCTAATAAAACCATATACACTTTATATTGAGAGTTTCGCATAAGAGCGTAATATTCCAATTTGACCTTACCAAAGTTATATACAATGTTCTGAGTGCATGGGATATTGGTAAACGACTTGCAGTTGCGAATTAAAAAGCCACAAAGTTTCAATGCAGACGATGAGATATGTTTATAAAACGTTTCTGGTCAAATAGTACCCGAAGATCTGTTAGACTGGTGACACGAGTCAAAGTAACACTATTAACACTATAGTTAAATACAATTGGTTGTTGTTTACATGTAAAGAAAAGAATTTTAGATTTGCTAACATTAAGTTGTAGATTATAGATAGTTATTGAAGTACCAGTTCTGTAGTCTGTTGAGTTGTACTTGAAGTTTATTGCAGTCATCGTCATGCAAAATATTAGCATGCAGTTTGAGATCGTCACTACAAATGATTATCCAATGCTCCACCCGTAGGTACTACATTGGCCAGAAAGTGAGTTTTTTTACTTGAAATTTTTTTGCCAAACCCGTGCTGTTCCCAGCTAGGTAGAAATCATTAACGTGTATGACAACACCCACACATGGGACCTACATTTCGGAACAACCACCTTCCGTATAAGGATAATATCGGAAGGATTGTTGATACAAGACGGTTTGGCGACCCTCAATTTTGATAATAGAAGAACTTTTCAGGACAAGCGAATATTGTAAAATGGTTTGATTCTATTTAGCCATTTTACTATTTTTATTTCCTTAATTTTACTATTTTTAATATTTTCTCCATAGGAACTCACATCTACACAACTGTAGTTATCCGGTGTATCCTTAAAATTGTTACGAGGCCTTCGCCCCTTTAGAGTAATTCTAAATTTATAACGTAACAATGCAGTCTCCCGTTAAAAAAGTTTGTAAAAAAGTCACAACGCCTTTATTCGTTGTCATAAAATAAATGTCACGTATATGACAAAACTCAATAAGTGTTTTAAAAAAAAGCTAAAGTATAACGTGATAAATTTTAGAAAACCAAATGCAAAAAAGATCAATTCGGAATAACCGCCCTCCGTGTAAGGATAATATCGGAGGAACTGTTGATACAAGACGGTTTGGCCACCCTCAATTTTGACAATAGAAGAACCTTTCAGGGCGAGTGAATATTGTAATATAGTTTGATTGTACTCGTATTTCGCTACTTTATTATTTTTATTTTCTTAATTTTACTATTTTTATTATTTCCTCCGTAGGAACTCACACCTACACAACTGTAGTTAGCCGGTACATCCTTAAAATTGTTACGAAACATTCACTCTTTCAGAGTAATTTTAAATTTATAACGTAACAATGCAGTCTCCCGTTAAAAAAAGTTTGTAATAAAGTCACAACGCCTTCATTCGTTGTCATAAAATAAATGTCATATATATAAACGTAAATAAAACAATCACTTTCTTACCGCAGTAATCCACCATTTCAAATGTTATCCTTCACTTACTGTTCCATCTGTTATTGTAGGATTAAAACTGTTTGGTGGTGATCATGTCATATCTCACTTGAAGTTGTTTTTGTGTTTAAAACCGCAAATAACTTTCATAAATTATATATCTACTTCATGTCCGTTGCTAATTAGTTAGCTAATTAGTCTAATAGAGTAATTAGTTTCACATAAATTTCCTATTACATTAATGCAACCGTTGACTTTTATAATCCGCAAGTATATAATTATTAAATCTAAACGCAAAAGTTTATAATTACTAAGGGCTTTCTTTCATTCCAAAAATTTTAGAATATCCAAAAACTTTTAGTGTCTTAATTTCAGCTAAACGAACTGCCTTAATTCAACATAATCTACTTATTCTAGCTATCGCCGCAGGTAGCGCAACCCTTCATCGTGGCACATACACGAGTTTGCAAGAACCCACGCATGCTTAACCTACTTGCCAAATCTGTAAAGAACACCCTACAAAAACTCACGCATCATTAAATTTCCATTTTATTTCTTGAAACTGGTTTCGTTTAATTTTCCACTATTCAGTCGTATTACTACATTTTTACATTCTAAATTAACTTCTCTGAGATATACTTTCCGAGCTTACTTTTCAGCACTTAACGTTCTATGCTATACCGACACTTACTGCGCGGTCTACTGCTGTATTACGCGCTTAACTGATTACATTTTAACCTGTTCTTATTTCCAGCTTGCCAATAATTAATTCGTTTTGTCCATCGGATGTAATTATTGTTATTTAATTTTCCCTCTTTCTTACGTTTAGCATCGGGTTTTATCATGGTACAGTCTGGTATCATATGATTTACTTAGCTTAGCGCCCCGTGTTTCCTTCTATCTTCAGCAATATAAATTAATACATTGTAACATTTTAAATTGTATTGTATATTATTATTAAACCACTTGTAATTTTTTTAGTCGTGAATTTCAACTATTCAGCGCCTGAATTTTTACGTTATATAAACATGCTTAAAGTGTGTCTGAGTTATAATAGCAACTATGCACTATTAATTCTAATTTATCTAGCTAATATTTGTATAAACCTCTTTTGTATTTCGAATAATTATAATATGAAACATGCCAATTAATAATTTGCTGTTATTTACTTCGTAACTCTAAAGCTTTCTTAAAATGACATGACCACATTATGAAGATTTACGATTAGAATTATAATGTTTATTTTTGTTTGGTTTTCGAATAATTTATTAACCTTTCTGATTTCGTGGTTTAAGTGTATTGTACGATTCCCTGCATCCTATACCTATTTATTACATTGTATGATTTATGAAAATTTTCATTTCAGTGGTTTTTACTGTCGTGAGATTTATCCAATTTAATGATTATTGCGTTACTTCAATGCTGTATTAAATTGTACTAATTTATTTTACGAAAATCCGTTTTTATTGCTAACTGCTCTAATCTAAAAACATATTTTCTTTAAACAAAAGAATTAAATATCATATTTAATCTTTAGACTGTACTTTCAAATTTGTTAATTTTTTTCTTTCCCATCTAATTTATAACTAGTGTAGCGTCTTGCGTTATAGATAGTACTTTTGGTATTATCAATATACTTTAAATTTTAAAAAAGAAAATTTTTTATATTAATACCTACGTTGTAAAACAACTATAATGTACACAACTTTATACTTACCTTGTAACGATAAAGCACAGTACAATAGACGATTATGTATTTTTTCTATTTATTACAGAAGATATACCCACCCTATATACGTTAAATATGGGATGACGTCATAATTCAAATAAATGCTGCGTTGTCATGGTTAAGTTATTTTATGTGTATTTCCTGATCAGAGTAACCAAATGTTTAGGCATTCTAAGTGTTAAATACTCGAAACCTGCAATGTATAAGGTGTTTTAGTTCTGAAAAGAACTGTATTATTTAGCAAATATAAAGCACAAACGATTTACTATAAAACTAAACAATGACAATAAAATGAGAAATGTCAAAGTAATAGAAGCAAAAAATGTTGCAACACCAAACGCATCTGTCAACTGCTACACACTAAATCCTAATATCATTAAACCTACGTTCATTGTTACGTTCACATTTTACAATCTTTAGCGCTTTATTACTATAAAATAAAATTAAATAAAAACCCTTAACCACAAAAAATATTTAAATTACTAGATACGTATTTCGACCACTATGTGGTCATCATCAGTAGGAAATCTGTAATTAAATAATAATTAGCTGTTGTTCTGGAACACTTCAGAGGATATTCTCCTCACCACATAGGCTGAAGTGAACCTTCCCAACATATAATTTACTATATTGTTGCTTAAACACTATTGAGGATATTCTCCTCACCCGCAGGCTGGTGTTATTAACACCAGCCTGCGGGTGAGGAGAATTTGCATTCAAGTAAGTCAATATAGTAAATGTATATAGTTATATCACCACATTAAAGGTTATTAAATTCATTACTTGATAATTTTGAGATCTATAATTTAAAGAGGTTTGTTGAAATACATTTAAGGTACAGATACTTTGTAAACTTTTGGGCAAGTTAACACACCAGTATCGGTTTCAGAATTCTAGGCCTACTTACCCGGGACATGTCCATGTATTCTCCGCTGTAGAGTAGCCAAGGCGTTTGAAAAAAGTAGAGTAAATACTATTGGAATAGGTAAGTGGGCCCTTATATTGCAATTTTGAACCATAAAAAGTGATATAGAATTGGTAGTCGATTATATATGTATTAGGTAACTCGGTCCTTGATTCTTTGACTGATACAGGTAGGTCAGGACAGGGGGTGAAGTGTTACATCTCGTCAATTACCACTTCTCAAGCAGGTATCAATACTTTTTGAAAATTATTCAATAATTTGTCCAATAGCGGCTTAATTTTGTGCAACCTATCTCCATCAAACGCATTATTAATGGCAAAATGTACATATTTTAATAATAACAGAAATCCATCTCTTCGCACGGAGCTAATGAATTCATTGTGAAACATATCTTCTTTACACCAGTAATCAGTAATAGATGGTAATGGACCCATACCCACAGTAATCACGATTGCAAAGAAAAATAAAACCTCTTTTTTATCAGTGTCTTTGTTACAGCTAGAAACTGTACTTTATTGCATTGTATCTTATTATTGTAAAAGAAGGTAAATTTAGTTTCATACCTGCATAAGGGTTGGGGTAAACGGGGAACAAAACGCTCTCTCTTTCCGCAAGTAGTGTTAAGCAGAACGCGATGGTAACAGCATCTCGTTGTGGAGATGCCATTGTATACAGTTAAAGTAATAAATAAAAAGTTATCCTTAGAATTGCCTTTTATTGCTAAAGGTCGCTAAGATAATATTACATGGTCCTTGCCGGATGAACCTTTTTTGGTTTATTTTTGTGGTGCATAATTAATTTGAAATTAATTACGTATAAGTGCAAAGGGATGAGCAAGTGGTTCATTTCTACAAGTTACATGAGCAACATTGATATCGAAGTATTGCAATAAGCAAACATAACGTGTGTGTCAAGTGTTTAATTGAGAGTGTGTAGTAATTACAAATCTTGTATGATAACAAAATTACTACAATAATTCAGTTCGTGGAAAAATTGGCGTCATGCAAATTCTGTGCGACTTAAAGCGGACAGTCGAACAAAACGCGGCAGGTAGATTGTAACGGTACATCCTACAAATTTGTATGGGCAAATTCGAAATAAAGACGACAAGAGTTTCAATACCTGGTCCTAAAGGGGTTGCGAGAATTCCTTACAATTGCTAAGTTGATGACACACAAATTCCAAGGGCACCTTTTAATTTCAAATGATTTAGAAAGCGACAGGTGAGTTCCTTACATTCATTCCACTTCCTAGAAAGTTCGAACACTAGGGTTAATTCATATTGGAATTTTATAAATAAAAATACATTTTGTGATAAGTAATAGGGCATTTTTTTACATACGTAATGGCTACTGAATTAGAAAAGCTAATTAGATCTCGCGCAGCACTGAAAGCTCAAATTACAAGATTTGATTCCTATTTGCAAGGAGTTTTTAGTCAAAAGAATTTAACTAATGAAATCATTTTGCAAGTTCAATTAAGAGTAGATAAATTTGAGGATTTAATTGAAAGGTTTAATGACGTTCAATTAAGCATTGAATGTTTGCAGGACAAAGTTGAAGGTGAAGTTGCAAATCAAGAGCGCGCAGAATTTGAAAATTCGTATTTTAGATTACTTTCAGCTTCTAAACAACTTGTTTCTGATTTCAATGATAAGGTTAGCCAAGTGACGCCTAATGAAAATAAAATAGTTAATTCTAGTATTAAATCAGGAAATGATATTAAATTGCCGCCTTTGCAGATTCCTATTTATGAAGGTTCATATGAGGAATATAGTCAATTCCATGACATTTTTACGTCAGTTATAGATTCAAACCCAAATTTAAGTGACGTTTAAAAGTTATACTACTTGAAAAGCGCTGTTCGTGGAATCGCGGCAGAAACAATTCAGGCACTAGAAGTAAGTTCCAATAATTACACAGTAGCGTGGGATTTATTGCAAGAACGTTTTTCAATAAAAGCTTAACTATATTTAGTCATTTAAAAGGTTTATTTGATTTGCCTCCAGTTCAAAAGGAAAATGGTACTAAAATTAGAAAGTTATTGGACTCTTATCAAAGACATTTGAGAGCCTTACAAGCTCTAGATGAAAATGTTCAAGGGTGGAACACCATGCTGGTATTTTTAATATCTCAAAATTAGACCCAGCTAGTTATAGGGTTTTGAAGAAACTCAGTCGAAGGATAGGGTACCAAAATTGGAAGATCTCACGGAATTTTTAAAAGGAAATGCGATTTGCTTGAAAAATTCAGGGCAATGTATCTGAAGCAAAGGTTACTAGCTCTGGCGGAAAATCCAAGGTTCAAAGTCATTCATTTCTTAGTGCACAAAGCGAATGCGCATTTTGTAAAAAGAAAGATCACCCAATTTACAGTTGTTCAAATTTTTTAAAATTGCCAACAACCAAAAGGTCAAGCAAGTGCAAAGGCTCAAATTGTGTATGAATTGTATGAGGCCTAATCATTTTAGCAAAATTGTAGATCGCAGGGATGTAAAAGTGCGGTAAAAACATAGTACTTTGCTGCATTTTGAAACGGAATCGAATCCTGTAAGCAAAGAGGTAGATACAAAAGACGACACACCGATTGTGGGTGAAGTTGTTTTAAGTTCACAAGCGTTATCACAAAACGCAGTTGTACATAGAACTCTGCTTTCTACAGCTAGAGTAAAAATTTACGATAGAAATGAAAAAGTTCATAACTGTAGGGCATTGTTAGATTGTGGTTCGCAGTCAAACTTCATGACAGTTGACTTGTGTAATCGGTTAAAACTTGATAAAATAAAAAATGATCTTCAAGTTACAGGTTTAGGTTCGATGAAATTTAGCATAAAATTTAAAACTGAAGCCACCATCGAATCTAATGCCAATGCATATTCTTGTAAAATATCGTGTCTTATTGTTGATGAAATAGCGGGAAATATGCCAAATTTTGAATTTGATACTTCATCATTTGATATTCCAAAAAACTTGAAATTGGCGGATCCAGAATATAATAGACCTAATCAAGTACAATTACTTTTAGGGGCAGGTATATTTTGGGCGTTGCTCTCCACGGGCCAAATTAAGTTAGGCAGTAACAAGCCTATTTTGCAAAAAACCATGTTAGGTTGGATATTATCAGGTCAACTATTAGAAAATAAACATAATAGTGAAAACACCTTGCAGTGCAATTTTAGCTCGAATTTTCATGAGCAGTTTAAGAAGTTTTGGGAACTGGAGGAACCAGTTATGCCTTCTAGTTTTGAATCTAAGGAGGACCAAATGTGTGAACTACATTTTGTAAATACTTTCACAAAGGACGTTCATGGCAGGTTTATAGTGTCTATTTCTTTTAAAAAAGCTCCTGAAGAATTAGGGGAATCTAAATCGGTGGCTCTTAAACGTTTTCTATCGTTAGAAAGGAAATTTTCAAAAAATGAGTTTTGAAGCAAGAGTATGTAAAATTTATGAAGGAATATGAGGCGTTGGGTCATATGACAAAAATAAGTGAGATGGTTTCACATAAAGGTCCCACCTATTTTTGCCACATCATGCTGTGTTAAAGAGGGCAGTTTGACCTCAAAAATTCGTGTAGTTTTGATGGTTCTGCGCGTACCAGTTCAGGTTTATCATTAAACGACTTACAAATGGTAGGTCCAGTTTTGCAGGATGATTTGTTATCAATTTTGTTAAGATTTAGAATTCATTCAGTGGTTTTAACTGCAGATATTGCTAAAATGTACCGTCAGGTTCTAATTATACCCGAAGAAAGGTATTTACAACAAATTTTTGGAGGAGGACATACTAGAGCCTATAAAATATATACTTTAAATACGGTAACATACGGTACAGCATCAGGGTCTTTTTTAGCAATTCGTGCATTGCAACAAATCGGGCATGAATGTAAAGAGACAAATCCAGAAGTTTCCAAAGTCATTTTGAACTCATTTTACGTAGATGATTTGTTAATGGGTACCAATTCTGTAAAAGAGGCATTAGAGATTCAAAAGGGATTAGTGGAAGTCCTAAGAACAGGGAAGTTTGAACTCAGAAAGTGGAATTCAAACGAGCGTTCTATTTTAAAGCATATTAAAATCAGGAATCCTTCTGAGGAATATTTAGAAATTGGCAGTTCGGAAAGCACAAAGACTTTGGGATTATTTTGGTCATCAAACGGCGATTATTTAACATATAGAGTAAAGCAAATTAGTTCTGCAAAGTTTATTTCAAAAAGAAGTATTCTGTCTGATATTGCACAGATTTTCGATCCGCTGGGATTACTAACACCATGTATCATCATAGCAAAAATGATAATGCAAAAATTGTGGCAATATAAATTGAGTTGGGATGAATCTATTCCTGCAGAATTGCATACAAAGTGGAAAAACTTTCGGGATAATCTCTCGAATGTAAACAAAGCTCGTTTACCAAGACAAGTTACAATTTCGAACAGTGTCGAAATTGAATTGCATGGATTTTCAGACGCAGCGCAACATGCCTATGCTGCAGCTGTGTATATCAGATCAGTTGATGGAAATGGAAATACTCTAGTTAGGTTATTATGCGCAAAAACTAAAGTATCTCCTCTAAAGGTAATTACAATCCCTAGGTTAGAATTGTGTGGTGCACTGATTTTGAGTCAATTGGTTGATAAGGTTATTAAAGTATTAGATTTAAAGATTGATAAATGTTTTTATTGGTGTGATTCAGAAATCGTACTTTCGTGGATCAAGAGCGAACCAAGTCGCTTAAAAACATTTGTCGCAAATAGAATAACTCAGATTCAATCATTAACAATCGTAAACGATTGGTTATATGTTAATTCAAAAGATAATCCTGCGGATTTAGCTTCTCGTGGTGTTGCTCCAGAAAAAATCTTAAATCAAGATATTTGGTGGTCTGGTCCATTTTGGCTTTCTTTTCCGCAGTGTGAGTGGCCTATAAAACAAATTTCATTATTGCAAAATAACCAGGAGTTACTAGAGGTAAAGGGTGTAACTTGTTTGCTAGTAAACGAACTATTCATGTCATTTAAGAATTTTTCTACATTTAATAAGGCTAAACGCATAATGGCATATTGTAGTAGGTTCATATGTAATATAAGGTTAGGAGCTGTAAACAAAAACATTGGCCCTCTTACCGTGCAAGAGCTTCTAGAAGCCGAAGTTATTTTAGTAAAATTGGCGCAACAAGAAGTATATGCCCAAGAAATTTCAAAATTAAAACAATAATTGTCAGTCTCAAATACGAGCAAACTAGTGTCATTAAATCCTTTTATAGATGCGAAAGGGCTACTAAGAGTAGGTGGAAGATTAGATTCCTCATTGTATAGTTACGATAAAAAGCACCCAATAATATTGCCTAACAAGCATGTATTAACTAAATTAATAATGTTTGATTATCACATCTCATTACTGCATTCTGGCGTGCAAACATTGTTAGCTTCTATGCGTGAGAAGTATTGGCCTATTAATGCTAAAGATCAAGCCAAAGGTATTGTGAGATCATGTGTTAAGTGCTTCAGAGTTAGACCCAAGGAATAAAATATTTAATGGGCAATTTACCTGCGGCTAGAGTAAAACAAGCGTATCCGTTTGAAAATTGCGGAGTAGATTATGCCGGTCCATTTGAACTACGAACTCACAAAGGTCGAGGGTATAAGTCTTACAAGGCATATGTGTGTTTATTTGTTTGCATGGCAACCAAAGCCGTTCATTTAGAGGTCGTGACCGATTTAACCACGGAAGCTTTCATAGCCACACTAAGGCGCTTTTCTGGTCGTAGAGGCAAACCCTCACACATTTATAGTGACAATGGCACCAATTTTGTGGGTGCAAATAGGGAATTGCAAGAGCTGGCTGAATATTTATCAAATGAAATTACTCAAAATCAATTAAATGAAAAATCAACAACTTTAGGTATTACTTGGCATTTTATTCCTGCACGTTCACCAAATTTTGGGGGCATTTGGGAGGCTGGGGTAAAGTCCACTAAATCACATTTAGTTAGAGTTTTAGGTAATGTTTCCTTAACTTATGAATTTTTTTCTACAGTCGTAGTACAAATAGAAGCGGTGCTTAACTCCCGACCTCTATCCTCATTATCTGATGATCCAAACGATCCAGATCCTTTAACACCCGCTCATTTTTTAATTGGTCGAAAATTAACGACGGTGCCTGATCCGAGCCTATCACACATTAGCGAAAACCGTTTAAATCTGTATCAGCAGATGCAAACAATAGTTCAGCATTTTTGGCGTCGCTGGTCAACTGAATATATTTCTGAGCTGCAGCAGCGACAAAAATGGCGTCAAGTAGGACAGCATTCAATCAAGGTTGGTGATATGGTAGTGATTAAAGATGATAAAACTCCTCCCCTTCAATGGAATATGGGAAGGATTGCTGAAGTGTTTCCTGGTAAAGACGCTATTGTTCGCGTTGTTTCAGTGCGAACCAATCATGGTGTTGTAAAGGTTTCATTGGCTAAGATTTGTATTTTGCCTATCAAGGACAATTTGCCTTGAACATGTATTTTACTTATATATAACATGCATATTTTGTTCTCAATTATGTATTAATATTGTTTTTTCTTGTTTCTTTTTTGATACGTTCAATACTTAAGTTTATGGGTGGGGTCAGTATGTTACAGCTAGAAACTGTACTTTATTGCATTGTATCTTATTATTGTAAAAGAAGGTAAATTTAGTTTCATACCTGCATAAGGGTTGGGGTAAACGGGGAACAAAACGCTCTCTCTTTCCTCAAGTAGTGTTAAGCAGAACGCGATGGTAACAGCATCTCGTTGTGGAGATGCCATTGTATACAGTTAAAGTAATAAATAAAAAGTTATCCTTAGAATTGCCTTTTATTGCTAAAGGTCGCTAAGATAATATTACAGTCTTCCCACTTTATGCTTATCTTAGACCTATTAGAACTTTCTAGCTGGTGTCTTACAAATTTGTTAGTTTCCATTACAATTAGTTCTAGAACATCGTCACATACAAAAAGTTTGTAGACATATAAGGGTTCGTTAATTTGTTCTTGTTCAATACTGATTTTACTCGAAATGCTATACTTTTTGATGTAAACTGTCACCGTACCAATTACGGTATGATTGCCTTTGTTGACAATTTAATGAGAAGCTATAACAGATATTTTCCAAGTGAAATTGATATTTTTACAGTTCAGTTTTCTACTCTTAAGAATGCATTATCATTATAACAGTTTTAGGTTATTTTTTTACTATTTGGGATTGTTTTCCTGTAAATATTTGAATGTCAAATAAATAAATAAATTACTAAATTCAAAATCAACTGGTTTAGAATAGATTGTTCTCCATATACGTTGTTCTTGATTTGTGTCAAAACTGTGATCATTAACATGATCTGTAGCATTATCTACGTAATCTGACACATCAGATAATTGAGAAGAACTCGACCCGAAGTCGGAATCAGGTGAAGGCATGAAAATATGATCAACGATAGAATCATCATTTGAAAAGGGTTTTCCTTCATTACTAAACAACTCGTCTATCTGAATTTTATTTCTTGCAGTCTTATTTGGAGGCGGTATATTCTCATTATTATATTCCGATGACAGAGTTTCGATACAGCTGCGAGCAAACAAGATCTTGTCTTGAAAATCATTATTTATTGTTGAAGATTCTAAATGATTATCATCCAATTCATGAAGTGGTGCTCTATCTACTTGGTGCAGGTGATATATCCGAAACTGTTGACAATATATTTTCATAATCTACCAGTTGTCCAGTGCCTTCAGATTCAAAGCAACTTGTTACGGTAAACCATGCGGGTCAGGAAGAACAAAAAAACCATTAAAGTAAAGACTCGCACGAAATTACGTAGCCAAAGGAAGAGATGCCGGGCTAACGTCGATCGGAGATTGAGCATGGGAAAGTAATCGAAAATAAAACACAAGAAGAAAAAAAACCTAGTCGTCTTTCTGAAATAAAAATTAGTTGATGAGTACAAACAAAAACAGAACATAGTCTGTCAAAGAAAAGTAAGGATACATATACTGCCGTCCTAAGGAAGAACCTCGTAACTCTGATTTTTGTGAAAATTGAGATTTTGCTACGAGCTTAGTGCTAGACTAAAAATTTATGATTTTACAAAACTTAAACATCGTATCTCTCGTAGTTTAAAAGAAAACGTAACTTGATAATTACGTGAAATTGAAATTGTTGCTGTATTATTACAATAGAACACCGTATCTGAAATTCTTAAGATAAAACCCAGTAACTTTTATTTAGTTACGTTTATCTTAGCAAGTAAAAAATACGGTATTTTTATGTAGTAAGTGGCTATCTTTGGTGCCCATTTTTACAATTCGCCCTTGTAACTCGTTACTTCCTAATGGGTAGATTTAATAAATTAAACCTATTCAGTTTATTAAAGATTATTTGACATGCTACACGCTTTGCAGCAGGAATCATATCATAATTTATTGTATTGAAGCGGGCTACTGCTACCGCGTTTCTTTAATTTAAAAACAAGTAATAACAATAGTCTTGATTACTCACTGTTCCCAAGTCTAATTAACAGTATATGCCTTATTTATAGACGTTTTCAGTCCAATTAACAATGAAGCACTATTACACTAATGAATTTACAAGCACTAATATCTTCTTAAACTAACTTCTTTACCATAGGTCCATTAACAACACTAACACAACTATTTATTTACACACTTCTATTTATTTATGAATACTACAAGCTGCATGTACATTAGACACAGCATATAACATTTATGTATACTCTTGAACTCCTAAAAACTCAACTACGTTTGCTGTACACGATATAATTTATATTAGACATTCAAGTATAGACTAACTGTTACATTCATAAGCGGCCTTATATATACCCTGAATTAAAGATATGACTCATTATCGGGTATTTTCTAGAAGAATTCTCGAATCCTGGAGAATACGCTGTGCCTCGGGCGTTTGTATGTTTGACGGGTTGCCTAATAGTGGATTGCAACAGTATTTTTTTTTGTAAAATTAGCAAGTGGCATTGCATAGTGTTTTAAAATATGGCAAGCTGTTGAAAACGTATAGTTGCATTAGCTGCATTAGTTAATTTACAGCAAGAAAATGCTGGAAATGTTATAGAAAGCGATTTTATTCCAGAATTATACACAGAAGATTCCGTTTAAATCTTTTATATGGACACGTCAGAATGTGTAAGAAAAAACGTTCTGGTATCAGTTCTGGTATCAGAATGAGGAGAATATCCTCAATAGTGTTTAAGCAACAATATAGTAAATTATATGTTGGGAAGGTTCACTTCAGCCTATGTGGTGAGGAGAATATCCTCTGAAGTGTTCCAGAACAACAGCTAATTATTATCTTATTACAGATTTTCTACTGATGATGACCACATAGTGGTCGAAATACGTATCTAGTAATTTAAATATTTTTTGTGGTTAAGGGTTTTTATTTAATTTTATTTCAATTGTGCCACAGTGTTCCTATAGATTATTAACGCTTTATTACTGTTTATGACGTCATCCCATAATTATCTTGAACAGGATATATCACATCTATCAATGAACTTATATCACTTTTATCTATAGAACAGCTAAACCGCAACAAAAAAGGTAGTAACAAAAAAACCCCTTGGTTGTTCATCATTTTTTGTCCTAGCAACACTGGTTGTGTAAACAGTCGATATTTCCTAGTTTCACTTCTATATTTTGATTACTAGAATGGTCCCGTCAAGCGCAGGTTTTTTCAAGATCACCCGCCTTCCGATAATAATACTGCTCTACTATATGTAAATCTACTTTCATAGTTAAGCCATTGCTGTGTTTTATCTAGTTCTTCAACACCTTCCCATAAGATACACAAGGAGAGTCGTTAATTCATCAAGCTTCCCGGAAAACTTTTTTAAAAGAAGAATGCCTCAAAAACTAATTGACAGACATATTTAAATACAGCATATAAACGAAACCGTAAACAGAACACTCACAACTCTATATTATACTTAATACGAAGTTTAATGTCGGCTTCAAAATGTGAGGAATATAAATAAGTAAATAAAAGTTTTTATGAACTTTTACAAACTTTTCATAGAAGAACCAAGTTTCTGTGCTTGAAGTGCAATTTGCAGAAAAAATGGGACAGTAAACATTCTCGAATGTGTTTGACGTTTCTATAAATTCCATGACAATTGACAGGGCTATATCATCATAAATATAAATGCATAAAACTGTCTGAAAGGCGCTTGATTTTGAACGAAGTTTATTCTTACCTTTCTAACCCTTACACGAGTATTACAGTTGGAAAACCGTATGCCAAAAAGTTGAATTGGAATGTTCGCTAGGAAATTCACTTTTAGCTCCTGAATTTAAATTTTACAACGCTTGGCATGTTGAAGTGCTAATATGTTATTAACGTTGTGTTCTACACACTGCTGAAAATGGAATTTCATGGAACGTTCTGAAACGAAAATCTTGAACATGTACCCGAAATACTCTATAATTAGTTGTAGTTGAACTGCTTTGATCTCGTCGCGTTGGCTAATAAATTTAATTGCATCTGTGTTGGGTAGCATGCATGTTTCAGTGAAATTTCAACTATGGTATATGCTATACACCGGGTGGTATATTTCAATAAATCAGTTAATAAGCGATGCGTAAATCTTCACGTTTGTGTAAGTTGAATTATGGGGCAAGCTGTCCTTAATTCGTAGCACATTACGATGAGAACGCACAAGTTATTTTTTCAGAGGGTTTGTCAAGTTGTTGCTCCCCACCTATGCAGGTGACCGATTTGAACCAAAACATAGCATCTGATTGCATAAAACTAGCACCAGCTAGCACTTAAGTCGTTTCGGAAATATGACCAATTTTATTGGGGGGGGGGCATATATACGATCAACCCGTTGTCCGATTTGCTGTAAAACCTAGCACTATATAGCACAGACCTAGCACTAGCTAGCACCACAAGCGAGAAAGCTAGCACCTCAAAAACAAAGTCGGATTTGATTCAAAACCTAGCACCTGATTGCTTAGAGCTAGCACCAGCTAGCACCGCCGATTTTAGATCTGGTACCAACACTGTTTCTGAAGTATGACCAATTATATACGGGGGCGGTCAACTTTACGCTAGCCTTCTTCTGTTCTCCGATTTGCTCTAAAATCTAGCACTATGTAGCTTAGATCTTAGACCTAGCAAAAGTGAACAACAGATAGAGCACAGATTGTAATTTTAATTAAAAACTCCCCCACCCCACCAAAATAGCTTTTCGACTCTTCCTTCCCAAATCATTTGGTTCTCCCAGCGAACAAGAGCATGTGTTGACTTTCTCGTGTTGTTCGCTGAACAACAAAATATTTTGTTGAAAGCTTTTCAAAACCTTGACGATAGCAAAATGTTTGTTGGTTAACAACGCTTCCCCTAACTACTAAAGTTTTTCTGATTAAATTTATGTTTTTTTATCGTTTATATATTTTTTGTGTTAAAGTTCATTGGAGTTGCTACTAAAATAAACAATGCTCAGGTTGAAGGATGACATGTATAGTAGTAAATTTGTATTTACATTAGGTTTTTCAACGCATTAGTTGATTCAAAAGAAGACATTCTTCCAGAACTGAAATTTAAGCTTTTGATTTTTGGATTAATGACATGTAGTGAACATTTTTAGTGTGGGTGTCAATGATAGATATAATAATACAATTTCTACGTTTGAATAAATTCGCGTAATAATACGTAAATGGGTAAGATGTTTAAGAAACTAAAATCTTATGAATACTACTCAGAGAACCAAATAACTACAATTATAGGATGAATGGGATTATTTATTTAAGGAAAAATGAAGAGAGAAATAGAATAACAGACATGGTGACTGGTGCTAGGTCTAAGGTCGAAGCTACATAGGGCTACGTTTTAGAGCAAATCGGGGAACTGGAGAGGGCTAGCGTAAAGTTGACCGCAATATTTCCAAAACGGCGTTGGTACTATATCTAAAATCGGTGGTACCTATAAGCAAAGAGGTGCTAGATTTTGTATAACATCGGACTACGGTGTGTGTGTGTGTGTGTGTGTGTGTGTGTGTGTGTGTGTGCGTTTGTGTATATGTGTATGTGTGTGTGCATGGGGGCTGCGAAATCTTTAAAAATTCGCCGCCATCTTGTTATTGAGGTACTAGCATTCTCGCCTGTAATGCTATATGGTGCTTGGTCTAGGCTACAACAAAGTGCTAGGTTTTAGAGCCAATCGCAGCACGAAGGAGGGGCGCTAACCTCATGTTGCCCCTTTCCCCATATATAAATTACCATATTTCTGAAACGGCGTAGGTGCTAGCTGCCCCTAGCTCTAAGCAATCAGGTTCTAGGTTCTGAATTAAATAGGAAAACTGCGGGCACTGGCTAAAATTTTTTTAAAAACTAGCCGCCATCTTGTTTTTGAGGTACTAGCTTTGTCGCTTGTGGTGCTAGCTGGTGCAGGGTCAAAGCTATACAGTGCTAGGTTTTGAAGTAAACCAAAGCACGAGTAGCTGGTGCTAGGTCTAAGCTATGTAGTGCTAGATTTTGGAGCTAATCAGAGCACGGGGAGGTGGGCGTAAAGTTGCTTTTCCCCGATATAATTAGCCACATTTACAAAATGGCTTAGGTGCTGGCTCTAAAATTGGTGGTACTAGCTCTAAGCAATCAGGTGCTAGGTGTTTGTTTCAAATCGGTATGTGGGGAGTTGACCGGCCCATTTTCAAGTCCAATTTGATGCATGCTATTTTTTCATTTTCTCGTTAGTAGCTTGATATATTTATAATGATATTTCTACTCCAGCTATACAACTAGAAATTATATTATCTAAAATATAAAAAAATAGACAAACTAAAACACAACATTTATGCTGATCCCTAGGTTACTCTTCTGCTTCGCTTTCTTCTGAGTGTTAACTTCTTGTTACTCTTTTTCTGTATTTAAGGTATTATTTGCATCTCTTTTTCATCGTTGAATAAGTAGCTGTCGCCTGTATAGATACAAATCCCTTAAGATCTGAAGTACTTCTTTTTCCTAGTATGTGCATTTAAATTAAGATTTAACAGAAGACCATCTCAACGTTTATTGTACGCCCGTATTTTAAATAAATTTATTATTACTTAATTGATTAAATCAGTTGTATTAATTACTGTTATTGCCTTTATGCACCATTTATGAGTTACTGCTAAAAATGGTCCATCAACTTATGGAGCCCTTACGGTCATCTTTTTGTATCAGAGTTTAATCGTGCTGCTTCGTTCATGTGCGAGTGGTTTGTAGTTACTTTTACCTTAATCGTCCAGTATATTTCTAGGCCTTATCTTTTTTGTTATGGGGTTCTCATGGACGAATGTGTTGATGACGCGAAAAGTTTTAGTTATGAGCGTTGTGCAACGTCTTGTGATTGCCCTTATTTGTAGGTCGTACCTGATGTTCTCGTTTCGGACGAACTATGGTGCTCCGGTGATCAGACACAGAACGGTATTTTGGGATCCCTCCATCTTCTATCGGTTGCTGTTGCTGAGGTACAGCATCCGTGCCACTGATGCATAAGTGATTGCCGATGTTAGGTATGTTTTGTAAATTGGTATTCTGGTTTTTGTTGGACGTTTGTTATTGTGTGTGATCATCGCATGAAAATAACCTTTGGTTTGTCTTGCCTTGTTAAGTACGAAAGTGATGTGTGTGTTGAAATTCAGTCTGCGATCGATTCTGATTCCTAAGTATTTTATGACGTTGGCTCAAGTAAGACGTTGGTGGAGTAGGGTTTGCGAGGAATATAATTATGCTTAGTGTTTGGAGAACATGGCGACTTAGGTCTTTTCGACGCTGAGTCGTATTTTCCAGTCATCGAATTACTTGGGTAACGTTAAGTTGGCGTTGTAGGTTTGTTATTGCTTTTCCAGGTTTCGACCGCTTACGAGGTAGACGGCGTCATCCGCGTATTGTCGGCACTCTACGTTTTATGTGATCGGGATGTCGTAGACGTAAACGTCGAGCAGGCGACAAGCATCCGCTCTGCGCTACTCCAACAGTCAAGGTCGCTGTCTTGGATAGCTTCTTGCCAACTTTAACCTGCAGATGTCGATCTTCGAGGTAAATATAGCAGCTTTAAAGTAGATTTTGGAATCTGGTGAAGTGCATCTAGTTCGTGTAAAAGTTTTCTATGTTACACCTTGTCGAAAATGTTTTTGATATCTAGCAAAGCAGCAACGGTGACTCGATTCTTGTTGAAGCTTTCTGGTACCTGATCAATAATTCGTATTATTTGCAGTATCGTCGAGTGGTCTTCCTTAAATCCGAATTTTTCCGGTTTGTCGTGTTGGTGGTCCTGAAGTTGTTGGAGAAGCAGTTTTTCAAAAATTTGCAGGCAGCTAAGGAGAGATATTGGTCGTTTGTCGTTGGGGTTGGATTTTGTTTTCCTTGGCTTTGGAATCATCACCGTAACGTAGATTACTGTAACCGTTTCTCTGCTTGACGGAAGCGGCACGTTTTATTCAACAATTTGATTGCAAGCGCGTAAATTATTTGACTTGCCCTTTATATTATGCGATGACGGTATTTATAAACTATTTTATTTTAGGGAAATTCCCAATTTTAACTTTTTACAAGGTTCGTGTAAATCGCTCTGAACTTGCGGTTAGGGTCAAAGGTTGTGAAATATGTTCACTGGTATTTGAAACGGTCTGTTGTCTAACACATCTGTGTCATTGGGTTGGATCTTTACGCATTTAGATTATTTTATTTTATAAGGTTCTGTCCGGTATAGTAATTTGTGATGATTTCGGTAACTTCGCCATGTATGAGAATATTTTCGATTTTACGCTAGTAATACAAAATGTTTTGATGTTTGTTAAATTTGGCATGTTTATAGTAAAACCTCGGTTTTTAGTTGCTTACTGTAAAACAATGTATTGCGCACTTTCCTATTTATTTCAGTATTACATTGTAATAATACAATACTATAGGGTGAGTTTTTAGTGTGGCAACGGTCGATAACTCCGTTATTATAAAAGCTACGTAAACCAAATTTGGAGGCATATTAAGCATGCCTAAAGTGCACATTTTGAAAATATTTGGAAGCATACAGGGTGTTTCATAATTCCAAGGCATATTAAACTTATATTTTTTTTAAATAGAACACTCTATATATTATTACATTTTTGAAAAGCCCATAAAAAGAGCTTTAATTTGACATGAAATTGTATCTGTCTATTCCTTTTAGTTTTTGAGATATTCAACTGTTTTTAGAAAAAATGACCCTGATTAGATACATTGCCACTGCCCTAATACACAACTTATGTTAATTTTAAAGATGCAGAATATTTTACCATATACCATAGTATATTTGTAAATATCACTTTTTTGAAATTTCTTCACAGTATACAGGGTGTGTCAGGTTTTGCAAAATGCAATTTAAAATTTTTTTTTTAAATGGCACCCTACCAATTTTATTTCTACAATGGATAGTTCATTAAGTGTCCTTTCATTTTTGTTAAGCATTCCCTATACCTAAATCCATTACTTTCTGAGATATTTTTGATTCTCTTCAAATTTTATGAATGTTTTTAATTTACATATCTAAAAATAACTTACTATTGGAGAATGTTATAAAACAATTAATACATATTGATTAACAATCAACTACAGTTATCTAATAACAATTTTCAAAAGATATAACAACCTACAATAATACGCTATCAACAGAATTCTGCCAGATCAACAATATGCATTTTATAGAAAATGTTTAAACAGGAAATCAGGCAGGCTTTGAAAAAACTAACAATTACAATCAAAATGTCATTTAGGTTTATTAATTGTAGTCTGTTGTCATTTAACACATTATCAGTTCTGTTTTAAATGTAATCTTTGAAAGAGTTATCCAAATTAATTTAACAGTGGAAAAACAAATAAATATGATTTGGGTATTGGGAGCAAGTTTAAAAAATTTCCTACTTGCATCAAGAATATACCAAGAGAGATATCCTGTTAAATGACAACACACTACAATTAATAAACCTAAATGACACTTTACATGTAATTGTTATTTTTTCAAAGCCTGCCTGATTTCCTGCTTGAACATTTTCTATAAAATGCATATTGTTGATCTGGCAGAATTCTGTTGATAGCGTATTAGTGTAGGTTGTTATATCTTTAGTGAAAATTGTTATTGGATCACTGTAGTTGATTGTTAATCAAAATGTATTAATTGTTTTATAATATTCTCCAATGGTAAGTTATTTTTAGTTATGTAAATTAAAAACATTCATAAAATTTGAAGAAAATCAAAAATATCTCAGAAAGTAATGGATTTAGGTATAGGGAATGCTTAACAAAAATAAAAGGACACTTAATGAGCTATCCATTGTAGCAATAAAATTGGTAGGGTGCCATTTAAAAAATTTTAAAATTGCACTTTGCGAAACCTAACACACCCTGTATACTGGGAAGGAATTTCAAAAAAGTGATATTTACAAATATACTATGGTATATGGTAAAATTTTCTGCATCTTGAAAATTAACATAAGTTGTGTATTAGTGCAGTGGCAATGTATCTAATCGGGGTCATTTTTTCTAAAAACAGTGAATATCTCAAAAACTAGAAGGAATAGACAGATACAATTTGATATCAAATTAAAGCTCTTTTCATGGGCTTTTCAAAAATGTAATAATATATAGGGTGTTCCATTTAAAAAAATATGAGTTTAATATGCCCTGGAATTATGAAACAGCTTGTATGCTTTTAAATATTTTTAAAATGTGCACTTTAGGCATGCCTAATATGCCTCCAAATTTGGTTTACGCAGCTTTTATAATAACGGAGTTATCGACCGTTGCCACACTAAAAACTCACCCTGTATATATATATATATATATACAAATAATATACAGCAAGATGGTTTTCAGCCAGAATAATTTCACACAAAAGTGATTGTAAGAGGAAAGTTAACTCTTGTGCTCTTACCACTCATATAATTGAAGCGGGACATTCCATGAACTATACAGACACTAAAATTATTTTCAGAGAACCAAATTATCACAAACGTTTATTTTTAGAAATGATTGCAATATCAATAAATGCCAACACACTAAACAAAAAAAACAGATACACAAAATTTGAACAATATTTATTCTTATCTAATATCCCTTATTAAAAGTAATAATCATTCACTTTTATTTTTCAAAAATTAGTTTAAATTTATTTATAATTTTAATTTGATACATATTTATAAACACATTAAGATATGTAAATTTCCCTGCACAGACTAGTTATTTTTACATAGTCAGTAACGTTAACACATGTCAATGTCTTTCAAATTTTCATACTTTTTACATTTAAATTTTTTTTGATATCCTTAGTTATATGTATATATAAAACTCATACTCGTAAGTAATGTTAAACTACTATTCCAACAATTAATTTTATATGTATTAGATTCCTGACGAAGATAATGAATTTATTGAAAACTTGAATGATTGAAAGAGTATTTTATCAATCCATCAAATTTGACTGCTTTTCCCAATAATAAAATTAATTAAATATATATATATATTTCGAAATTATATCATTATAATAGCTTCGATTACTTCACAGGGTTCTTGGGAACTATTTCACTCTGATGAGGCTTAACAAGCCGAAACTATTGGTCAGTGGATGTTTCCTCCCCTGTGAAGTAATACAGCTAATGTTTTGTTAATGGCTATATAACTACCAGCCCGATTTGTATTTGTCAATAGCTCTTATTATTTTCATAAGAGTTTGTTTACAGATACATCTTACTTTATATACTATTTCTTATTGCGGACGGCAAATAATTTGTCTTTTTATATATTAACCTGGCTAGCTCAACGGAAATGCTGGAATTTATAAAATGAAATCAAACACAAGAATATTACAAAGCATTTATACAGTATGAAATATTTTCTTCCATAGAAAAGCATGTAGAACATTTACAACATCTTTTCTTTCAAACATCAGATTATTTCTAACAAGTACTTATTTACTTAACTATAAAAGTGTTTCTTACGTTCGTTAGATTGAGACACAGAACTAAACCTATTCTCTTATGGATAGTTTACCTGGTTATAATTCTCACGGTTGTAACGTTTGTTTGGCCAAAAAAATTCTTGATAGATAATCTATTAAAAGGTTAGTGTTTCATACTCTGATAATAAACTTCCTGGTAAATACCCCTACAAAAAAAATTTATTATGTAATTAAGATTTACTTTAAATTTAAATGACAAATACTTAAATATCAGTTACAAACAATGTTTAAGAGTAATATTTGCAAAAATCCATGAAACACTTTTCCAATTTGTAATCAACAATATTAAATATCTTCCGGTTCTATTCTTTAATTGACATCAAATTCCAGTTTACAAAATCCTCATATTATTTACTTTTCCATTTAGAAACCAATATGCATCGTCGGTTTAATTATTCAATAAAATTTTAAATAGCTTTTTATATCGAAGCGTTTACTATCTTCGTTGTATATTACAAAATCAAATAATTGCATTTACCAATTTCCATATTTACGCCGGTTACATTTAAAACTAACTTCTTTATTCACTGTTCCATTTTAATTACTACATTTAGATTTGGTTTGCATACTTCAAAACAACAGCTTCAATTTTTTTTTATCAAAGTAACATTTTTCGTGATAGAATCTATCAATGAATCTATTTAATAAACGCTTCCATTTATATACAAAAAAATATCAATTTGCTAGAATATATTACTGTTTACGCGATTTCATTATAAACAATATTCGCCTATCTGACGTAATTATTCGGGAATTTCTCATTAGTGTTCAAAATCGCCGAGTTAGTGTTGATTTATATGCACTGTCCGTCTTTGTTTAATACCTAAAGTTAATGCTCGCGGCCTTCTTCTATCCTACAGTGATTGCGACAGACCATAAATAATGCTTATCAATTTTTGCTATATTTTATGGATTTTTAATGTTTTAGCCGCTTCTTGGAATAAACGTTTCTCTATTAATTAGGTCATACTTATTAACGTATTTTCTATATTCCTTATATTCTAGAAAACTCTTTATTTAAAATAAATTTATGTTGTACACAGAGTAATTAAGTTAAGTTTAATAATGTAAATGAGTTGCATTTTATAGAAAATATTTGCTTTCGCGGTGAAACTTGTTTTTAATACACATTATCATTAAACCTAGAGTTTTAAATACAGAAAATTATTTATTTTTATGCACGAAAAATGCATTTTTTTATTAGAAACGAATGCGTTTTAAGGTATCTTAAAAATAATTGTTTTTACACATACAGCTTACATTATTTGCTATTTATTTACAATACATTTATATCATACAAGGTGATTATTTATACACGCGGAATTTGTGTTTTTGCTTGGCATTTAAATGAATAAAAATACGTTTGTATTATACAAAGCGTAACCATGAATTTACATAAATTTCTATTTTTTTTCCGGATTTTTTTATATTTTAGTGGGCTTTATTTGTAGAATTTGGGTTTCAATAACCTCTCATGACCCCTAGTCATGTCATATATACATATATATGTTATATATATATATATATATTATAAATATGTGTGTGTGTGTGTGTGGTTGTGTGTGTGTGTGTACGTGTGTGGTATTCTTGACGTTTCTGCGACGTCGTCTCCTTCGTCAATTTTCCAGGTATTATTGCACTTAGCTGGCTGGTTCTGAAGTGAACCGCTGTCAATTTGGTGACGTTTTGCCAAAATCACACTTGCCATCTTCAAGTTCTATAGGTTGAGCAGTGAATGAAGAAGCGCTTTTTTGTCTTGCATATATACTAGTTAGAATACATGCTCCGGTGCACTTGTTTGATTTCTGATGGGGACCCGTGACATTGGTCCTAGTGCATCTACGGGAAGGATACATTCCATCAAACCAGAATCTTCGAGAAGCAGCAATGAAGAAGAGACAAGTTACTAGGTGCTCTAGTTTCTCTACAACGTTGCCGTGACAATAACATCGTGCCGAAGTGTATGGAGATAACGTTCCACAAAACAAACTACTTTACGAAAAAAATACTATGAAAAACAAGCCTTGCACTGTTACCAGAAGCCATCCATGATACACGTAGAATGCTGAATTGGGTAACTGAAGAACTGATGCAAGTACACCTACGCTTGAACAACACACTCCATGCAAGCTTATGGCGCGACATAAATCAACTGGCCGAGTTCTGAACAGAAACCAGCACCAATCTGACAACACAGCAGCAGAAGAAGAAGTTTCTACATTCAAAACAACAACAACAATCACCAATTCAAGGAACCAAAACCATAGAGCACGCAAAGGTAGTAAGAAATTTATTCATCCATCTGATAGACAACGCAACAAAGAGCGTCCTCGCCAAAGGATTTAATTTTGCCATTGTATTGGCACGAATACCTGTAGAGGACGTCATCTGTGGTATAGAAAGAGCAATTCATAAGCTCGACAACCTTACAGCTAAATCAATACGCCAAGATGTTTTCAATATCTTAAGAACATCTCATCCTCCAAAGATTAACCTTATAAAGGAAGAATGGCTTGCGTTGAAAAGTATACGACATAATAAAGATATTTTTATCCTACCGACGGATAAAGGAAACATAACAATACTAGTGAATACAGAAGATCACCACACCAAAATGAAAGCTCTACTTAAGTACGAAGCATACCAGCCTATCAACACTGATTCAACAACATATCAGGAAAAGACCACAAGAATGAAAATCAAGAGAAGTCCTATAGACAAGGTGGAAAAAGAACTATTAACTCCAGGAGAACAATCATCAATGTGCCCAAAACTATATGGTCTTTCCAAAATTCACAAAGAAGGAGTACCGCTGCGACCAATCGTGGGTTCTATAGGATCGGTCATACAACCACTAGAAAAATACCTAACCTAACACCTACAGCCACTTCCTGAAATAACAGCTTCATACGTTAAGAATGGTGAACGAACATTTTGTCCAACTACTGAGTACCGAAAGAGTTCAAACACAACGTTCACTAGTGAGCTGTGATGTGGTATCATCCTTTACCACCGTACCGATAGAGGACACACTCATACTTTTGAAAGAGAAGTACAACATTGAAGACCATATTATAGACTTCACAGCATTGTCTCAGTAACACATATTTCAACTTCAACAAACAACGCTACAGACAAGTTGAAGGAGCACCTATGGGATCACCATTATCACCAGTGATCGCTAACTTATTCAATGGAAGATATTGAGGTGCCTGCATTAGAAACAACTGTATATAAATCCACATTATGGATACGATATGTTGACGACACGTTTGTGGTCTGAAAACACGGAAGAGAAAAGCTCAATGGTTTACTAGAAAACCTTAACGGTATACATCCAATATATATATATATATATATATATATATATATATATATATTAATTTTGTTATCTTTCGCATTACTACATGATAGAAGCGCGACGCTACAATTACTTCTTTATGTTAAATCAGGACGGTCAGTGCACTTCACTATGAAATAAATCACGCTAATGACGTAATAAACTAAGGAATTCTCCGAAGTCTTGCGTCAGGTGGTGTGTAATGTTTGGAATGGAATTCCGTAAAAAACACGTAAACTTTAGAATAGAGATAATTTTTATATATAAGCAGGAGCAACCGACATTAGATTTATTCAATGAATGGATACGATATCAGACATTCGATTTGATTAAATCGCGAAGAGTTGTTTTGAAGTATGCAGTACGCATACCGTAATTAATAATTACAATATAACAGTGAATAAAGAAGTCATTTTTAAAACGTAACCTGCATAGATATGGAAATTGTTAAATGCAGTTATTTGATTTTGTAAAATACAATGAAGATGGAAAATTTTTCAAGATAGAAAGCTACTTTAAAATTTATTTAAATAAGTAAACTGAGGATGCATTTTGGTAACTATTGTTTCTAAATGGAGATTTAAATAATATGGGAAATCTTGTGAGCTGATTTTGAATGTCAATTTAAAAATAGAAGCAGAAGATACTTAATACTGTTAATTACAAATTGGATAAGCGCAGTTTGGATTTATGCAAGTATTGCTTTCAGATTTTATTTGTTTGTAACTGATATTTGTGATTCAATTTAAGGTAGGATGTTTTAATCAAATAATTTTTTTTTGTAAGGATATGTACCAGGAAAGTTTGTGGTCAGAGTTCGAAACACTATTTTTAAATAGAGCATCAATCAAAAATTTATTTGGCCAAAACAAACCTTACAAGCGTGTTGATCAAAATCAAGTGACCTTTTCACAAGAGAAAAAAATTTGAGTTCTGTAAATTTTAATCTAGATAAGTTGAGCCAGATTTTGATAATCAAGTAAATAGGTACTTGTTAGAAATAATATTATGTTTGAAAGAAATTATGATGTAAATGTTCTATTTCTTTTGTATGAGAAATTATATTTTAGACTGAATAGATGGTTTTTGATATTGCAGTGCTCATTTTTGTAAATTCCACTATTTTCGTTGGGCTAGTCAGGCCAAAAAATGTTAGAAATTTTACAATTTGCTGTATATGTATCACAGCACTCTTTTAGCGACGCCCAAAACGACCGTTATCACATCAATAATTAAGCGGCGCTTCAACGAGCGGCCGTTATCATTACATTAATTTAGCAGAGCCCAACGCAAAGCGTTGTCATATCGATATATATGTATATACGAGAGTGGTCCGTGGTCCGATAAGTACTTAGCCTACAAAACTAGAACAAAAATTGTGAAAAAGTGGCGAGTTATTTCTCAACACAGTCTGCTTTTAGCTCGATACACTTAACCCAGCGATGCTCTAACTTCTTTAACCAGTTTGAAAAATATGTTCTTTCAAAGTCTGCATAGTAGGCCTTCATGGCGGCGTGACCTCATCATTCGACTCAAATTTCTGCCCGGCGAGGTACCTTTTTAAGTTGGAAACGAAAAGAAGTCGCATAGGGCCAAATCTGGAGAATACAGTGGATGGGGCAGCAGTTTGTGGCCCAATTCGACCAATTTGGCAGTGGCGAGGGGAGTTGCGCTTGTTGTCCGGAGTGAGCAAACGCGCAACCATCAGACCGGCAGCTTTCTCATGCTCAAAATTTCATGCAGGATGTGACCCGCGTGGTCTTTTAAGATGCCTACTGCCTCAGCTCTCTCGCGCACCTTTAATCGGCGGTCTGTCAATACACCGGCTACGTGGCGTAGTTGGTATGTGTGTGATTACTACGCCCAAGGTTCTGGGTTTGAATCCCAACACGGTCCGCTTAAAAAATGTTAGGCATGCATATTTCACAAAAATACACCTGCGTTCGGATGAGAGATAAAATGGAGGTCCGTGTATGAGGGTTATCACGCACGTTAAAGATCCCTACCTTGCTTGGAATAGCAAGGGTTCGGCAAAATTCCAAATTTTCCAGGTAAAAAAAACTCGCTTCCTGGCCAATCTAGTACTTCATCAATCTAGTACGTGCGATCACGTTGAAACTCGTTAAACCAATTTTTGACGGTCGCCATCAAAGGAGAAGAGTCACCGTACACAGCATTCGAGCGCTCTTTGATTTCGCCGCGCGATTTCTTTCCGATTCGGTTGAAATTTTGACAGTAGCCATCTACGAGAACGTACTGCACGATATTAAATTTCTCTTGCGATAGTGGCGCCATCTAGCGGTGAGGCTAAGTACTTATTGGACCACCCTCGTATATATATATATATATTGTAGTGGTTATAAATTGTTAAAAGTAAATAATAACAAAGCAATTTCAAAACACCCTGTATAAAGAAAACAACCAGAATTTACGTGCGAAATTTATTCCAGTTAGTTCATTTTTAAGTAACAGGTATTAACAAAATTTTACAAATAATGATTAAAATTTAGTAGGTTTGCAAAGGAAATAAATTGTAGAAACCAATGCCATTAATTTATTAATTTAATTGAGTTTAATTGAAAGGTTATTTACGTATAATATGCATAAAAGCATGAAAAATCAATAAATCTAAGGCGAATAGCATTCGTTATAACAAATAAATATATCGGTTGGGTTGAAATACCAGAGAAGAAGAAGCTCCTAGAAATGTTGTGTTAAAACGTCGGTTAATTAAACACCTGCATGTTTCTAAATGTCAGGTTCTCCTTATTTTTATAGATAACAAACAAGTTTCAAAGAATATCGGGTAAACGGTCGAATGTGTTCGCAGTAAACACTAATGAGGGGTTATTTAAAGCACGTAAGCAGTCCACGTGGGGTTAGATAATAGATGGACAGGAATATCGATTTCTACCACTCAAACAAGGTTAGAAGGAGACGTAGAAAATGCATAAGCAAGGGACAGCGTTAATATAGGCAGGATTTGTGAGACGTCAATGGATAGACTATTGGTCGATATCGTTAGTCGCACATCAGACAAGACACGGGAATATTGAATATTAATTTTCAGAAAATATCGTAACGAAGCGCTGAATTTCGAGAATTTAGAAATCGGTTGAATTCAAAATTTTAAGAAATATTATTGTAAAGGAAGGACTTTGGGTGAAATGCGGCCGAGAGGTGGCATCGTAAATGTATAAATACCTTTTAAAAATATAATAAAAGCCCTTAGTATTTTGATCGCTTCAGACTACGTACGAAAGTTACCACGAGCTTGTAAGTATAGAAAATTATTTTAAATTATATAGCACGGTGTTAGCCTCATAATTTGTACGCGGATTGTGCCGAGTTTAGAATTTATGGAGGTGTCACATATACATTTTTTAACAAGCTCGTGTAGTGACCTTATGTAACGTGGATTAAATTAAACGATTACCAAAGAAGTATAATTAAATTGGATTTGGAGTTGGAGGTAGCGTGTATGAACAGCCTTGCAGCACAGCTTAGAGGGTGTGCAACTACAAATAGCTAGAGGCGCGAGCATAGCAAAGCGAAACAAATATACGGCATCATCGACGGAGCAGGGATCTTCAAGAAATTCCAGGTAACGCTTTAAAATTGTTGTTGTTATAAACTATGAATATTGGGTGACGTGTGAGAGTGAATTTTTAAGGTATTGTGCATTATTTGCGTATGGAAAATAATACGTATAACTTTATTATGGTATTTAAATAGAAAGCTGAAGGTGTATATAAAGCTTATTAACGTTCCATCAGGAATTTAAATTTTGTAAAGAGTACATGGGTTTGTTTTTTTTGTTTGTTGTAAGAGTATGCGAAGTACAAGGGCATACATTATTCATAATTAACTGGGTTATCATGAGCTCACCATACTCCAGAGTTTACGTAAATTTAAAATAAATTATAAAGAAAGAATGAGAAATAAGATATTAATCAGGGCCCATTTACTCCGGGTACATTCTATGTGTTTCATAATTTAAATTAAAATACAGGACATTACAAAATAGGATTAATTAAGGTGTAGCTTGATCACTGAAATGTGGATAATATTGAATTTTATTTGTAAATAGTGATAAATAAAGATTGTATGATTGTCGTATTATTTTGTGGTTTTATTGTGAGTGTGCGCGAACGATAGAAAATAAGAGAGTGAATCTAGGTATCCAACAGGAGGTCCAACCGAGCTAGCCGGAAGCAGTTGAAGAAAGCAATTCAACCGAGGAAGAGAGGAATCCTGGTAAGAAATGATTTTTTTTTAATTTGTTATTTTTGGTGAAATTTTCGACTTTTGCATAAATTAATTTTCGAATCTACTGAGATCCTGAGAGTTTCCACGGCAATATATATATATATATATATATATATATATATATATATATATATATATATATATATACGAGCTCTAAATCATATAGAGTACGTTAATAAACCCGTAGCTATAATAATTGTCTAAGAATACAACAATATGTCGGTCCTCGACATGCAATTTGCACTGGAAATGAAGCAGTGAACATTCTCGAATGAGATTGTCATTCTAATAATTTTCATAATTGTGGCTTTAAAAGCATGTTCTGTCGGGTATTCAGTTTTGAACCTACATTTTCTTATAAAGTTCCACTTTATGAACTGGATATTGAAGAATAAAGCTATATGCATTAATTAAACTTCAGCGCTTACTTTCCGCCTTACATTTAAAATATTTCTACTTAAAACGTCACAAAACTACGTTTTCATTAGTGTCAAGAGATCTACGCTTTGTTGGAGATGAATTGAAATCAACACGTTTCAGAACAAAAATGGCTTGTGTTGTAAAATACGTTCTTTATGCAATTCTATCTTGTGATTACTTCCCGCTAAACTATTTTCATTCCAGACGTGTTTGTTCTTAAAGTAATTTAAAACAGGAATGTGTTAATCACTTTGTCGTGAGAATCGGAGTTATGTTGGCTTGTAAAGAAATTCTGGTGATGTAGTTTAAAATTTGTAAGAAAAATTTGGAGAGTTACTAAATTAAGAAATTTCGGGGTTGTTGATGTTTCTTTAATGAAACATTGGAAGGAGGAGGATTTATGCGGGTTGGAAATATAATATGCGAAGTTAATTATTTCAGATTTTTATACTTGATATGGACCTATTCGACTGAGGAAGTTATGGTAGCTATTTCGAGAGAATATTTAGGCACTAAAAGTGATTGTCATTGTGAATGAGGACATAGAGTGTGTGCGTGTTTGTGTGCCTTTTGTGCGTGCGTTCGTGATTGCATGCGTTCGTGCGTACATACATTCGTGCGTGCGTGCACTCGTGCGTGCATGCGTTTGTGCGTGCGAGTGCACGTGCGAGCGCGATGTGTACGCGCGTACACGCGAGCGCGCGCGTGCGTGCGTGAGTGTGTCATTTATGTATCCTGGGTAGCATATAAAAGCTATAGGAATAAAAATATGATTCAAAATATTAAAGTGGTTATTTAACATCCACTCATTTGAGCAATTGGTGAATAAAAAGGAAAACCAGAATGTGCTGGTTGTTATTGATATCTTTTCCAAGCACACGTTAGTAGTATTCAAGACATGGTAACACTCGAGTACAACTGAAAAATTAGGGAAATTCAAGGAAGTTAGCTGTATATTATGACAGAAATTTCAGAAAGTCCGAGAAACTTCCAGGAAATCCGACAGAGCCTGGAAAATTTGAGAAAGTTCCAGGAAGTCGGAGAAACTTTTGAAAAGTCTGAGAAAGTTCAGGAGGTTGGAAGAAATCTGCAAAAATCGCGAGAACTTTTGTAAAGTCCTGAGATACCCAAGAAAGTCCAGAAAGTTTTAACAAGTTTTAGGAAGTGTGTAACTACTTCCTGTTTAACACTATTGCTTTGTATATAAGCTGTGTTGCTTAGGATGGAACTTAAAAAAACTGAATTGGATATAGCAAAACTACTGCAATTTTTGCATTATTTGGACCAATTTAATAATGTATGGTAAAATTTATTACGCAACGCAACTGACTTTCTCCCCATTTGCAAATGCTGAACTGAAATTATGCAGTGTTGGTTTAGAGAACTCGAAGAATTAACATTTTTTCTACACAACTTGCAATGTAAAAATTCTATAGGTATGCAAAGTGGTACCTTCTACAGTTTGTAAAATTATAAAAAAGAATGCTGATTAGTAAAGTTTTGTTACTGATCTGTAGTGCTCCAAAGATCAACATTAGTGCTCTCCTGGGTACCGAGAAAGTAACGGAAAAAATTTTGGGGAATCAAACGTTCGATTTTTAGGTTTTAGAAAACAAAACATAATGCTTTGTTAGTGCTATTAAGTGTCGCAAAAATATCATTAGTGCTCTCATGGTTTAAGAAAAACAATAACGAAAACAACCATTACACTCAATTTTTAATTTTTAAAAACAAAAATGTACATAAATAGTGCTTGTCTAGTGCGCCAAAGCTCATCATTAGTGCTCTCATGGCTTCTGATAAAACAGTAAAAACGTGGGGAGGATTTAACCGTCTGTTTTCGGGTTTTCAAAACAAAAATGACTTCCAAGAGTGCTCTGTTATGTTATTACACTTTTATTGGTGAAAGTTTATATGGTCGATAAAACAGATTACAAAGTATTACCCTTTAGATGGTGATACATTTATATGGTGATAGATAGTTCTTAAAAGTTCGTAATACAGTTACCAAAGTTCATAAGATACATCGCGCAAGCGCAATAAGAAAAGCGAGTGACGCCTCTAGCGGAGGGCAGCGCGAACCCCTTTTACAGGTTTCGCGTAGCTAACCACCATGACGTCACCGATACAAAAGGTATATTGCGCAATAATTAGCAATATAAAAATTAAACAATGAAAGATAAAAGCGAATAATTTTAACAAACAAATTACTCACATAAGATATCCGGCTTTCCCCAGGTACGCCGATCATCCTTCCGGGTCGAAAATAAAGGTATTGCTCCGGGCTCCGGTGGTGTTAGCTGAGCATGGACATCCGGGTCATCTCTGGTCGTGGGATGCTCCAGGGTCATATCGGTTTCCTAAATGTAGTGGAACGACAGGAAGAGACTTTGCAGGTTTTATCAACAGTTGGCACGGAGGAGATCCGGTTCAACTGCCTTTTTCCATAGCCAAAAGATTATAATTATAAAGAATATATAAATTTAATGAGTCTTAAAATAATATTAAAGAATGAAATTTATTGGCAAGTGACTCAATATTAGCTACAAGGGCATCCCGTCGACGCGTGTTGCCCTAATTGGGGCTCATCAGGACAGGAGTAGCAAAGATGTAATATTTAACACGAACATTATGGGAAGTACAGCTTCACCTAGCCCACAATTTTGCCTTCGTGCTGTTTCACCTGACTTTGCAGGTTTTATCAACAGTCGGCACGGAGGATCCGGTTCAACTGCCTTTTTCCATAGCCAAAGATTATAATTATAAAGAATATATAAATTTAATATAGAGTCTTAAAATAATATTAAAGAATGAAATTTATTGGCAAGTGACTCAATATTATACAAAGGGCATCCCGTCGACGCGTTTCGCCCTAATTGGGGCTCATCAGGACAGGAGTAGCAAAGATGTAATATTTAACACGAACACATTATGGGAGTACAGCTTCACCTAGCCCACAATTTGTGCCTTCGTGCTGTTTTACCTGACTTTGCAGGTTTATCAATAGTCGGCACGGAGGAGATCCGGTTCAACTGCCTTTTTCCATAGCCAAAAGATTATAATTATAAAGAATATATATCTTTATATATATATATATATATATATATATATATATATATATATATATATCTATATATCTTTTAATTATAATCTTTGGCTATGGAAAAGGCAGTTGAACCGGATCTCCTCCGTGCCGACTGTTGATAAACCTGCAAAGTTAGGTGAAACAGCACGAAGACACAAATTGTGGGCTAGGTGAAGCTGTACTTATAATGTGTTCGTGTTAAATATTACATCTTTGCTACTCCTGTTCTGATGAGCCCCAATTAGGGCGAAATGCGTCGACGGGATGCCCTTGTGGCTAATATTGAGTCACTGCCAATAAATTTCATTCTTTAATATTATTTTAAGACTATATGTATATATGCTTGTGATAAGGGGTTGTTTAAGGGTGCACGATCATAGTGAAGGTAACTAGAGAATGAGTAATTAGAATAGGCAGCAGAGAATTGTAGTTATTTCAGGAAATAAGTAAGAAATAGAAGTAGATAGTAAGTAGGCTAACACCCTGTGTACAAAGTAGAAATAGTTTTGGGCGACGCAGGAAAGACATAGGAAGACGCATAGTTGGCGTAGGAATGAGAAATACGAGTATTAAACGGATGGTAAAGATTAAATACCCTGTAGATAGTGTTCAGTTGATATAAGTAAAGCGAATAAGAATATTTTCAGTGGGAGCACGCGTATAAATGATAAAGAATAATTAGACACGCATTAAGAAAAGAGTCTCAGACGATTAAGTAATACGGAGGTGAAAATAGAGTTTCATGTAGCTAATATAATGCGTATAAAGATCTAACCATTTTGATAAGAGAAATGATTAAAATTGCGTGAATCGCATGTAAACAATGAAAGTTTAAAGTAAAATTGCATCAGTTGTTTATGGAAAGGCGACTATTCTATCAAAATACAGCATGTTGATAAGTGAAGACACCTGCAGGCAGGTGGGCATTATGAACGAACGCAGAGCATTACATCAGAAAATATTCGAAATGGAATTATTTGATTGGTCCGAAGCAAACGACAGGTTCTAGACCACACCACGGATGCAGTGGGGATTCGAAATTATATTAGCAAGCACCGCGATAAGAAAGTCAGTTTTGAACTCAATGAAGGCCCAAGTGCATTGCCAGTAATACTGAATAATACGTAACAAGTGGTACAAAGTGAAATAAATGAGTGTGTATATGAAAATTACCGTTTAAAACGTAAGTAGGATTATTTTATGAATTAATCGTAAACTAAGACATAAAAATAATAGGGCTTCGAGGTCTGAGGAAAATAGGCCAGAATGCTTGATGTTAAGAAAGATTACAATAAAACAATTTAAATGTCGAGGCGAAAGGAAGAACATAATCTTGAAGTATAGGGGTGAACGAATTACAATTTGAAGTCTATGGCAAGAATGATTAAAGTATAAAATTATAATTTAATGGTGTTGGTCCATAATGGTGATAAGTTGAATGGAATCGAAAATTGGGGAAGATTAATTTTAATGGAAGCGTCGTCGTAAAAAGATAAAACCAGGTCAGATTGTTAGTTATAAGGCATCTGTTTTTCTACAAGAATTTTATTTTATTTTTAATATCAAATTGGCTAAATATTATATGCTTGTAAACAAGTCAACAAAGGGTTGAATACGTATTGAAATAATAATAAGAAAACGGATTTAGAATATTCTACATTTGTTGGTAAAGATAATGAGTTTTCTTTGGTGACTTTGGGTTTTAGTACAAATTAAATGGTTGTTGATAAATGAAATTTATAAAGGTGAATTAATTTGAAAATGTATTGTAAATAACGTCAAAGCTGTACATAAAGAATTAGTTTCATTAAATGGGATCCAAACTTACTGAATTTTTATAATTACAAATATATGCTAGCCGAGGTCATAAGACAGAGGAGGAGTCACAAATTAAGTAGGGCAGAGATAACCCGCAAAGGCGGTAACTTGTTGAATTTTGTCATTGGTCGATAAAGTTGTTTATGATAAACTCCAGTTGATAGCAACGTTAAGAAACAGCTGGAGGAGGAAATAATCACAAGCTGTAGGAAAGATTAAAATGGTGGTTCAATAATTTAATTTGGTATTATAGCAATTAAAATAAATAGGTCGCTCAACGTAAGGACACGTGATATTGCAGAAATAATAGGTCGACCCACTAAACGGGTATTACAGCAAATATATATATATATATATATATATATATATATATATATATATATATAACCGTAAGTAATGTTAAACTACTATTTCAACAATTAATTTTATATGTATTAGATTCCTGGCGAAAATAATAAATTTATCGAAAGCTTGAATGATTGAAAGAGTATTTTATTAATCCATGTGTGTGTATATATATATATATAATATATATATATATATCTGTGGTCTCTTTTAAAATCTCAAGCCTTTTCCTAAAAGCTATTCAAGCCCCACGAATTGGGCGTCATAAAATTGCCGTGGACTCTCACAAAAATTCGTCCACCCTTGGGCGTCATAAGATTTAAAAAAAAATAAATAATAAAAAACATTTCTTACACCTCTTTTGGAACGCCTCCTTATTTCTCTGTTCACTCTGGCTAGCTCAGGAATTGGCTTCTTCTTGAATACCTACGATGTTAAGTACATACCTCTTTCACACACACAGTCAAATGAAATTACCACAATAATACAACAACCATACGACCTTTTATTTACACATCTTAATAAGTTTCCATTATAAATATAATATTTACACTTTGGTACAAACAATTTGTTCCAACTGTTACCAGTTCAATCATTAAATACTTTAAAGTCCTTGGTTTTAGTATATTTTAATAAATTCTATATAATATGAGTAGATGGGCCCCACATGCTACCCTAGCTTTACTTTATTCTGGTCTATTTTGAGCTCATTATAACCCAGTTTCTGTAAATACTCTTTGAACCTAGCATTTTATTGAAAACAAATTTAAAAGACCCGTTTACTCCTTACAACAACAATTTATGGCATGAATAAACCTTTATATCATCAACAAAACCTTTTTTTAATAATCAGAATTAATTGTCCAGCAAATATACCTCTTTAAACAAGTTTTATGGTAATAAATACGCCACCAATAAGTCAAAACACATAAACACAAAAAATATCAACGGAAATGTTTATACAAAAACAGGAATTTAAGTTTCATTACCTGGAGTTGCTTTCATTCTTCGTCAACACTGAAGATGATTTCCAGAAACCCTCGTCGTTATGTCCATCTACTACGATGACGCCTGGTTTCACAGATCCCCACCATCCAAATCTCCGCCACCACCACTGTCTCAAACGTAACATTCCATCTCAAATATACTTCAAGCATACAAGTTTAGGCTTCGCTTACTCAAAATTTCATCTCTTTGTTTAATCGCTTCGTTGTAGTAACGGCACCTTTTATATAGACAAAAGCACCAACTCGTGCTATATCACTTTTACAACCTTTTCCGGTACGTTACTACAGCTTCCATAATTTCTAAACAGGATGTTGTATGCAACTTCACTGAACACACACTAATTAATAGCCGTAAAAGCATTTACTGTTATTACGTTGCAGATCTAAGCACTGTCTCAGATCTAAATTGAAAGAGTAAGAGAGCTTTAATATTTTTTTCCGTGTATTTATATGATTTTTCAAACCCCCTTTGTGGAACCTATTTCACTTGAAAAGCTTATTTTCGAAACGGCTTCTTAAAACTTCGAACGTAACCGACTATAACTTCTGAAAAATCTCCCGTCCATCGTGCTGTTTACATAGAATTTTGTTTACTACCTAAACGTACGCGAACTTCTTGAAAACTGCTCGCCATCGACCAATGATAGAATTTTCCATCGTCACAGCGTTCCACCTATCCGTTATCTATCGCCGTTTCACGCATGTTTGTTGTCTCCTTTAGAACTCCTTTTAAGTTACAGAAAATCGATATTGTATTTGGCCTCCGCCTTTACCCGTGTATTTCGTACATGACATGTATCCAACGTTTTCTTTACCTGCTTCTCTGTCTGTCATACATTATCGATCGTTTATTCCACTCCTTCTTTAAGGCACTTATTATGTAGCAGCTTATACAAATCGACCGTTGCAAACACAATTCTATAGAATTATGTGCTAACGTTCGTTTATAATTCCATGAACCTAACATTTAAAAACAGGTGTTCTTCGACGCAACCGATCGTTTAAAATAACAATTCTTAGTTTAACCATTCTTAGTATTTGTATAAACGAACGTTGGCTTTTAAACTAAAAACATTTGCGTTTAAAATTTTTGATTTTCTATGCATGCAAGCTCCCTTTTTGTTTCCATGCGTTTGATTTAAAATTATTATAATTTCTTATGCATATCCTTGAGGTTTTATGTATTCTAAAGCTTTTTTCCCTTATGCACTCTTAACATTCCAATATACAAATAGAAAAATACTTTAATAACCGTCCGTTTTCACTATATAAACTAATTAATTTGGCGCGTAAATAATTTGCTCCTATTTCTATATACACAGTGTTTAAAATTTTACTGTCTGGACCTGTTTAACCTCTAATTTCACAACAATATATATATATATATATATATATATATATATGTGTGTGTGTGTGTGTTAATCTTGAAGTTGCTGGGAATGTTATCTGCTTTATCAATTTTCCAGGCATTATTCCGCACGGTTGACTGATTCTGAAGTGAACTGCTGTCAATTTGGCGACGTTTCGGCGAAACACATATGCCATCTTCAGGCTCTGTAGCTTCAGCAGTGAATGAAGAAGTGTTCATGTATCCTGCTACATATACTAGTTAGAAAACATGCTCCGTTGCACTTGCTTGATTTTTAATGCAGCTCAGTGTCATTGGTCCTAGGACGTGTTGTTTAGTTCTGCAGACTGATTTAACAAAATGCTCCTTTCTGATTGTGTAACGATGCGTAGCCTAGTAATTGGTGGTTGCCTTGCCTGCGGCAGTCCTTGAGAATCATCCTTTGTGTGAAGACTATGTGGGCGTTTCTCTATTTTAATGGCTTCTTGAAGCCAGCGGTTTACTTTAGAACCAGCCAGCTACGTAGAACAATACCTGGAAAATTGACGAAGTATATATAAATCTAAATACTCTAATGCCAGATATGATCATATAACGTCACCAAAAATAACTAGTTTACGGACAGTCGTTGATGGGACCGTGAACAATCGTTAACTATCCCTATAATGAATTACAATAATAAATGGAATTTGACTTATAAATTATCAAAAAAAAAAAAAATTAACCAGTACAATACTGTTACTCAAATCATAAAGGTAACTATTTGAATTTAGTTACTGTAAATTATTAAAACTAAGGGACTGTAGAGTGAAATTATACACAGTGGTATAATCTACAATTATGTCCATCGAAAAGGTAACTTCTCAGTAACAACTCGCTATTCCAAGCTATAACTTACAGCTAAAGGTGGCAAAGGTAGGTATCTGTGACTAACAAAATGGAGGAATTGTGCTTTTTAGCTGATTGTCCTATACTGCTCAAGTAAATAACGCCCATTCCTGGCGGTTAGGAGGCCGGATCTGTAGGTTACACTCCAGGTCCTCTGGACCCGCGATTAAAGTGACACCGACCGTTGATTGACGGTATGAAATGCTTTACACCGGGCTGTATTTATTATGGGGTAGAGACCAACACACCAAAGCTCATACATGTGGTAATTCGCCTAACCAGATTCATGCTGACCAAATAGAATCCACTAATTAGTCACTTTCCAGAAAATCCTGGAACAAAACACACAGCAGCGCTATAATATATCTGTCGAAAACGGTGCCAATAATATTGGTTAACTCACAAAACGAAAACTAAACGTAAAAACCAGCAGGAGGTCCGCCATTAATCCGATATTAGCTGTAAATTATAACGTACAGATCACCAAAATTGTTGAATCATCTACTTCTGTCGATTCATGGATATTAAAAGAGAGCAAGAACCAAATCTCATAATCGACCGAACCTTAATCTCTTTAAAAAATCCATCTAAATTTTCCAGCGAAGGTCTGTAGAATGCGGCGTCCTTGCCTCGTGCCCTGAATACAAAAACATATTTTTCAAAGCATGATTTGATAAGCAGAAATTGCCCTACTTTTGTAATGCGTCTCAAGATTAAATATAAAATCTTAACAGAAAAAGTCAACGTCAATGTTTCCGTCAGTGACTAGAGTATGCCACTGCATTAGATTTTCCAACGCTCCACATTGGCTAGGAAACGAGCTTTTTATTCAGAAATTTTGAATTTTCTCAAACCCTTGTGTTCTAAGCACATCTTTAACGTGCGCAACAACACACACATGGCACGTACATTTTAGCTGTCATCCGAACGAGGGTGCATTTTTGTGAAAAATTCTCGCTTAACATTTTTCAAGCGAACCGTGTCGGGATTCGAACCTGGGATCTTGAACATAGCGGCTGTAGTATGTCAGCCTCACAAGGAGCTCTTAACAGACAGTTATTTTTATTGATGCAGTAAAAATACTGACCCATAATTGGCCAACGCAAAGAAATGCAGGGCTAATACGCTACACCTTATCGAAAGGCATAGATAATAAGGGACAAATAGACTATAAGAAACAAAAAGCTTAGAGAACTGAAACTCAAATTTAAGATAATAATAATAATACTCAGAGAACTTCAAAATGTTGCATCTTGTCCGAGCTAAACTGAAAAACATTTTTATCAGAAGCATTTCATCAAAAATTAATTGAAAAACTTCCAGCAAATATAAACAATAATTAAACAAATCACTCGCAACCCTATGTTATACTTAATACTGTACATAACAATATACACGCAAACTTAATTTCGGTTTTCAAATCTAAGAAAGCAAAAAAAATCGTTTATAAAAGCTTTTATGAACTGTTAATGACTTTTATTGAAGGAAACAAGTTCTAGAGCTTGAAGTGCAATTTGCAAACATTTTTGAATGTGTTTGACGTTTTCACAAATTCCACGACAATTGACGCAAATATAAATGTATGAAAGTGCCTTTGGAAGTCGCTTGGTTTTGGACGAAGTTAATGTATACCTTTCTAACTCTGACGAAAGTATTAGTTGGAAGATCGTATGCAAAAAAGTTAAATCGTAGTACACTCTAGGAAAGTCACTTTTAGCTCACGAATTTAAATTTTACAACGTATGGCACATTGAACTGCCATGTTTTTACCCTTGTGATTTCGTTATGCTGAAAATGAATTTCATGTAGCGTTTTGAAACAGAAATTGCGAACAGTTACCGAAACGCTCTTTGTTCATTCAACACTTTGTAATTAGTTGTAGTTGAACTGCTTTTGAGTTCGTCGCGTTTGCTAACGAAGTTAATTACTTTTGGAATGAGTGGGGGTTTTTCAGTAAAATTTAAACTATAGCATGTGCTATAAATGGTATGATGTACCTTCGACAAGAAGTAATTCGCAGATGTGTGTTCGTGTATCTGAATTATAAACCCCCGCTTACTATACACAAGCAAAATAGACTTTAGTAGTTAATTTGTTAGAAATATGTAGTTATTGCAACGAGGCGTTAAATAATCTAGGTTTTAACAATGCATCAAGAAGTATATCCTTCGGAGTAATACATTTGGCACCCTGTGGCGTTTTTATACATAAAAATGGTTAATATTTACAATAGGTTGCACTTAAACCATTGAAACGTACATTATTATGTGAATAAGAGCAACTATAATTGCGGCCACGTCCCCAATGCTCCCTCCGAAGGTACTACTTTGGGTTTAAACGCGAAAAATATAAACGTGCTTCAAATTAAATCTAGCTTCAAAATTAATTCATCCTAAATAGACATCTAACAAACTGAAACAACAACTAGAAATAGGGTCTAAATAATGGTATCCTTAGCGTTGATTTTGGAGCGTGCCCGATCAAGAAGACATAAGCAAAAGTGAAAGGGGGAGGGATCCGTAATACCGAATAGCAGCTACCAGCTCTGCTTACCGGTGCGACCTGAAGGGTCGACTTAAAACTATCCAAAGCTAGCTAACTAATTTTAAAATGGATTCAAATTTCTAAGCATTCGCCAAATATTTTAATAGTGAATCCAGCTATTTTGCCGGCTCTATAAATTTACAAATTCATCCTCCCTGGTCTAAGTAATTTATTTTATCTTTAGCTTAAATCCATCCCTAACTTTCACTATCATTCCCTAACTGATTTATACTACAATTACAATCTTCACAATTATAATCTTCCTTTCTGAAAATATACTGCAGCCAAAATGGCGGCAGAACGTCTGACAATACATATCAAACCTCAAAGTAATAAAGTAGGTGCAAAATAAATATAAAATGTAATATAAAATGTAAATTTAAATATAATAACTAAATATAAAGAAATATAAATGCACTCGCATGAGCATTACGTTGGCAAGCGCCATTACACACAAATAACGTGCTCACCTCGATTCTATCTCTCGCTACTATACTCGGAATAAATTTGTGGATCAACCTACCCGTGGCAGCGTTGTTCCTCCTCTCTTCCCATTGTCGAATTGACTTTTCGCACAGCTTTCTTTTAATTAGAGACCTCGGTAGCGACGAATGTGATATCTGAAGGTACCTTGTCGCGCCCTCTTTAGCTAATTCGTAAGCTCTATCATTTCCTACTTTACGATCGCGTGACCTAACCCAACAGAACTTTAAACGTTGATACTCGAGCGCCGTATGCGCTATCCTCCAGACGTCCGCCTGGAGGTCTGTCGAGGTGTTCGTGTTTGTTAAAGCTGTCAGCGCTGATTTACTGTCGCTGATTATATAATATTTATCTTTGCCCGCGTGGTTTATTATGTAATCGATAGCCTCTCGTATGGCTACCAATTCGCACTGGAAGATAGTTCTCCAATTTGCAAGTTTGGTTTGAAGCTGAAATGCCTCCCTTTTCTGCTTAAACACGACAAACGCAGCGCCTGCTTGCCCGTCATCCATGTGTGAACCGTCCGTGTAAATTCTGATACCAGTCGCGTCCCCATCGCCTACGAAAACTCGATTCCTCTAATTTTCGGCCGGGTACTCTAACTCCGATACAACGATCTTTCTCTACATCCCTATTACCAAAATAAATATCTTCGATAATTTCGCGCCCTCTCCCTATATTTATCAATCTCCTATCTCTAATCTCCCAAACGACATATTCGATAGGGAGAGTCCTACTGATCACCAGCACCGCCTCCGTGGAGATGGTCTTGTACGCCCTGGCCGCTTTCACCGCGGTTATGCGTTGTACACTCCTTAATTGACGCGCCTCCCGGACTTTACAACCTTCCGCCCATACAGAAGCTGCGTCTAGTATTGCCGGTTCAATTGCTCCAGCATAAATCGCCCCAGTGATTCGCCCCTGAAACCCTAGTTTATTTTCGCCGCCGCCATCATTTTGTTTGATATTTCGCTGCCTTTTCTTTTAACGTACTGCTTTCCAATGTAACTTATCTTCAAACTTTTCCCCGAGATATGTAATTGCTTCCTTAAAAGGCATTCTCTCCCCTCCCAGCTCTAGCCTCGTGGGTCGCTCTCCCGCCTTTCTAGACAAAGATTAAACAATCCGTCAAAGACACACAGGGTTAACAGGCACGCCTTCAGAGCTGCGTCTGAAGTGCTTTCTTAGGGTTCATCCTCCGAAGAGCCCTGACGACCTCGTGAACTAGGATTACCTTATCAGTACCTGTTCCTTGCGCCTCTGTAGATACCCGACGTAAAAAATTGTGCGACCCCTCATCCTCCTCGGAATTATTCGAAGGGAAGAATTTGTCTAATAAATATTCCACCGTGGTTTTAAAGCCTTCCGTATATTCGCAATTTGTCTTTCTCATGTAACCGAGCGCGATTTCCGGTTGTTTACTCTTTATTACGTGGTATGCGGTTTCCCACGGTTCTTTCTCTGAGTTTCGCGTGTACAATTCTTTAAATTAATCTGTTCGCGTTTCTTCTATTAATATCTTATATTCGCGGTAACTTTGATTGTATTCTATTTTCCGTTGTTTTCTTATATATCACCGAATAAACTGCATTGACCAGGAAGCGTTTTTTTTTACCTGGAAAATTTTGGAATTTTGCCGGACCCTTGCTGTTCCAAGCAAGGTAGGGATTTTTAACGTGCGTGTCAACACTCACACACGGGACCTCCATTTTATCTTTCATCTAAACGAGGGTGTATTTTTTGTGAAAAATGCTCGCCTAACATTTTTCAATCGCACCATGTCAGGATTCAAACCCGGGACCTTGGGTGTAGTAGTCACACACATACCAACTACGCCACGGAGCCGACTAAGTTCTGGGGTCCTCCAGGGTACGTTGTCTTTAAATGTTTTCTTTTGCAGCATGGAGTACGACGACGCGTCTACCAGCGCGTCGTTTAAATTTTCCGCGAATGTTTCTATTTCGTCTGCCTCTCGGCAGTTAAATAGCTCGTTTTCAAACGCAGGGATACTTTGACCAAATTTTTGTTTAAACCGCTCCCAATTTGCTTTTTTATTACACAACCGCGGAAATATAGTTACTTGCTCGTTTGAGCTAGTTTTGGTTTCAACGTCTCCTGTTATAAATTTATGGTCAGAAAGTGTTTCCTCGTCCGACTTTAATTTCCAATCACAAATGAATTTTAAGATCTCGTGCGAGGCTGCAGTAACATTAATAAAACTGCTGCCTCTATGCCCCTCAAACGTAGGTGAATCATTAGTGTATACCACACTAAGATCCCATTCCGTTAAAAGATCAGCAACCTGCGAACCCCTATCGTCTTCTATAGGACTGCCCCATAGTGGCGACTTGGCATTAAAATCTCCCCCGATAATTAGATTTTTATTCCTGCCAATTTTACGAAGAATTCCTTCAATTTGATTTATTAAGTTCTCTGTTTGAAGATTTTCACGCCGAATGTCTACCGGCAAAAGGTACGGGCTAATCACGTAAAACGTATTTAATCCGGTTTTAATTTCGGCCGTCGTTAGAAATTCGTTTGATAAATTATTTAATATAATTCCGGCACAAGCCTCATTGTTTATTATTATTCCGCTGCGCGGTCGTTCGTTGTTCGCGTTTAAGACGGTAGCCCCCCTCCATAAACCTGTTATTTTGTGGTTATACAGGTGCGGTTCCTGTATGAGCCCGATGTCGATTTTGTTTTCGTTCATTAATTTAACGAAATTATTTGTGGCCCCTTTGCCCTTGCCTAAATTAATTTGCGCACATTTACTTTTTGAGCTTCTCGGAACCTAGTCTAATGGCCTTGGATGACTGCCTTCAAACTCTGCATCGTTGGGCACTGGCTGGTCTTGTTGTCGTGACTAGTGTCGACCCTGACACTACCAACCCTATCATTCGACCTCGCACAGACAATACAACAAGAATTTGCTTGCCTACAGTTCTTGAACTTATGCCCCATTTCGGCGCAGTTACCGCAAAACCCGATCCTTACAATCCGATGACTTATGACCGAACTCGTAACAGCGATAACACTAAACTATCGAGAAGTAATAACGAACCCAGACCCTACACCAACACAGAGTGACCAAATCCGCCAAGAAGCACCTCCCAGTCTCCGGCGACAACTCGAAAATAACACTAACCAACGGATCTCTAGGTCCCCTGCCGCCGAACCAGAACTTTTCTTTGACCTCCTCGTTGAACCTAAGCCCCATGAAGCGGAGGTTCTGAACCACCAACTTCTTAACGAGCTCTTCTTGCTTCATCTTTCTCTCTGCCCCAGGGAGCACGATTCGTGGCCTCCGCTTCTCAATGGTACTCTCTCAATGGTACCCTAACAAACCCCGCCCATCGTCGACTGCAACCGCTTGGCATCCTCCCGACCAGCACATTCAACATCAACGCAACCCCTACGCGTCTGACGTGCTCCTACAACAACAAGCCCATCCTTGGCCGGATCAACCTTCTTCTTTAATGTCACCGTGACGTCTTGTTTGACCTCTGGATTGGCATCGATACGTACCGCGACCGTCGGCGTTGCCTTTTTCGCCACTGCACCTGTATACGAAACTACCCCTGGTACCGAACGACCCATTGATCCCCCCTGCCCTACTACAACCTGCTCCGCCCTCGCCGTTGTGACTGCTACCTCCGCCACAGCCTCATTCACCTCACCTCGCACAATCATAAGACCCCTAACCATCCTTAAAAGCCGATTCGCAACGTCTCGGAACTCGTCCGCAGCGTTGCGAATCACCTTCCTGTCGTCCACGGTGATGGTTTCCGAAGTGACAGAGACCCGCTTGTGTGTAAAGTTCGTCTAGATAGCTAGCCGCAACGCTTCCGTTGCTGCTAGTCGACCCACGTCGCTGGCCTCTCTACGTTGCGTGCTACTCAGGCTCGGCTCCAAACAAGGGGCGCCGGCCTCCCCGAGTCCACCACCGCAGACCCAGGCTCCCTTTGCGACGCAGCTAGCTCCCCGTCGGGCTGAGACACCAACATTTCTACCGCAACCACGAGCTCCATCTCTCTGACCTTCCCGACCGACCCAGCCTCTGACTGCGCACCCCTGACCGACTCCGACCGACTAGCCCTCTTCCTCTACGGCAACGGCTCATCTCGATGGACAACCATGCTAACAAATCAAAACGACAAAACAACAGGAACTAGCAAGAACCCAGTTCAAAAACGACCTAACCGTTTCGACGCTAAATAAACTCAAAGATAATATAAACCGTTAAACGGCACAAACAGCAGCGAGTACAAAACACAAGCGCTACTCGGATAAAATACCTAGATTTAGAATGAACCGTAAACTTCCTGGTATTTATTTATTTAAAGTTATTTATTTATTTAAATTTCAAACGGCAAAATGAAATTTCAAACTTATCAAAGGTAAAATAAACGCTTAACGCCAAAATAACAACGAGGACAAAATAAAATCACAACCCAATAAAAATATAAGGCAAACAATACTATTTATTTATTTAAATTTTTAAACGGCTAAATCAAATTTTAAATTTAAAATGCTAATTAATTCTAAAACAAAATCAAATTTATAAACTACTGGGTTTTTAATTTAAATATAGAATCAAACAAATAAAAACACGTGCAATTAGAGCTTGGTACCTGCTACACTTATCGCTTGTTTACTCGGTGCCTGGTACGACCTTCAAGTATTTCACCACTAATTAAACCGAAAGATCGACTTTAAGGAATCATTAAGTACGCGTGTATTTAAAAAATTGAATATTTTAATTTAAATACAGGCAAATTTTTGGCTTTTAAGCTATTTGTTTAATTCAAAAAAGGCCTAGATTTTGGATTTTAGTTTGTTACTATATTACACGCACACTGCAGAATTTTTCCTTATTTATTTGCTTGTTTTACGCGGTTTTTAATCCGATTTACTTGGTTCTTTTTAATAAATTTATTAAAAACGCCTTTTTAAATAATTTTTGGGTGTTTGGTTATTAGTTTTTGGTTCATTTGCCCGAAGTTTAATTTAGTTTATGTTTAAACGCGAATATTGGTTAAAATGCAAGTTAAAACGCGATTTATTTTGTATTTATTCGATTTTAATTTAGTTTTCGATTTTATTTCACTGCCCTATGTATTAAAATTAATGCCACACAATAATATAGTTAAATACAATAAATAATAAAGCTTTAAATATAAAAATAAAATAATAAACTCTACATAGAAACTTATCTGTTTGCAGCTGAAGCGGGAGTTCTGTAAAACACGTCCTCTCACTTTAAGCGCTAACTAAAACGAGTCTCGAACTATACACTAGTGGTATAAAATAAATTAGTGTTAACGAGGATGACTCCTATGTGATTTAAATTATTAGGAGTTAGTGGTTATCATGAATTATCAATTCGTAATTAATAAGTTAATAGTGTTTCGATTGTTAATAATAAGTGTATCCGGTAATGATTATGAAGGTAGTATTGTCGCTTTAAGAAAGTCAGTACTGTTAGTGATTGTCTGGAAATAACTGTCCTTAGGACACAGGAAGTCACTGTAGCTTCGAGTAAGTAAGCTTGTGTAATCAGTTAATAATAAAGAACTGTTGTTATTACAAAAGAAGGTTCATAACTTTATGATATTGCGCAAAACTTTAAACCTGAAGTGGAGAGAGAATCAGACAAGACAGACAACCTTACTACTTTGGCATAAATGCTCTAAACGTAACTCGAAAGTATCATTAGAATTTATAATAAAGTTCTAATTATGATGCCCAATAGGCACAATTCATAGCGGATAACTGCAGCAAGGCACACGTTATATTTTTAAGTACTATTGGGTTCATGATATTTATCTAGTTTCTGATTAGTAGTTGGATTTATAACGATATTTCTGCTCTAGCGATACCATTAGAAATCGTTTCATCTAGTATTCGATAAATTAAAAAACTAAAAACGTCTTTTCTGCCCGGCTCCGGGTCATTCTTCTGCTCGGCCTTTTTAAAATATCAATTCTTTATTCACCTTTACTTTCAGTTTTTGAACTGACATTGGAATCCCCTTTCCTCGTGCTGGGATAGACATCTATCACTTGATTAGATAATCCTCTTTTTCCTTTAATGTTTAATAGGTTATGGGTGATTAAACAAAGGAAATTTTAACATTTTAGTCTACTATTAAGTCACTGATTAATTTAATTATTGTTATATTTATTTATTTTTATAGCCTAATTAAACATTAAACCTTGTGTTTTAGTATTATTTGTTTATCGACTAAATTTTAGTTTTTATTAGGGTTTTATTATGCCACTTATTGGCTCCATTAAATATGGTTAATTGGTTCATCTTTATGTTTTCATTGCGGTTTATTTCCTCGCTTATTGGTTCGCCATAATTATCGCCAATTAGTTAGTTCACATGTAGATTCATGCCACATTGTTGGGGTTTTTATTGTTGTGCTGGACACTACCATTGCATCTCTAATAGAGACACCCAACATACAGTACATAAAGACTTTTCCTAACATCACTTTCTCTTGCTAGTTCTGTTGCTTCTTGATAAACTTAAAATATTAAAATTGATTTGGTTTAGTAATGCCTTAGAACAATGCCCAAGTAACTTTCAGGGTAAGCGTTGATAATAACTTTATTTCGTTTGCCCAGTGATTCACGAGAGGAGTTGAGCGTGATAAATTGGCGCCCAGCCTAGTGGCTATTTTGTTGTGAAGAAATCTGTTAAACTAGCTACAAAACGAGTTTGCTGCTTTATAAAAAATTTAAGAGTATCTAGAAAAACTTTTAGCTTGTATTTTTTAGCTAAATCGATAAATTTAACTAATGTAGCCGCACTTTATCGTATTTTTTAATAGATATAAATAATATTTTTCTACATTTCTTATATAAAAAATAATAAATTCACTTCCTTGGATTTTTAGACACAATAAATTTTGAGAGTGACCCTAAAATAATGACACCATTTTGACGCTCTCTATTATTGTTTTAAAAGTTTTTCAATAATCTTTGTTTTGAAGCTAGTATCGTGATTTGTTGTGGAAGTGTGCAAAAAAGGCCGGTTTTACTTTAATATAAGTAATTTCTAGTACAATTTGCAATTATTTGGCATTTATATAAACACTTAACCTCACAACTTCTGCATGTGCTATCTACAATTTTCCTTTATTATTAAATAGAATTCTGTTCTGTAATTTGCGTCATAGCATAAAAAAATATTTTGTTTTTTTAGATGTTAGTTAAAACCCTTTAAAAGTTAAAAATCTCGTTCAATGGTGAAATTTCATAACCTATGTTTTCGCCTATATTAATCTCCGTTATATTTTTTAGATCATTAAAGATTTTCTTGTAGTTGTCAATCGAAATACTTAATTTTCGCGGGCTTCTTTGGTAATAATATAAAATTTACCTATTTATTAACCTAAAAAATTAATCATATTATGAATCACGTCTATTTGAAAGCTAAAGAACTTAGTTGGGAGCTCCTAGCTCGTAGTTCCTGCTCCCACACAAAACGAAAAGCGCTCGCAGTTTCGCGTGCTATGTTGCAAAATTTAGATATCCAGTTTAATTCTAATAGGTACCCCATGGGTCCCGATAAGGACTTGACTGAAATACAAGATACCATTGAAGACATAAGAACGATTATTTATTCTACCAAGCCCCTTCCCACCAAAATAGAATTAGCGTGTGTGTCCAATCACGTATATTGCATGCAAAACAGCGGTTGAACCTATTTACAAATTCTGACCCTGATAAATTTGATAAAATCCGAAATGAACTTACGTCCGACCTATTTATTATTGAAGTTTTCGTTTTGGAAAGATTAGATGTTATTTTAGGACCTTCTGTTAGGAGCCTTAACTTAAATAACCTATCTTTGCCTATAGAGAACAAAAACGTTTCCAAATATGTTCCGATCTATAAGTGGAATATTACTTTTTCGGAATATAACTCAAAAATCTTTTTTAACTTCTTTTCTTGAACGCATTGATGATTAAAACATTTCTCGAAAGTGTACAGACCAACAATTATTTCTTAATGCAGTTGAGCTTTTTTCTGGCAGTGTTTTTGATTGATTTCAAAACATTAAACATCAAGTTCATTCTTGGACTGAATTAGTTAATCTTTTGAAACAGTATTTTTCGACCTCCGATCATGATTACGAAATTCTATTTCAAATTCGTTGTCGTTTTCAAGCTACCGATGAAAATGTTTATTATCGATATGCAAACTTTATTTAATAGAATAGATAAAAAGATGTGATTTACCAGAAATCTTAAATCAGCTCATTCGTAATTTAAACGCTTCCATCTTTTCTACCTATCCCTACCGTCTAGTCAGTGCAGCCCTACCAGCAGGAGCCAAAGTAGCAACTTCAACAACTCACAACAGTACAAAAGTAGAAAGGATCGTCCCTGAGAACAATGACGAAGCAACTTTCAGGGTAAGGGTTGTTAGTAACTTTTCCATTTACCCGAGGATTTACTGGAAGGGTTGAGCGTGATTACTTTCAGAAAAAGCATCTAGACTTACCCGAAGTGACCCGCTGACCCGGTCAAACACTATTGACTATTGTAAAATCTATACAAATTTATATTCTGATCTTAGTATGCGCTTACAGCTCGTACAGAATATATGTATTCGTTTTATTTTTGATTTAAAGTATTACGCTAGGTTTAGATTTTCTATTCCCAATTAAATTGGCTTAAGCTTCATGAAAGGCGTCAACTTCACTTAGTTATTTTTATTTATAAACTACTGATATAAAAGTCACCGTCGTATTTATCATCGCAGTTTTCTCTACTTTGATTTAAAATCTATAATACCAGGCTAGTGGATGTAGTAGCTATTCCTATACACCATTCCCAAATGTACCACTCTTCATTCCTTGTCGCTGACTCGTTCCTCTGGAACACTATTCCACAAAATATTAAAAACGCCCACTCCAAAAGTACATTCCGTAAATTATTTCATAACTATCTCATCAAAGACATTTCCTGACGTTAATGATTTTGCTAAAGCTCTACGGTCTTTCTCGTTCTGTTTTGTGTGAATGTATGCGTGAATGTGAAGATGTACGTGTGTTATAGCTTGTTTATTGTGAATGTGTTATTTGACAAATGTATCTGCAGACTATAAGTTAGATGTAAGATAGGGCATGTGGCCATAATCGCGCTTAATTATTTTGAACAATAATAAAGTCTGAAATAAAATACAATAGAATAGATTAATTTATGTAAATATAATTCAAAAACCTGTGAATCTTCATTTCCGTAAATCCTTGTTAAAGTAACATGTATTAACAATTATATATAATCTTAGTATTAAAGCAATATGCAATTCACTTTAATATGAAAGTTCATAGTAAATAAATTCAACACATTGTCAGGATCAAGAAGTAAGTCTACTGAACGAGAAAAAAGTCGAAGTTCAAGAAGCAGCTATACGTGTCAGAAGTCTATGAATTTAAGGTCGATAGAGATATTACTCTACCGAGAAAAACATGACGTAGAATACCTTCCAACTACGGCAGAACAAGACTGAAAATTATTTGGGCAGTTCACTTCCAATTAAAGGTAAACGAGTAGTTAAATAATATAATAAAATTACAATTTTTTAAAAAATTGTAGACGAATTCCAACTAGCATTTTACCGCTCGTTCAGCGAACAAGAGCAAGAAGCCCTAAACGAATTACAATTCTGGGAGATGTCTTCTTTCTGGGATGCGACGGAGTTCATTGGAAACCTTCTATTCGAGTGGTTCGAGATTCAATCCTCGTCAAAAGAAGTGCTTCAATTACGATAGAACTTACTGCAAGTAAGAAGAAGAGGTTGCAATTTTTTGCTCTCTCCTGCCACAGAGAAGACAATGACGGGCGAGATTGCATCAATGTTGTTCACGCCTGTCTATGAGGATGGTACTTATGTAGATACTATTTCATCCAAGGATTCGGTTGCTCCAATCAGACGATTAGGACTACAAGGATTAATGTCATCACAAACAGCGATATCAATTCCCAAATCCATCTGCAGGATTTGCAGGACGACAATTATTGTACATACAGTGGCAATCTGCCGTCGTACACAGCGATTATGTAATTGAATGTATTCCTATTTCGGGATTATGTAATGATGGAGCAAGGACAGAGGTGGCGAACCGCTGCCAAAAAAATAGAATATTTCCAAATGCGAACAAATTAATGGTGTAGAATTTTCTAGTGAATGGATGAGCAACAAGATTGCTGAAAACATAAGGCGTCAGCGCAAGGACCTTGCTGAAGGGAGCCTGTGGTTCCAATCCGTTCCGTATTCACAACTTATATTTGGCAGGGCTCTATATTCATCATCATTTTGTTTTCGACCTTACTTAAGGTCGGTTTGACGCAGCTCTAACTTCTTTTCTATTCTGTGCTAATCTAAAAAGCTCTACATACCCTTCACAACCTAAATTTCTAATAATTTGACTAATATAGTTTGGTCTAGGTCTTCCTATATCCTTCTATCTTTTTCCTATCCACCTGGCTCTACATAGATATTAGCAACCTGATGTTTGTTAAAGAACTCTAACATGGTTTAAATGTTCCTCTCAATCTTCCTTGGGTATCGAACCACTCACAGTCCTCAAAATCATCTCCATCAATGCCCCGATCGAAACGTTAATAAAGATAACTCTAAAAACCATGAGTGGTTCAATACCCAAAGAAGATCAAGAAGAATACCAAACAAACCACAACAAACATACAGGGAGTATTTATGGTTTAAATGATTACCATTTATAAGAAAATGAAATATAACCTGGTTATCCGCTTCAAAAAGGAAAAGTGTTAAATTATATGTTATGGTAAGGCTTAAGCAACGAAACGCTACCAACATGCCAGACCGCTAACTAATTGTGAGTTATGTCATGGTGACATTTAGTTACCTGATTTTTTTTTTTTGTTTTGTTTTCGAACTTACTTAAACTCTATATTATAAAATGTAAATTATACAGATAAGACTATGGCCCCTAATGTCATTCATAATAGAATGGTATAATGGGAAATATTTGACTATATTCAATACTATACAGATAATAGACCATTCTGTACATGTACTTCTGAAAGCAGAAATTCGTACAATTACGATATTGCGACATCGGTAGAAATACCAACAGACCTATTAATCTTTCAATACAATTATTATTCGATGGCAATTGGTTTAAATGTAGAAAATATATCTAACGTAGTTGAGAAATGCATGCCTACGTGAACATAACCTAAAATTTTACTTCGAACAATATCGGAGCTAACTTAATCTAACCAGTAGAGAAGTCGCAGATTGCTTTAAGTAAATATTGTGGAATATTGCTTACTCTGGGAGTAAATAAAGAACATATCTGCTAATATTGCATGTGTATTTCATATTGGAGAAAGAAAAGAATTTGCAATAAAGTTAATTAAAAATATGAGGTAGAATTGCGAAAGAATTAGTCTGTGTATTTCTTATTGAGGGGGAATAAGATTTCCACGTGTATTTCTTATTGGAGGAAGAAAAGAATTTGCAATAGGGTTAATTAAAAATGTATGCGTTAATATTGAGAAAAAATTTTCTTGTGTATTTCTTATGGGAAGAGAGTAAGAATTGCACGTGTATTTCTCTTATTGGAGGAAGGAAAGTATTTGCAATAGGATTAATTAAAAATGTATGCACTAATATCGCGAAAGAATATGCCTGCGTATTTCTTATGGGAGGAAAATAAGATCGGTACGTGTACTTTTTATAAAAGAATATCGTGGCGCTATTTTTATATTACTAGTGTAACGTATAGCAAAAATATAAGGGACGCACAAGGAAACGTCATCATAGAAAACGTAGAGAAAGTGGGTAGATGGCAAGAATATATAGGGAATTTATATACAGGAGAGGAACTAACTGCACTAGAACAGGAATCAGACATTGAAAATGATGACTTGGGATATCCTATACTTAGAGAGAAGTTTGAATTAGCATTAAAGAGTCTGAAAAATGGTAAGGCGCCGGGTACAGATAAGGTGCAAGCAGAAACTCTAAAAGCCGCTGGACAAGCAGTAACAGAACGTCTCTTCCAACTTGTAAGCTATATGTATGAGACAGGCGAGATACCCAAAGATTTCAAACGTAGCATCATAGTAACTATACCAAAAAAGAAAGGTGCGGATAGATGCGAAAATTTTTGAACAATAAGTTTGACAGCACACGTGTCAAAAATATTAACTAGAATTGTGCAAAGACGAATGAAAAAACGGGCGGAAGAAATACTAGGAGAAGACCAATTTGGGTTTAGGCGAAACAGGGGAACAAGGGAGGCTATTTTAGCTCTGAGAGTGATAATGGAGAAAACAATAGAAAAAGAGGAAAGCGTGTATATAGGGTTTGTAGATCTGGAAAAAACATTCGACAATGTAAAATGAAAAAAAATGTTTGAAATACTCAAAAAGATTGGAATGAGTTATAGGGATAGACGAATAGTACATAGCTTACACAAAGAGCAAACAGCAGTAATAGAATTAGAGCAGGAACGTAGAGAAGTAAACATTAGGAAAGGGGTGAGACAGGGATGTGCCCTATCCCCATTGATTTTTAACTTGTACATAGAAGACGCAATGAATACTGTCAAATGCAGGAAGACATTTGGGATTATTATGCAGGGACAAAAAATTGTTATGCTTAGGTTTGCAGATGATATAGCGGTATTAGCGTCTAGCAAGGAAGAGTTAGAAGCTGCTCTTAATGAAATGGAAACGGCTCTAACAGAGAGATACGGTATGAAAATTAACAAAACCAAAACTAAAGTTCTAGTATGCAAAGGTGGTGAAAATAAATCAAAAACAAGAATACAAGTATGTAACACGAACTTACAAGAGGTTAAGGATTTCTGCTACCTAGGAAGGCAAATAACGCAAGATGGGAAAAGCACAAAAGATATAAAACAAAGATAAGCACAAGGTCGTGCTACATTTAACAAGAAAAAGCAACTACTGTGCTCAAAGACCACAAACATAGAAACAAGGAAAATATTGCTTAAAACATATGTGTGGAGCACAGCACTGTACGGCTGTGAAGCCTGGACAGTAGGAGAAGCGGACAAGAAAAAAAGGTGAAATGTGGTGCTACAGACGTATGATGAAGATATCATGGACAGAAAAAGTTAAGAACGAAGAGGTACTAAAAATGGTAGGGGAAGAAAGAAATATGTGGAAAACGGTAAAAAAGAGGAGAGATAAGATGATAGGCCACATACTACGGCATGAGGGAATAGTGCGGAATATATTAGAAGCAGAGATAGGAAAAAAGAGAAAAAGAGGCAGACCTAGGTTAGACTACTGCACACAGATAGTAAAAGATGTAGGCTGTGGGGGTTTCAGGGAGATGTGTAGGCTAGCCCAGAATAGAAATCAATGGAGGTACGCATCCAACCAATCCCAAGATGGATAAACTAATGACGAAAAAATAACTGTGATGAGTATTATAAGTAACTACAAGAATTGGCTGAGCAATATTTTCGAATAATGTTAAGTGTGTGAAGGATTTACTGGAAAACCATTACTTCGGCAAATGTCTAAGTGTTGGGGGATTTTGGCAGCCACAGGTTGCTTAATCCCCTTCACTGAATCTTGCTGAAATAGGGCATAAAATTAGAAAACAATAGAAGGGGAACGAGCTGTATACACATGCTGTGTGAGAATCTTAGGGAACTATGTAGGCTAGCTCAGAATATAAATAAGTGCAGGTACGTGTCCAACCAGTTTTGAGACGGAAAACTTAATGACGAAAAAATAAGCACAGATAAATCTGATGATTAGTATAAACAACTAGTTGTTGGTTGCGAAATAACTGTAACTAATGAGGACTGTGCGAAAAGATATTTGGAAAATATATTAAATCGGTAAATGGTTAAGTGTTGGGGGAACTTGGCAGCCATAGGCTGCTTACCTCCCTTCACAACCACGGAAGGTCGGAGAAATAGGGTATATAATTGTAAAACAATAGAAGGTGACTGAACTGCATCTAACAAGAAAGAACAGCGCTTATGAGAAAAGACAACAAACATAAAACAAGAAGAAAATTGTCGAAAGCATATGTGTGGAGCACAGCACAGTATGCCTATGAAATACGGGCAGTCTGAAACGCATACAGAAAGACGGTAGCAGCCTTTTGAAATGCTGATGTGCAGATGTATGAGGACGATAGCATGGACAGACAAAAATAATAACAAATAGGTTATAGAAATAGTAAGGGAACAAGGATATCTGGGGAAAAAGATAAGAGAAATAGAAGGGCAGAATACGTTCTAAGGCATTTTTGGGGAATAGTATGGGATATATTACAAGCAGAGATAGGAAAAAAGAGGTAGATGTAGACCTAGATCAGTCAGTTATAGATGCAGACTGTGCAAATTTCAGGGAAATCTGTAGGTTAGTTCAGAATAGGAAACAATGATGGTACGCGTCTAACCAGTTCCAGGACTGAAGACCTAATGATGATGAGTGTAACGTCAATGACGTGTAAAGGGGCAATTTAATGAAAATGCCCTAAGGACTTGCGACACAGAAAAGCTACTGTAATTAGCAAGGCTAATGTATGTGTATCTCCCCTCCTCTCACATATAGTCTACATAGATACGATTGCCATGCATTTCTTATAAGATTCAGTACCTTCTTTTTTACATTGATTTAAATGAGAGTCATTTTGTGCTGTCGTATTCACCCTTTTCTACTACTGACCTCGTTTACAATAACGTTGTCTTTAAACTTTAGTAATTCTTTGCCAATAACAACAATAACTTCTTTATTCTTAAGTGTCCTTATCTTATATGTAAAACTGATATAATTAACTTCGCATATTCTAGTCCTACTCATTCCATAGTTTAATTAGTAAGCCATCAACAACCCCAAATTTTTACAATTCAGTGTCTTCTAATTCTTGTTGCAAATGTTATATTACATCGGAACTTGTACATATTTCAAACCAACACAGCTACGATTTCTACAGTCCCTGTTATAAACTACTTTAATAACAAACATCTCTGGATTGGAAATTGTGCAACTGGAAGTACTCACAAATGTCTAAAAGAGATATGCTGTATCGCCATCCAATTTTGTTCTAAAACATTTGATTGTAACTCATCTTTAAAAGAGCGCAGATCTCTTGATGCGTATGAAAACGAAGCTCTTTGACTTTCCAAATAGAATAAAATGTAAAACAGAAAGTCGGCGTTGAGGTTTGGTTAATTCATATAGCTTTAATTCATATTTTTATTAATCAATATCCTGTTTATAAAGTGGAACTTTAGAACTAAATAGTGGTTCAAAACCGGACGCCTTGACAGAACGTTTCCATAAAGCCATATTTATGATGATACGACGCGACCACGGAGGTTATTACAACCACGATCACGTCTGAGAATGTTCACTGTCGCATTTTCCTTGCAAATTGCATGTCGAGGATAAACATATTATTGTATCCTTATACAGATATTATAGCTACGAGTATATTAAGGTATTTTTTTATATGATTTAGAGCGCATACACACTTATAGGTTATGAAATATTCTTGAATCTTAAGAGTTGAATTTTTTTAATGACTGTATTGCTCTTAAGTCAGCAGTACAAAACAAATTTGATTTACGAATGTTAACATCTTTCTGTTAGGTTTGATAAAATGGAAGCTTTCTTTAAGCTTTTAATTAAATTTTAACACAAACGCTTGAACTAACCACGATATATTGATACACGCAAAGTTCGTATTAAGAAATGGGGAATTGCGTGAACAGACACTGTAAGGTTGCTTGAGAAAACAATCCCGTATCTTGGTCACTGCAGTAGGGGTCGGAGGGATGGACCTCTTACCATCCTTATGTTCATTAGATTTTCCGGAATGACACGGATTTCCTGTGCTTACAGGAAGTCTACAAAATAAGGAAAACACAAATTTTCAGGAGACTAACCATGGAAGCTAATAAAGAATTTGGAAAAAATGCTGTAAGTCTGAATAAAGCACGGATGTAGAGAAAGTAAATTGCTCAGCATTTTTTTAGGTGTTCAAAGGAGGCTCTCAAAACCGAAGTCACTAACCGTTCAATGTTGTTTTACAAAGTTCTGTTACGTTTATTTTTCAACTTAAATTAAATACCCGTTCTTCCCTAAGTTAAGTCATCACCCGCTTGAATAAGTTCCATTTCTATTCATAAATTCTTCAACAATACCCTATATAGTGTACCTGTTCAGTATAAGCTCGCTTTAACATAATTTTAACTCAAATCCACTTTGCTGTTAAAACGAAAATTTATTCGATAAATTAAATAGTCAATACTTTGTTCTAGGTATCCGTTAATTTGTTAAATATTCCAATAACGTATAATTGCTTTCTCTTGTTTTTCCCATCTAAGGACTTGCCAAAATAATGGATCCCACTATTATGTGATAGCATTGTTTCCAGTTTGCTAATCACGCTTTGATAACGCAAGGATTGCAGTTCGAACTCGTGTTATTTGAACAAATTTTTAATTTGACTCTGCAGCTTGTACGTTAAAATATTTTCTACATTACTCGTCCCAGTATTTCAAGAGCGATGCACGTTTTTTTTTGTTCGAGGTATCTTGCGTGTATCGGTGAGTTTTCTTGCGCTTACCCATCATAATCAGATTCTCTTTTTAGGTCTTAGCTGCAGGCCAAATTGTTTTTTTTTTATGTAGGCCCAACTGTTCGTTGACGTAGACCAACTGCTTTTGTCTGTAGACCGCTGCTGCCGTTACGGTGGCAGGGTGAATAGATCCTGACTACCGTGGCGTTGCTGTACTGACTCAACCCTACGGTTTGCAAGATAAGCATCCCGACGCATAGAGATATATGACGCGTTTTCTTTAGTGCACACCGAAGATTATTATTTATCAGCGGTTGATGTAGTGAAACCAGTTCACCGTACATGTTTAAAAACTAGCTTCGCTAGTGCTTCTGGTTATATTTCTTTAATTCTGACTACAACTTGTTCTACATTTAATACTTTAATTTAACACACTTGCTATTGAAGAAATCTACATTTAACACTTTAATTTAACACACTTGTTATTGAGAAAATCTACATTTAATACTTTAATTTAACACACTTGCTGTTGAAAAAATGTAAACATTACTTTTTCGATGAGTTTTATTACATGTTAGTTACGAAATGCGCACTTCGTTGATCCATTATAAAATTTGTCCTTTACAATATAACTGAAATTTAATACTTTTCTTTGTCCATGTAAATCAAGAAATTTTAACTTATTTTTATTGTTAATAGATAATCGTGGACGGCGTGTTTTTTTTTTTGTTTTTTTGGTATGTATGTGAATCCCCCACTCTACGCGTTTGGTACTAAGTCTGATATTTACGTTTCTTCCGGCTACGTCTAGGTACGTAACAGTTCTTTCCAGGAATTCTTAAACATTTGCAATACTACAAAATATTTTCTTTATTTGGATAAATCCAACAAAAAGGAAATGAACTGTTCTCTTTCTTCAATTGATGCTCTAAGAAAGGTATATTCTATAGCTAGAATCCTTTTCTGCAAAAGCGTCAGAGACGTGGCCATGGGTTCCTATGACTCCACGATACTAACAAAATGTAGGAATAAATAAACAAAAAGTGGGGGGGGCCATCAAGTCCTACTAATTAAAAAATAAGCAATGCGTACCCTAGGGGCTAACAAGGAAACCTTCAGTGTCAAAAAATAGCTTTAGCTGAATGAAGATCTATCACTTGTAAAAAAAGGACGCAGCTGCTAGAATAAAGTTATTATAATTAATGGAGAGAGAACATTAAGTGTTTTTAAATGTGTTTAAATTTAAAAAAATATAAAATAAAACTAAAAATAAAGAAATAAACAATTATTTTATCCATACGGAATAACGGTACAATCGGCCAAATCATAAACGTAACCTGTTAATGCAATAACCTGTTGGTTCTATTTATACTTTACACACATAATGTTTCTAGGGATGAGAATTATCTTTTTTACCTTCATTAAATTTAATGAATAAAATTATATACTTTAAATAATTTAGCTCTGAACATACTTGTACAAAATAAATCAGTAACATAATTGTAAATTAATGATTTAATTTAAACTGAAATCCGTTCTTTTGTAAAATAAAAAAATTCATTTTTATAACATATCTTCCATAAAAAGAGGCACGCCAAAAAATTATTATAGATTTCACAACTCATATCGACTTTAATTAAATTTTTACTTTACTGTACAAGAACTCTTGAAAACTGTGTATAAATAAGATCTGTTTCAACTCACAGTTTACAATCATATAACCACAATTAAAAAGTTTAGGCTTATTTTATACTAAACAAATTTCTATCCAAATATCAGAGTTTATGAGCTTATATTTATTTAGACTCGGCTAAAACTAGATTGTTTTTTATACGAGATCGATTAATTTAGAAGAGACTCCGAAAACATAGTTTACAAAGAAGGTAACATTTTTGTGTTCATTGAAATATTAATAGAATTGAATTTTGTTAGAGTATTAACAGCCCTTTGATTTTTAAGGAAATACTTGATGTATGCAAACATTTCAAAAAAGTTTTTGCATATTTATATGAACATTTACTGTATGGAGATTAAACAAAAAGGTGTATAGACAAAATACGTTATAAGCTATTTATAGTTAAATTTCTATCAAGATTGACAGTGTATGAAACAGGTTTTGTTTTGTGCTATAGTGACGGAACATGATGCTCGCAAATACAAATTTAAACGTGTAAACTTATTTCATTATCGCTTACTTTGAACAAAGAATAAATTCTGACCTTATTAATTTTAAACAGACATTACTAAATGTTTGCATAAAAAAGACTTGCGCTAACAAACATCGTTTCCTTGCCTTAGTACGCTAGAACTTGAATGAAACACAAACACTTCGTAAATACCCCTGTTGAAGCTAAATATTAAAGCTGTATATTAAAGTTGTATGTTAAAGCCCTAATAATTTGAAAAAATTAGAATTTAGCAAACTTAAAATTACATAAAAATTGCTTACTATTAACCCATCGATGAAGCAAATCCAAACCCATTAATTACAACGGTCCATCTATGCAACGAGCGCATGATATTGTCCTTTCTCTGGCCTCATGTTCACTAACTCAGATCTTGCAAGCGACTGACCGCGAACCATATGCTATTGATGCTCGACACCGCGAAGCAATAGGTGTCGTCACTTATTATTAAAGGCAAGGCGTTACGAATTATTTTCGAATAACCCCCTGTAGTTACGGCAACCAACTATACAAGATTCCTAAAGACGAGATTGGAAATGATTTTGTGACAACACCAAGATGATTGCTAGGTGTATTTTTAGTAAAGAATTGACATTAGTAAACTTAAAATGTTACAATATAGGACAAAATGCCTGAACACAATCATCTTTCTCAACCGCAAAATGCAAGTTATTTCTTTAAAAAAGACAGGTTCGACTAGATTCATGAAAGAGCGAAATTGGGAACTAAATCTTTATAGTGAGCAAACTTGAAAGGTTTTGTTGACTATACACGGGCAACACATTACACTTCGGAATTTGCTTGCGAGGCCGAGTAGGAACTTGAATAACGGTAGTTAGAAAATATTTACAGTTTGAAGAGGTCCAGACGTCTTCCAAAGTTTTCGGAAGGCTTCGTGTTTTACTTGTGGGACAACGTTAAGTTACAAAGAATTATGATATGAAATTAAAAACTACTAATTGACAACATATACTAGTATAAAGGGTTCAGAAGTCTTCGGTTGTCTTCGGAACTTTTCGGAAGGCTGCGGAATTTATTTGTGAGGCCCAGTAAAAATTTGGACAGTGATAATTACAAAATATTTACAGTTTTAAGAAGCCAGACGTCTTTGGTGATATTTGGTACCCTTCGGCAGACATCGTGCAAGTGCTGCCGTTGAACTCTACGAGAGTGTTGTCCCGGAAGTAAACTTGACAGATGCAATCGGTGACATTACAATAAACAACTTCTCGGGATGTACTTGTTGTGGGGGCGGTTTGAATACGTTCTAGCCACAGATGGTTCGGCGATGGTGGGATAGGCGACAGAAGCTTTGGCTGCGGTAGGATTGAACGAAGCGCACGTCGAAGAGCGTGCTGTGCCTGCTTCCGATTAGTTTGGTGCATGGAACGGAGTTTACCACCCATACGTAGTTTATTTGACTATTAACGGTGAATTATAGTGGCGTGCCCCAGGTACGGCGGCAGACAGTGTCACTGTCGGAGAATACACAGGATATGGGGTGCACTGCGTGTTGCAGTATTAACAGGTTATGGAGAACGCTGTTTGCTGAAGGTTTTGCAGGCTGTGGGGAGCACTGCAAGATGATTCCTTAGACTATGGTAAGCACTATCGAATGCCTTTCGGAGAATTTGCAATTATATTTATACACTTCCATTTCCTGTGCTCCCTGTGTTGAAAAACGTTAATGATGTCTTTAACGAATGAAATTGTGTGTTTCAATTTTCGAGTGTAAAAGACTCTCCAAATTTCGTTTGACCAATGAGCGTGCTGATTTTTGGGTACCACAAAAAATGAGTTGGAAATTCTTCCGATTCTTAGTTTGTTCTGAGTTCAGCTCGTGTACTTTGATATAGTCAACTGCAATTCTTTAGTTTGTTCTGTGTTCAGCTCGGGCATGGTGATATAGTCAACACTCTATTCTCTAACTAAAGTCTGTTAGTTGAGCCCTACACTAAACATATATGGAATATGTATACTTCTCGATAATATTTCCAACCACTCTGTTCAATAACCTGTTTACATTCACATTTCGAAGACTTCCCTTGCAGCAATAATAAGTTCTGCTCCACTAACTAATTGTTCGAGTCTGCGACGCCTAGCAATGTTTATAAGACTCTTTACATTTTGCATACGCATTTTGTCGACTTTTTCTACTTCTTTCTGTGTAAACAATATATTCTCCATGTTTTTCAAGCATCCGAAGAAAGTCTTGAGCACTCTACTTTCAAAAGTAGTTAGTTCTAAATGCTGCAAAATGCTCTTCTGTAGTCAGGTAAGTCAAATCCATTCCGTTAAGAGGAATTAACAAGTGCCCTTGTTTTATAAGCTTTTCCTTTGCCTCGTGCATTTTAGTAAACTGGGTTTCGTAGAATCGCTTTAAAAAAATATACATCCTTATGACCATTTTTTTCTACAAGAACGACGTAAGAATACGTTTCTCGGTCATTAACTGTAATTACAAAACCATTATACACGTCAGGTGTGGCCAAAATTTTCCAGCGAGTTTTAAAAAATGGTTTATTAACCTCTCTATTATTGTATCATCTTGCATTCTTTTTATACTAGATGTTTATACTACTGCTTTAATGCATCGTCTTTGCCTCGTACTTTTCCTTTTCAAATTTACTTTTACCACTTCCAGTTCTAGAAATTGTTTTATGGTAGATAATGTATATAATCTTTTAAAGTATAATCTATCTTTGTAACGGGCATTTTTGTACCTTGACATTTTTTGCGCTTTTCCCCAATTAGTAAATACATTGTTTTTGGGATCGCTGTTTGTATAAAATAAATACTTTCGAATAGTTTTCAGATTTGTATGCAATTTAACTCGTGCGTATTAATTTAAAAATAGATTAATTGAAGATTGATTTTCATTAATGAATAAATTGCGAGGAACGAATTTTAAATAGGATTGTTGGTAAATTACTTTCCAACTTATCGGAACTGATAAACAGCTCGTAATTAATTAGTAGATATGATGGCTGCATTCATATAAATTTTATTCTTTATGTTATTAACAAGTATAGATAATATACGATAAGAGGTTGGAATAGCAACGAGTTTATATAAACAGACGAGAGTGGTAGTCTGTGTTTTGTTCCGATATGTTACGTTAAAAATACTGTTTCCTTGTTGCTTTACTAATTGTGTTTTTAGGTGTTTTTCTTGTGAAAAAAAAGTTGTTTATTAACTGTAGAGTAATGTAGTTCTGATGGCTTTTATAGACGAACGTGTTGGACGTGCTTGTTTACGGAGCATTGGACGGACTTGCTTAGTGATTACGCGTGCTATACTAATCGTGTTTTTAGTTGAGTTTCTTTTGGGAAAAAGCTGTGTATTTACTTATTCGGCATGTTCCTCACAATTAAGGAAATAGTTTTAAATTGTTTCAACGTAATTAAATGTAGGTGAAGGACGCTAGTAACCGGTAAAATGAACTTTTGACTTGATCCAACCTAATTTTTGTATAATTGAACTGTAAATTTGTAAAATCCGAGCGATAGAATGCAAACAACATGTAACTAAATCAGTGGCGTATTCCGTGATCTATTCTTTACATAATTTTTCTTCTTTACGTCACTTTCGCGTGATCTATTCTATAACTAATTTTTTTTGTGTGTCATGAATGTGTTTGTGCTTTTGCTTTTAAGAGAGAAGTGCTTTAAATAAAAATGGTACATTTGTTAGTTACTTTTGGTGCACTACTTGGTTATGTGGTTGCGTTTGTCGTGTTTTTAAATGTTTTACCGTATTCAAACAATGCCTTTACCAACTGAGATTAGCTTCAGAAATTGACCAAGGTTCTTTCTGCTGAAGCAGATCCGCAATACGAAAAACTCTTGACGGATGTTTGGATCGGAATTATACTAACTTTAATTGTTCTTAGTTGCGTGTGTTGCATGTGTTCCTGTCTGTTGTACCACAAATTCCACCCCCGCGAATAGACTGTGAATCTTTGCCAAGCTAACACCAGTGAAATACGTAGGTGTGATTAGTGTAAAGTGTAAGAAATTCCATCAATACCCTCACAGTCAAGGGTGAAGTGCTTCGTTAGTGCAGGACATCGTTGAATCCCACACTTCAGTTGCAAGGAAGCGTTGCTGAAGGACTTTTGTAAGTTGAACTATTTCCTACTGGTTATTACTTTAAATATCTATTCGTTGCTTTACCATATCTTTGTCGTTCTGATACTTTTTACAATAGACTTGCATGCTATTTTAAACCATAGAAAAAAAAAGAAAGAACGAAAAATCAATACTACTGAATTACTCATACCAATTGTGTCTTATTTATTTATCTTTTTTCAACATTTTGTATGATTTATGTTTAATTGGTGTGTGAGGAAACGTTTCTGCTACTCCCCAATATTACCTCACTTTGTACTAAACATTTTTCTGTATTGCTTTTACAGTTGTTATATTATATAGATTATCCAAACAGTTTCTTTTTTTACATTCTACAAAGTACTGAATAACTTAGACTTTTCATTGCTGCTATGCTTATTTTCTTTATTTTCAGGTTTGCTTAACTGATTTTCTTGCAGGTATTGTCACTAACTCCTTACCGCCGCATACATCATATGTCAGTCTGCTTTCTACAACCCCCCCTAATCTCCGATTGAGCCCGGTCATTCCATGATATCTTTGTGTTACGTAACATAAATTTGGCGCCCAACGTGGCAGCCACGAATTAACGTAACAGAATTTTTGGCGCCCAATGTGGCGCCGCTAATTAACGTAACATCTTTATTGGAAAACTGCAAATTATGGTTGCGAAATGTACCAGTGTACTCAATATCGATCACAAATATGTGGAAAGAACTAACCGAAATTTTCCAAGACAGTTACTGTCTTGTCTTTAATAACATTCTACAGCACGTTTATTGAGAAAACAGTAATACAAGGAAACTTACTAAATTACATTTTAAATTTTCCGTCAATATTAGGAACATAAGCAATAACCGCATTCGGTTTTTTCTGTTTGCTGATTAATTACATAGAAGTTACTGAAGATGGATCCAAAAGAAGTGGGGCAGTAATTACACAGAAGTGTTATGTTAAAGCACGAGGCACGTTTTTTTACAAAGCCTATAACAACCATCTAGACAATTTGCGAAAATGTAAATTTCGACGATTACATGTGTCATCTTCATTGCTAAATCGGAACAAACCTGTGCCATTTGTCTAACGCATTATAACATGCGATGTTAATTGAAAACTACAACAACTGCAAACGTTCTGGTTAATACTTGGGTCGTTCTGAAGTTCTAAGGCTGTTACTTGTCAATTAAACAGACAAAAAGTACAATGGTTCATAGCACACTCGTGTAGAGGGCGAATTAATATTGCACAAATTGTAGAATACAAAACAAATAATTAACACCGTGAATAAATCGAGCTTACCTTCATTAATCTACTAGGTTATCATAAAGTAAGGGATATATTTTAAATCATTACAACTTTTTAATAAATTAAGTTAGTAACATAAAATAAACGAAATCTAGTTGCTAAATGAATGGGATTTTACCGTATCTATGAGAAACAAAAGCGTTGTCATAACAATTGTTGACACTAGTGTCAAAACGAAATTATTCAATTTGAAGTTTTATTTTGAAATTAAAACTCAAGTAAACGTTGAGTTCAAACGACTCAACTGTAATAACATGGATTTACAAACAAGAATTGGTTTAGTTCAGTGCTATTATGAATCCGGCAGAAATTACACAGCTGGATTACGAAGATTTCGCACGAGAATGGGTTTGAGAGCGGGACCCTGTCAAATGAAAGCGTACCGCAATTTGATACAAAAATTTGAAAGAACAGGGTCTGTAACTGACTTACCAAGATCAGGAAGACCAATAATTAGTGATGTCCAAGTTGCAGAGGTTCTTCATGAAAATCAAGACATAGCCAGAAGCAATTCACTCGCAATCAGCAGTGCAAATGCGATATCCAAGCGATTCAAATGCCGTATACCACGGTTTGGAAAATTTTACGCAAAATTCTAAACATGTATCCATATAAACTGAAAATGCTGTTTGAATTAAAGGACGCAGATTTGGCTACTAGGTACGATTTTTCTTTGCGAGTAATGGCTCAGATGGAAATTGAACCCGAATGGTTATCCCGTATTTTATGGACAGATGAGGCACATTTTACTCTGAATGGTGGAGTCAATACTCAAAACTGTAGAATCTGGTCTGCAGAAAATCCGCAACAAATCGTTCAAAAAGGTTTTAAAAAAAACCCGGGGGGTTTTTAAAATTTTTTTTGGCCTTTTTGGGAAAAAAGGAAACCCAAAAAAGGGAAAATTTGAAATTTTAAAATTTTAAAGGCCCCAAAAACCCGGAAAAACCCCCTTTTGGGGAAAGGCCCCAAATTTTCCCCAGATTTTTCCTTTTTAACCCGAAAAATTTCCCAAAAACCCAAAAAAGGGCCTTTTAAAGCCCACCCAATTTCGCCAAAGGGGCCCCCCCCCAAAGGGGCCCCGGGGGGCGAAAAGGGTTTCCCCCCCTTTTTTCCCCCCCCGGCCCCCCTTTTGCCGGAAAAAACCCCAACCCCCCCGGAAAAAAGGGAGGGTTTCCAAAACGAAAAACCAAAAAACCAAACCCCAAACCTTAATTTCCCCCAAAAAAGGATTTCCCCCCTTTAAAAACCGGGCCAATTTCCAAGGCCAACCCCTTAAAAAGGGCCGGCCCCGGGGCCTTCCCCTTTAAACCGCCAAACCCCCCGGGGGTTTTTTGCAAAAATTTTTTTCCCAAAACCAAAAAAAAAGGTTGTTTTGGAACCCAAAAAATTCCCCCCCCCAAAATTTTAAAACCCCCGGGGGGCCCGGAAAAACCCCCCTTTTGGGGACCCAAAAGGGCCTTCGACCCCAAACCAACCAACCAACCAATTTGCCCCCCACCCCCCCAAAAACCCCCCCTTTTCCCCCCCATCCTTTTGGCCAACCAAGGGTCCCCCTTTTTTTCCCGGGAAACCCCAACCGGCCAACTTTAATTCCCAACCCGGAAAAACCCCCAATTTCCCCAACCTTTTCCCCCCCAAAAACCCAAAATTTAAACCCGGGTTTTAAAACCAAAGGGGTTTTTTTAAAACCAACCCCCCCCCCTTTTTCCCAACTTTGGAAACCCCCCAATTTAAAACCCCCCTTTTTAAATTTTTTAAAACCTTTAACCCCCCTTTTAATTTTCCCCCCCACAATCAAATTTCCAGACACCCCAACCAAACCCCCACATAACCAAATTCCCTTTGGCAACCCCTTACAGCCACCACACAAACCCCATTACGACGCAACCATCCAAAAAGGCCGCCAGCAGCCAAAGAATTCCCAAATTCAAGAAACCACCAATGAGTCCCGTTTTCCGCCCGCACCGCCGTACGCGCCAGACCCCCAACGTCGGCCCGAACCTCAGACCCACAACCCCTTTCGGCGAAAACCGTTAACCCTGGAACCCCCTACATTAAACCCGGAAAGACCTTGGTTCGACAAAACCCGAACCTAACCCACATTACAGCCCCCCTTTACCGGACCTTTCACAGCCATTAACCTTTTTTGCCATCGTCATAACTCAATACCAGTAAATCATCCCAAGACCAACAATCCCAAAACCCGGCCAATCACCGACCTTCAACACTGACCGCTTTTAAAACCGCCAGAAAACACCCCTCGGCATTTGCACCCCTCCCCAACTTTTAAACCCAAACCCCCCGATTTAGCACCCCCCACCCCACAGGCCCACCTTGGCCCCACCTCTTAAAACCCCATTTACCCCACTTCTTTAGCCACCCAACACTTTCCCTTTTTAACCACACACGTTCAAGCAACACAAACCAACCCGCACTGCAATCAGAACACAATTCATCCCAGTTTCCTTTTAAACCCCCCCAGGAATCCACACGTCAACCCCAATTTCAAACCAACGGACTTGCGTAAAGGACGATTAACCCCAACAACACTTCACACCCCCCATTAAACCCCCAAAACCCCACCTTTAAAAACACAGGCCCACACCCCTGCCTCCCACAACCCCGGACGAAATTATATCCGGTAACCCTTTAAAAACAAATCCTTTCATCCCAAACAACACCCGTCCATAAACTTAAACAGCAACACCTTAAACCCTTATCCCACTTAAGCCCAACGCTAACCTGCCAAACTGGTTCCCAACGCCCAACAAAACACTCATTTCACCATCCGCCCTGGCCCCTAAACACCACGCCGCCACCCCACTTAGGGGTTAACCGCTTAAACCAGCAACCCCCACCTGCACGACCGCTGGCATTTAAACTTTACAAACCAAATCCTTTTATTTTTCCAAGCCTCACCAAAATACGCCTTTCCTTAATACTCATCCCTTTCCCCAAGTTTTCCAATAACGCCCAATTCCCCATCTTCCCCACGATTCGTGTTTTTTGAAACCCTTTAACCGCAGTTTGCGGTAACGCAAAACACCAAATTTCGGTTTCAATCGACAACCCGTAGCAGGAACATTATTTTTCCCATTTTTCACGCCCCCCTCCATTGATTTAACCCCACCACATCCACTTTCTCCCAAACCCATAAAATCTTCAACGCATTCCGAGGTTACCATCCCCCAACACCATTTTCCCTAGCCCCATTCAACTAACCCAAGCTTTAATTCCCTGGTTTTCCCACCTACCAATCTGCACATAATATTTCACCAAACCCAATTACCCAGTCCCAATTTCCAAATTAAACGTCAAACCCAATTTCCCTCCTTAACTCACTTCCACAAACCCAAATTATTCCATCTTACCCTTTTCACCAAAAAGCTTGCAAGGCAACTCCGCCCCCCAAACAGCCAATTCAAATGCCGCAAATTCACACATCCTCAGCCACTCACCAGCAACCGCACCAAAAACCCCAAGGCTTTCACATTTCCAAATTCCCTGGTTCCCCAACATCAAAAACCCGACTTTACCACCAACGATCATCCCCTCTTCCCAAACCGCAGCTGTCCACAATTTCCCACTTCCCCAATTTTCCAAAACATCCGGACAGACGTGCCGTAACGTTTTTCCCAACAACCTCCCCGGGGGCCCCCGAATTCATGGGAGCCCGGGAAAATTTCCCCCAAAAACCCCACCCAAAATTTTCCCCACCAAACCACACTTTTTTGGAAAATTAACCCTTGGAAAAAATTTTATTGGGAAAACCCAAAAGGAAAACCCCTCAAGAACCACAAAAATTTTACCCGCAAAGAACCCGGTGGGTTTTCCCATACAAAACTTTTTTTCCCCAACCCGAAATCTTTTCGCAGACCAAACCTTTCCCCAATTTCCCCCCCGTTTTTTTTCCACCCAACATCTTTCTTTAAATTTCACGCCCTTCGACGACCCATTTCCCCATTTTAACCGATTTAAAACGCTTACCTCGAATTTATTTTCGTACCCCAATTTGTCACAGTTTTCCATTTTCCCTTTATTTTCTCTCCTTCCTTTCCACCGGATTACCCGCAATTTTGCCCTCACAATTTCACACCGCCAAAAACCCATTACTTAACACAGTCCCCGCATACCTTCCCCGCACCAACGCCAACCGCAACCTTTAATGACTTCACAAGCCAACCCAGCAGCCGAACCCACCTGACCCAACCCAGCCCACCAGCCCTACCCAAATCATTTTTCATTTTCAAAAACCAAGCTTCCCCAAACTGCCCCACTCAAAAGGTTTCTCAGGTTCCTCCAACTTTCAACCATCCCTTCCACCCAGAAATAATTCGATTTTTTACACCTTCCCACTTAAAAACGGAAGCCGCGGAACACGCATCAGACGCAAATAAACACCCAAATTAGACCGTCAAGAAAACAACATCCGGCCAAACCCGCTCGCACAAACGTACCGCACATCTTCCCAACAACCCATCCACTAACAGCCAAAATTCCGCCTTCCAACACACCCCCTACCAAACCAACACCCACAGCCCAACACAGCGACGCAAGGCACAGGGCCAGGCCATAAGACAAGGCACGACAACCCACACACCAGAACACACGACCACGAAATTACCTCCCAAAACCTTTCCCCATTCCCACAAATTTTTTTCCCGTTGGAAGGTTACCACCGCGGCGGCCCAACCATTAATTTTCCTTTATCTAACCTAGGTCCACACTTGTTTTTTAATGGAAAACTCATTAAAGAATTAATTCTTAATGGGTTTTTAATGAGAAAAACATTAAAACAAAGGCAATGGTCATGTGGTCATATTGGTCAAACAGGGTCATGTGGTCATATGGTCATGTGGTCATAGTGGCAATTCATGTGGTCATCCATGTCATTTATTGGTCATATGGAGGTTACAGTTAATGTATTTTCAATGCAATTTTAACAACATCCCATATATCGGATATATGTCGATGCGCATCCCTGTCGGCTTAGGTTGGATAACAACATATTCGACTATCTTCGGCAATATACGTCCTCACTCTGTAGAATACGTAAGAGAACAATTTTTTCGTATTCAATTTAGTATTCGATAGTAGCTAGAACGGTAAACATGAGCGTCTCCAAGGTGATTAACGTTTCTCAACTTCTTGGGAATAAAGTGAAACCGACAAATGAGCGATTTGGATTATGGCTGTTGACAGAAAATATGTGCAACAATAATCTGGTAAAAGATATTGGTAATATTTGTTATGTCGAAGGCGAACAGATGCTGACTGGTGGACTACACACACCAATTACAGAACCATTTTGTGACAATATAATGTTGGTTAAAATTTGCGACCTTTCTGACACCGAACAAGCATCTGCAAACAAAAGGATGTTTATCCTAAAAAGAAATTTGTGGTGCATTTAACAGCTATCTACGAAGAAAGTTCAACCGATTTGTTTCGCTAGGCATGGTGTTAAAGCTAAGCTTCCGTTTTCTCTGGAAAGCACTAACAAGATGGGCCAGAGAGTAAAAGAAATTATCGGAAAAGAAGACCTCGAATGCATTAATAAAAATTCCAAAATCCTATATGTGTTCCATACAAAGTGGAACTAGCAGATGTTAAGTTGGAAACTTTATTGGAGGAACTACCAGATATATTAGACGAAGTCGAAAAGATTATTTCTATCTTTTGACATGGATGTAACCCAAGATTTTGCGGGCATATTTAGCAAGATGGAGATGTGTAATTATTTAACTACAAAGCATAACTTTGCTATAAGGGAAATACGAAGAAAAGTGTAATATTATAGTTGACAACGATAAAACTGCAGGATTGATTGTTTAACATGGCTAACAACCAATGCAAGAATTAAGATATACAACAAATTTGTGTGTCAGATAACAAGTCCTGGTGTTAATAAACAACTTGGCAATCATATACTAGATTTTTACGTTGTCCAGATGTACGTTTAAGGGAAACATTTGCGTCTACTTTGGTCAAAGAACATGGTATTACGCGATTGGAAGCGAGAATATACAACTGTGCAATTGGAAGCTATGTCAGTGCGGAACGAGTGTATAACCCTTAAAAGACTGTTTAACCTTATTGGAAGATAGTGTTATACTTCCTAAAGGCGCCAATGTACTCGGTACCACTTGCCAAAATGTGGAGTAGGCTATCGGACAAGCTACAAAATAGCTGCTGTTTAGCGAATAATAACCTGCTACAGTACGTGTATTGGGGAATGGTAATACAAAGAAATTGACGGGCTTGCAAATTAAGTTGTCCGAAAACCAAAAGAAAGGGAAAACATTGATAAAGTATGTGCTGGCTTTTAGTTTTAACTATTTACCCGTAAATTATTTGGAGATAGTAGAGGAGCAAGACAGCCAAGATAAAATAAAATCTTACACAAGTGCTACATTAAAGCAGGTAGTACATATTTTACACAATCTGCAACACCATATTCTACAATTCCAAAAGAAATAGTCATTTCGGAATTGGGATTGATAATACACCTAACATTCGCCCAGAGGTTGTACGACAACGCGCAAATATTGGTAGTAAACTCTATCCGTTTACGCTAAAGGAAATTGCCCCATTATGTATGCCATACGCTGTAAGTGGAAGGAAAAGACAACTGGAATTAGAGGAAATGGATGCAAAAGGCGAAAATTGACCACATGGAAAACACTGCGACAATACGCGAACAATACAAAGATGTGTTAGACAAAGAACATCTTATTAGAGAAAATGAGGAAGAATTAAAAGATTATTTTATGTGTCGATGGACTGACTTAGATACATCCGGGTTGTACAAGCTGTATGCATTTGCGGTTAGTAAGAAAGACTCTTTAGTTATGTAGACGTTCTTGCAGAAAAGGATGGTACTAAATCCGTATACTTTTTAAAAGGTTATTCTAAAACGTATTTATCAAAATGGCAGATAACAAAGACGAACTAAGGAATGCGGGTTTCGTAACCTTGCGTACACCACACGCAAAAGGGGTTCCGCTAAACATTGTATATTTGCCTAGTAAAGAACCTTCGGATCATTTAAAACCGAGGGTCTTACAACCTATAACAACCATATATTCCCAAAAGTGGTGGATATGCAACTACGCAACGGTGTGTGGGAGAAAAGGATTTCTCCAATACCGACAAGAAGAAGTCGATCAAGCTAACAAGATACGTATGCAGGATATAGTGGAAAGCTGCGATTAAAAGATTGTCACAAGCTGCAAGAATTACACGAAGGAATGGATCTGGTTGTCGGCGGAATCAAAGACTTTAAATATAGAGGCAAACTTCGGTACATTTTACAATTCGAAAACCTAGACGGTCTTTATGTATCAAACTATTGGTTAGAAAAGGAGATAGAGGACTTGGGTATCGATTTAAATTTTAAGCTGCGAATAAAATTAGATAAAATTAAACCACCCAAACAAACATAAAGAAAGGACTGTCTTCTGTGTATAACTTTGTATTAAAATTAAGTTTAAATGGATCCATGCTTGGCATTAAATATTTTTAAATTTGTTATGTATAATGTCAGAATAAACATTTTATAATAGTATATAACATTGTTCTTTATTTATAAAAGGCTGTGACGTTACCACGAAATAGCAGTCGCACAGAGAGGGGTGCGCATGGGCAGCGCGCATGGGCAGGGGTGTACGCGCATGGGGCGCATGGGCAGGGTGCATGCGCAGGGGTGCTCATGGCTGATGTGTCTGGGCGTACACGAGGGAAGCGGATGTTAACAGTCACCAAGCATCCAATTCTTTATTTGATGGTATCGAGTACTTGCCTGCGTATGTATCCGAGTAAAAGAATACGATTTGCATACGCAGCTTATTAATAAAATTAGTTTATCGAGGAAGATGACAAAAGGTACATCATTCCTAATAGTACAACAATCTACGCATGGGGGTGTAAAGATATAAGATAGTTGTTTAGTATTTGTATATATTAGTTTTAAGATTCCATAATTTTAAGTTCTTCTCCCACCTTCCAAATCCTTCCGGCTTCTATCCTGGTTGACAGAGTATACGTGTTATCTCCACGTGGTATTTGCGGGACACGCGGTTTTAGATTTAGGAGATGGTTGGTTAAAGCATATGTCTTGCATAGCAAAAAGGGTTTTAAAGATGGAGTTAAATAAAGATGAGCAAAATTAGTCTTTAAAACGCATAACTTTGTATGGGTGGTCCTATTTAAAATCTGTTTACAGATTTGGGGTCCCTAGAAAAATTTAATATTAGTTGATACCTAGCAAAATATATTTATCTTAAAAGAGTGACTACCCTGCGTATAATAAATACAATATAACACTTGTCAACAAAAAGTTGTAGGAAAATTAAAGACGTATTTAATGGGGTCCAGTATTAGAATTTGTTGGTAGTAATGTTAAGTCCTACTGTATTGTAGGCGAGAAAGATACGATTAAAAAGATTAAAGGGTCTCACGAATTGTAGTTAAGTAAAACCGAGGGTCTTACAACCTATAACGAGCATATACCTCAAAAGGGTAGGCATGCAACTACGCAGCAGTGCGGGAGAATAAGAATTCTCCAATAAGAAATTAAAGTTTCCATGTACGTAGCACCAGTCATTGGGAAATGGTAGAAATGTTAACCTATAAAGACGATTATTAATTGTGGTTTAGAAAATAGTAGTTTTCGTGGACTAAATAAAATAGCTTAGACTGGTTAATGTATATGGTTACATACTCGTACACATCCACAAACATCTGTTTACGTCCACAATGGCGATACCGGTAGTTTTGTTTAACAAATAGTAAGAAAGATACGTCAGGTGTTAGTGCTGGAAGCCCATAGGATCGTTGGATCAAAAAGAACGGTGTGGCGGAATGTATGGTGGTTCCGTTAGAATAATCGAAAGTGGTTAATTGATCGTATTAGATGTTTAAATAAGCGAAAGTGTAAAGGCCTACATAAACAAAATTTAATTATCCGACAAAAAGTGCGCGATGTGCTACACTTATAAAGAAAGTATGGAATGGTGCTTTTATCGGTCCCTAGCAGTAAAAAGGGCGACTGACTTTTCCAAGCAACTACAAGAATAGCAGTAGCGCAGAGAAGGGGTATGCATGTATTATACAGTTGCTGCAAAATATGTTAGTTTACGCGTAGCTCGGATGTGTAATTGATCACGACTTAAAGATCCTCGGAGGTTTAAAAATTCTCAGCCCATTGTCGTTTGAAAATGTTTGGAAATTATCAGAACGGTAGCGGGTCGAAGTTTAATGGATGATTGACCGAGTTTTTCTACCTTTACGAGGGAATTGGAAGTTGACAGACATCGAGCATCTAATTTCTATTTGGAGGATATCGAGTACTTACCGGTTCTAGAAATCAATACGTGCGGCCGACCGCTATGCGAAAGTGTAAAAGCCTACAGAAGCAAAATTTAATTATCAGACGAAAAGTGTGCGATGTGCTATAGAAAGTATAAAAATGGTGCTTTGCATCGTCCTAACAGTAAAAAGGAGAGTGACTTTTTCTAGCAATTACAAGAATAGCAGTAGCGCGGCGAAGGGGTATGCATGTATTATACAGCGCATTGTTGCTATAAAATATGTTAGTTTACGAGAAGCTCGAACGTGCACAAATTAAATTTAATCTATAATTAACCACGGTCGTAAAATGGAAATTAATGGGTAATTTAATACCGTTAAGCATATACTTTCGCTTGGTGATTCATTTGGAAAATATTCAAGCCTACCTAAAGTATGACGTAGAAGTTATTTAAAATTAAATTGTTGTAAGTATCCTGTAGACAACAAGTTGGTATTTTCTTAGTAATGGTTTAAAGTGTTTTTGGTTATAGTAGCACTGCATCTTCTACAGCACGACTTGCACACAATTGTGTGTGCTACCACCCTTTGGATTTTTAATATGCACGCGATCCGTATAACATGGAAGACGTTTTCCGGTGTTTTACTAACGGCATTCGCACCATCGACGAAGCGAACCAGGTGCATGCATTGGCGCTAAATGTATTGGACGAGCAGCGAGGATTATGACGTCATTTAGTTCCCCGCTGAATCCTCAACTTCGTTCGGTGTCTTCGGAAACCTTCGGTTTGCATTCTATAAGGGTACATAAATCAGGTACGCTGGAGTAAACTTTTAGTTATAAGTTAGTTCGCTTACAAGTCAAGTCTTATAGTGCGGATTTTGTTTTGTACTAAAATGGTATCTGCAAACGTTTTAAGTGCGAACTCTGCGGTGCCATACCTGGAAAAATGCTCTCAAACGGCACCAGAACAAATGTCGTGGTGTAACATCGTCCACGGTTAAGCCGTCCGCAGCAAAGTACTTAAACTGTGGGACTTGCGGTTTCGCTTTTACGAGAATGGACAACTTACAGCGACACAAGGAAAACAGCACGGTATGTCATTAAGCCGTAAACGTTCAGCTCCGCCAGCTGTTAAAGGACCTTGTACGAAACAACCACGAATTATGTGTAAAGTATGCGATTTCGAAATGGAAAAGAATACGTATGCCGCACACTTAAGGAAGCAACAGACATAAAATGCATCAGTTACCGCTACTAGCGACGATGGTGTAGAAATGGTTAGCACAGCGTTTAACAACCGTATGGCTAGCTATCGCATAAAGAACGCCAGTGTCGACGATGGAGTGCCCGAGTTTCTTTGGAAGCAGAAAGAGCGATTTATTCGATTAATAAATGAAAAAGAATACAACATACAGCAGTAAAAGTCTATTGCGAACTCTACGGCGTTTACACCAAAATGGGGAAGAGAAGTCCGATGTGAAATCCTTTAACACAAAAATGTGGTTATAACGTCTTCTAGTAATCTGGAAAATATGTACAAGGTCTTAAGCGAAACCATAAGAACAAAATCAGAGGAATTTGAAACATGGGGTCCGGTTGGTCTTTGGAAAAGTGCTCTATTTAGAAATAAATATTAATAAGTATGAGCCGATATGAAATTCAGGTTAAAATAAAAATTAAAGATTTAAAATGTGGTTACAAATTCTGTATTAGTAAAAATTGTCTGTAATAAAAAGTTTTAAGAATGGTTTTAGATTTTCTTTAGGTATGAGCTGCAGGAAATTATAATTTGAGGGTGTTGTAAAATGGTAAGGGTGGTCCTGTTTTAAATCTGTTTACAGATTCGGATTCTACATAAAATTCTAGACTAACAAGATGTATTGCATGTATAAAAATTTATAAGAACGTCAAAAGTCGCTACAGGTAAGAAATCTTAAAATGGGGTAGTCCTGGGGATGGGCTATTAAAAATTTAAAGAGATTTGGTAGCTTAGAAAATTCTAATATTGATTGATACCAAACAAGGTAGGTTTATCTCGTGGGTGGAAATGTGGAGAAAGATTTATCTCGCAGAGGGTATATGTAACTTTGCAGGGCGTGGTCCGATTTCAAATCTGTTTCAGATTGGTAAAATTGTAGACTAATTAATGTATCGCATGTAAAAAAATTTATAAGAACGGTCAAAATCGCACAGGTAAGAAATCTTAAAATTAGGGTAGCTCCTTGGGGATGGTGCAATCTGAAAATTCCTAGAGATTTGGGTAGCTGAGAAAATTCTAATATTGATTAATACCAAACAAGATAGGTTTATCTCGAAAGATGCAATGGCTAGACGAAGAAAACTATTTGTTAGGTTTGCTTATAGAGCAAATAGCAAAATTAGAAGATCAGGACTTTAAAGGGTATAACTTTGCAGGGCGTGGTCCGATTTCAAATCTGTTACAGATTCGGATTGCATAAAATTCTAAGCTAATTTAATGTATCGCATGACTAAAAAATGTTTAAGAACGTCGGAAATCGCAACAGGTAAGAAATCTTAAAATGGGGTAGCTCCTTGGGGTGACGATATCTGAAAATTCCTAGAAATTGGGTAGCTGAAACTCCTCCTCATTTGCCTTAGAATTTACATGTAAATGTGGAGCAAATGAGGGATTTGGGAGCAAATGAGGCGGTGGGATCCTTGATTTTACCCTACTGATGGAGCAGCACATTTTTCGACCAGTCAAAGAATTGTTAACCAACGTTTATCAAGATCGCGTGTTAAGCAGACATTTCGTAAATTCATGGCCACCAAGATCACCTGATCTAAACCCAGCGGATTACTGGCTGTGGGGTTATTTAAAAAGTTTAGTGTTTAGAAGACGACCAACTACGCTACAAGAATTAAAAGACAGTATTACGGAGCAAATTGGTACAATTCAACCAGAAATGTTACGAAATGCTGTGTACAATTTGGAGGTAAGGATGGTGATCTTACAACAACAAAATGGAGGTCATATTGAGCAATTGCCGTAACCTGTTTTGGGCATACTAAATCCCATTTCATAAGCAATTAGATTTCATTTATTTCTTGTTATTAACTTAATTTGTTAAAAGTTATCATAATTTAAAATATATCCCTTACTTTATGATAACCTGATAGATCATTAAGTTAAGGTATAGCCAATCACTGAATCCTTGTAATACGGTTACTGCTGCGCGGCAAATATTATATAATGTTCCTCTAACTACGTACACTTGGGGGGCATGGGTGTTCACGGCTTTCTATCACCAGATAGCAAATGAGTTCGTTGATAAGTTACAGCATTAATCTAGGTAATACAGATACTTTAGGTAAGAGAAAAGGTAAAGGGGTTACAGATAGGAAAACTCACCGTATTATAACGCACTATTTAGCACTTCGTCTTTTAGGTACGGTGTCCAGTGCAGTCTGACCATTATGGCGCTCATGTCCTTCAACTTATAAAACCTCGCCTATCGTCGCACATTCTCATTGGTCGAAGTAATAACTCACATCACTTCGAAACGTGAGTAAATCTCTATGCTGCACAATACGATAATAAACTATAATTTATTCCCGGAGCAGTTGTGTGAACTCAAAACGACATTTATAATTCGTCAGAACCTACTTAATTCGATAAGAAAAGTACTTTCGGATAATTGTTAAAATAAATTCGTTGTGTAGCCAAATGAACCGTAACAATCGCGTCGAAGCTTCAAAAAGAAAAAATATTAAAAAGGAAAAAGTCTATTTATACGAGAATTCATATTACACGGAAAACCTATATTTTAAATAATACTTTAGGCGCCAACTGGTTTTAAACCGTAGCAATCTTTGCGATACTAGAAAAGAAAAAGAAGTAGCCTTTCAGTCATCAAGCCACATCATCTAAACGCGCAAGGATCTTATTTTTTACCAGCTCCGCCGTATCAAATTAGTCTGAGAGTATGACACTTGAATACTATAAACTGACACTTAAATTCACTATACAACCAAATACAAGATTCATTTTTCTTACATTTCTTATAGATGCATACAAATTTTCTAATATCTATAAGGTATTTTTTTTAATTCAAACAAATTAAAACACTGACTTACTAGAAAGATAAAAACAAATTATGTTAGGTTAACACAGCGAGTACTACTGCATTAACCATACTTAAATTCCTCAATCATACCCTACCAGAATACAAAACTAAAAGGCATAATAGATATCAAAGGTTCGGAACATTAAATAAATAAAATGAATTTTGAAACATATTTTTAAAGAGAAAGATACTTTGATGATTTTTGCCTTGCAGCAACAGTTACGTAGGGTCGAATCTCAAAAATAGCTTCAAAGGGAAAGATAGATGTATAACCATTTATGCGTTAAAAACATTAATTATATAAGATAATATAAGATAGTATCGTGAAACTGCTTTTCAGAAGGAGAGTTTCCGTGAAGGACACCTGTTTATGAGAACCGCATAAGGGACAAGGTAGGAATGTGAATGTAGACCCTGCACACATGCGTCGGTTAAGAGATGATAAGCTCCTAGACCAAATCTACAATAAATTACATCTTCGACGGCGTCATCCACAGCAGAAGACTGTCGCAATACAAAGTCAGACGGAATTTACCACAACCGCGGCCCAATATCGTTAGGTAGCAGCCTTATAGACTATGCAGCAACATATTTAGTAAAGAAAAAAATTGGAAAGGTGAAAGAGGGAAATGCGATGTTTGGAGTTTTATAGCAACCATGTAGAAGCGAGAAGAAGATGGGTTCACATTGAGCAAAAATTATAGAAAGAAGAGGGAATAGCTAAGCACTACTCAATAGGCCAAAGTGTAGTCAACAACCTGGAATGGGGTCTCTGGACTAGAACAAGTCTAACGAAAGTAAAAAGTAAGGCTGAAACCGAGATAAAGGGATATAAAAAGGTAGAGCTTTAGTATAAACATCTTAGAGAAAGACTAGAGAGAAAAGAGTGTCCCTATTAAGGCAGATTGGTCTGAGAGATCACCTGCAACATTAACAGTAAAACAAGCGCCTTATACTAACACGACGATAATTAAAATTATTTGGGCTCCAGATGAGACCTAGACAAATCATCTTCTTAACGGGCGCATTCACTACGAACAGAAAATCAGACAAAAGGCAAAACGACCATTTAAATATATCTACACAAAATTTTAAAAACAGCAGCTACCGCAAATATACAGAAATAATTAATCGACAGACAGTTAATCAATCGCAGAATTCGAAAAATGTTTTTCTATCGAAAAACAATAAGAAATTTAGCGTTAAAAACAACAAAGGCGACAGTCCTCCAACACTTTCAGGAAAACAAAAAAAAGTATTCAAACGTCCTTGTGGTATAGAAAATAGTTGATAACGAAATTAGTACAGATGATTGATAGACTTGCGAAAGAAAACGTATCGAATAGAAATTTTTCTTAACCTCAACTGTGGAAATCGACTAGAGGCATAGGTTGCGGTCCTATATGTAGTCAAAGAGTATAAAATCAATCCGATATCAGCTAGTGCAAGACCTAAAGATTCGCTGTGTTTTTTTAACGAAAGATACTTTAATCACAACAAAAGGATGCAGTGGGTTATGTAATCATAGGGAAGTAGATGAGAAGGAAGAATTGCTGAAACTTAAAAAGATCAAGTGAAATGACAAATAAATTTTGAAGTAGAGGGTTCAGTGAGCTTAACATAGTTGTTGAGATAAGAAAGGTGTAAAATCTAAGAAGAAAAGATATCCAAAATGATCCAGCACTCAAGAAAAAGGTACACTCATAAACAATAGGATAAGTCTAAAATGTACAGGTAAAAAGGTGTAGGTATTTACTTTCATTCAGAAAAGAATTTAAAGTATTTTTTTGCACAAAACAACTATTAGACACAAAGAATCCAGATAGTAGTTACTGAAAATAGTTAGTTATATTTATTTACTGTTTATAACGAAATTAAAGGTTTTTTATACAAACGGCAGATTGAATCACCTCACTCGTTAAAGATAGATAATTAGGTAGCTTTTATGCATACAGTTAGATACTGAAAGTTTATTTGCTTAAAGATAAAGATAACTAATGCCCTTTTATTGTAGAAACATTATCAGACTTTTATTTAAAGGTAAGCGGCTATATAAATTTTGTAAATGTATAAACCTGAAAGTTTGTTAAATATAAGCTTTTCGATTAAAAATACGAGAATATGAAGTTTGGTTAGGTTGTGTTTCCGTCAAGTTTTTAATTATATTCCTCCTTTTGAGATTAAGCTATTGGTTTTTCAGCAACAGTTACAGGCACATAGAAATTATTTTAAATTTATAAAAAAGTCACATACCAAACGGTATTAATCAGATAACATTCAAAGGTTCGTTTACTTAAAACCATAGCTTTTACTAATAAGTAGGCAAGATACACAGAACTAACAATAGTTTATCACAATACTGACGGTTTTTTACGAATTTTGTAGATACTTTAACATACAACCAGTTTTATAAGTAAAAAATTATAAATTATTGGTGTTTGATTGCGATTAACATGATTATCGCTATCCTAAGTTAGCATAGAAATAAACCAAATTGTTTCTTTTTAATTAGTGTAAAGTTAAGAAAAACTATTCACGAGAAATGTAATTAATACTTAGTTAGTGCGTTATGAATCAAACCACGTTTTTGTAGGCGGCAAATTATTACTTGTCAATTAGACAAATAAAAAGCGTACTCCTGTAGAGGGGGAAATAATATTTCACAGATTTTATAATACAAAACAAATAATTAACTCAATGAATAAAGCAAGCTTACCTTTACTAATCTTCTAATCCCACCATTCCTATGCGGCAAATGCCACGTATTGTTCCGCTAGCTATATACGCTTGGGCGTACAGATTTCTGCAGCTTTTCTTCTCCATATAGCAGTGGAATTAGTTGATAACCTACAACATTAAAACAGGTAATACTGATATTTTAGATTCGGGAAAAGGTAGAATGATTACAGACAGAAAAACTCACAGAACTGTAATGCACTAGTTGTCACTTCGTTTTTTAGGTACGGTTGCCCAGTGTAGTTTGATTATCATAGCGCACTTTCCCTCCAACCAGCGAAACCTCGCCTGTCATCGCATGTTCTCATTGGTCGAAGCAATGACACCCATCACTTTGAAGCATGAGAAAATACAATAATGAATTTTAATTTATTTCCCGATCAGCGCTGGAAATCAAAACCACATTTATAATGCGTCATAACCTACTTAGTTCTACAAGACATAGTCCCCTAGGATAATTATTAAAATAAATTCGTTGTGAAACCAAATGAAGCATAACAAGGCATTAGACGAGAAAATTGCTCCATTCAAGGTAGGTTATGGTGACAGTATGATGGATTGCGAAGGCTTAGTTGATTATCCTTTCTTGAACCCTCATGAAACCATAACAGTAGATTATGCTTGAAAGCTACAGTTTACGCAACGGTCTGCAGTTAATCGACGTGTGCCCATGCTTGTGCATAATAGCATTGGGATACACGTACCGCATTTACCCGTGAGAAAGCTGTGTGAGTTAGTATATGAAACTTTTTAACGTCCTCAATATTACTCCGCCTTGACACCTATCGATTATCATTTTTTCCGAAGCTTTGGAAACAATTTGCAGAATTATCAGTTTATTGGTCGAGACTCTGTAATTAGAGCATTTTAAAAATTTTTGGTTGATAAAAATGCAAACCCTTTTATAAAGGAATTAACGCATTGCCTGATCGTAGGATACAGTATATCAATGCTTATGGTGGCTATTTTAATGAATAAGTGCTTTTGATCAATATATTTTAAGTTTTATTTTTGTCTAAAAAATCAGACATTTTATATGCAAAGATCTGATAGAAATTGGTTTTTACTAGGAAATCCATGTGTTAGAACGCGAACTGTTGATTCACCTTCATAATTGTGACAAACTGCCAAGAGACCCCAACTTTGCTTTACATCGGAATTCTGCACTGCACAACGTAATAAAAAAGCTCTACGTTATACCGTCCATTACCATGGAGAGAACAACACGCTTTACACGAAAAGGGAATGGTATAATAAAAATGCATGGTTTTTGTGGGATTAATGCTTTGTCATTAGTCGTGCTGCTTGCTCCTATTGGAGACTGTTCGTAGTATTTCTAAAAGAGAAAAGTAATATTTCGTATGTAGATAGAAATAAAATTGATCTTAATTCAGCAGTAAAAAATAAATATTGCAGCTTTTGATACAAACAATGCAGCTTAATGAACGTCTTATTCCATAACTAAAGCGCTTTAGAACTTGTCACATACGATCGCACTTACTCTATACCAAAGAGTTTAGTCAGATTAGATTAATTGGTGGTTTCCAAATAAATCAGGCATGAATATAAGCATTTTGTATTTCGGGTGCTGTTCTACCTCACTCTATATATTTGCAGGAGGCTAAGAATCTTATCAGCAATATAACGCAAATATCAATTATTTTGCATAATTTTATTGATAATATTATTCCTTCCTTCTTGCTTATCAAATGCATAGACCAACAAAAAGGTTTTTCCAAACTTTTTAAACTTTAATAGGTGATTGACATCTATTTTTTGGTGCTGAATCCATGTCTGGCCACAGTTTTTTTCTACCATCCATAGTTTTTTTGCAATTTGACTTTGTCTTGAGCTATAAATTTATACGGTAATATAGAGAAAGCAATGATACAAGACAAGATACACACACCTTTAGGCATTATTTGTTAGTTGGTATTGGCTTATACTTCCTTTCCTTTTTCTCCTTAAAGCTTCTTATGCTGTAACATGCTAGTTTTCCATTCGTCATGTTCCAGTTTTCGAATTGCCTCCTTATGCCTTTTCCTCCCTTTATTTTCTGTACGAAATAAAGAAGTTCCCCTTTTACTTATCTTTATGCACTGTGTTTTGTAATTTAGAGTATGAGTTATATTTAGGTTGTGTTATGCTATAACACGAATTCATAACCTTATTCAAGTAAGAATTTACTTTCTTTTAAAATAAATATATCTTTTATTAAATAACAAGTTGTTTGAACATTCATTTCAAAGGAAAATGTTATAATACATAACCCCTATTTGATTGGTAGTTATTTTCCAGTAACACAAGTAAGATAGTTTCAAATCTACATTCTGTAAAAGATTTACCTTCACATTAGTTTCCTCCCTGTATTACCGGCCGATTTATCTTTAGTCATCTGCGCATGTCAGATTTCTATTCAAATCCGGATATGACCATATAACGCATTTCACTTTTTATCTGTGCACTTGTTCAAGATGCCTGGCCTTTGCATGATATGTATTAGCGTCCAGAGTTATACTGAAATATTTTAACCGAAATAATTTTATAGAATCACTTGACGAAATGTAGTTTAATCCTTGCACGTTGCTTACCCATCGGATGCACTAATGATGGATAGCTATAGATTGAAACCTGTTATAATTTCAACGTACCTCGTGGTAATTTCCTTAACACTTACACGCAAATTGTATTGCAGGGATCTTCCGAGTTGTATCTTCCTAGAGGATAGTTTTACCTTCCGAGAGATTTGTTTTATTTTCGGAGAAATTTGTTTTACCTTCTGAGAGGATTATTTATACTCACGTCAGGGCATATTTATCTGTCGTGATGATACACAATATTTATATCTAGTCAGCTTCACAATACCTTATCAGTAGTGTATTTTTGAGAAAACTGCTGCCTCATTTTCACCAGCATCCTCATTTTTACACTCATTTGGACCAAATTTACATGTAAATTCCCATAAGGAGAAAATGAGGAGATGAATCTCCTCCTAGGCTCCTCTTTGCTCTCCTACTTGCTCGAACACCCCCACATGAACCATTTTGATTACGTCACACCAGCATTCTTTCCACCCGCAAGGTAAATCTTTCTCCACATTTCCACTCACGAAATAAATCTATATTGTTTGGTATAAGTTAATATTAGATATTTCTCAGCTACCTGAATTTCTAGAAATTTTTTAGATAGCATCACCCCCCAGGGAGTACTCCCAATTTTAAGATTTTTTTACCGCTAACATTCTGAATCAAATAGTTTTCTTCGACTAGCCATTTCCACCCACGAGATAAATATATCTTGATTGGCATCAATTAATATTAGAATTTTCTCAGCTACCTGTATTTCTAGGAATTTTTTAGATTGCATCACCCCCCCCCCGAGCTACCTTCATTTTAAGATTTTCTGCTGCTAGCGATTTTTGCCCGCCCTTATAAATTTTTTAGCCATGCGATACGTTAAATTAGTCTAGAATTTTACGTAGAATCCGAATCTGTAAACAGATTTGAAATAGAACCACCCCTTACCGTTTTACACACATACCCTCTAGCGAACATACCGCCACCGTATTACTACTAGCTTTTAATGTCATACCATACATTCTATCTTGTTTAGCTCATCTTTCGAGATAAATGCATCTTGTTTGGTATCAATTAATATTAGATTTTTCTCAGCTACCAGAATCTCTAGGAATATTTTTAGATTGCATCATCCCCCATGGAGCTACCCTCATTTTAAGAATTTTTTACCAGCAGGGATTTCTAACCGTCTTTATAAATTGTTTAGCCATGCGATACATCGAATTAGTCTAGAATTTTACGCAGAATCCGAATCTATAAATAGATTTAAAATCAGATCACCCCTTACCATTTTACACACACACACACATACGCCCTCTAAATTATAACTTTTCTGCAGCTCATACCTAAAAAAAAATCTAAAAACCATTCTTAAAACTTTTTATTACAGACAATTTCTACTAATACAGTTTCAATTTTGTATTTTAGATTTTCTTTTAGGTATGAGCTGCAGAAAAATTCTAATTTAGAAGGTGTGTGTGTAAAATGGTAAGGGGTGGTATGATTTTAAGCCTATCTACAGATTCGGATTCTGCGTAAAATTATAGACTAATTTGATGTATCGCAAGGCTAAACAATTTATAAGGACGGTTAGAAATCCCTGCTGGTAAAAATTTTTAAAATGAGGGTAGCTTCCTGGGGAATGATATAATCTAAAAAATTCGTAAAGATTCGGGTAGCTGAGAGAAATCTAATATTAAATGATACCAAACAAGATGTATTTATCTCGAAAGATGAGCTAAACAAGATAGAAAGTATGGTATGACATTAGAAGCGAGTAGTGGTACGGTAGTGATACGGTGTCGATATGCTCGCTAGAGGGTAAGTGTGTAAAACGGTAAGGGGTGGTTCTGTTTCAAATCTATTTACAGTTTCTGATTCTACGTAAAATTCTAGACTAACTTGACGTTGTCGCATGGCTAAGAAATTTATAAGGACGGGCAAAAATCGCTACTAGCAAAAAATCTTAAAATGAGGGTAGCTCCCTGGGGGGTGATGCAATCTAAAAAATTACTAGAAATTCAGGTAGCTGAGAAAATTCTAATATTAATTGATACCAAACAAGATATATTTATCTCGTGGGTAGAAATGGCTAGTCGAAGAAAACTATTTGATTCAGAAAGTTAGCGGTAAAAAAAACTTAAAATTGGAGTAGCTCCCTGAGGGGTGATGCTATCTAAAAAGTTTCTAGAAATTCAGGTAGCTGAGAAAAGTCTAATATTAATTGATACCAAACAATATAGATTTATCTCGTGGTTGGAAATGTGGAGACAGATTTATCTCGCGGGTGGAAAGAATGCGGGTGTGACGTAATCAAAATGGTTGATGTGGGGGTGTCCGAGCAAGGAGGAGAGCAATGAAGGGGCAAGGAGGAGATTCATCTCTTCATTTCCTCCTTTTGCGAATTTACATGTAAATTTGGTCCATATGAGTGTGGAAATGAGGATGCTGGTGGAAATGAGGCAGCAGTTCTCTCAAAAATACACTACTCTTATCTATAATTTTCAACTTAGATTACCTGAAATTTGCCTATCTGGTATTTGCAGTTTTATCTTCAAAACGATGTAACAAAACGAATGGTTACCTTTAAAATCTGTATACATAGGATGGTTGATGTTGTGTTCCTTGCCTGAATCGAACTCAACAACCAACTTTAGTTATGGTTCAAGAACCACCTGTTCGTCTTTATAATTCTCTACAGTTTTAAGCAGCAGGTATTTTTCTAACAGATTGTAGTAAAGGAAATATACAGGTATGTGTTTTATAACTAAGTTTTGTTATGTGATAATTCAACACAAGTGGAAGTTGAAGTAAAGTTTTGCTACTACTTATGAACAGCAATATTGTTTTTGAAATATATTTGTTAAATTTACATTGTTCCGTTTCAAGATAACACATGTTAGTATAACTTTAAACTCAAGTAATTAATACAACTAAAGTGTACACCCTAGGTTTCATGAAACTGGAGGTTTAAGTCCTTTTATTGTTAATTGTATTGCTAAAGCAATAACAGTTTTCTTACGTACCTAACACAAAATAGGTACATATATTTTTCTAAAATATTAATAACTGAAGTGTTTCCTCATATAATTTCCACACCTAATTAATAATTTCTTTTTTTTAATTGAAATTTAATTTTTGTAATATAGCTAAAGTACTTGAGTTTTATTTTCCTTCTTTTTTACTATTGACACCCCCATATTTATCTCCCTGAGATTTACAAGTTCATGCAGTCTCCGAAGCCCCTAAAGGCCGATACCAGCTGTGCCGAAGTATGTTACATTCTTTGTCGAGTATCTACTTTTTCGTAACATCGGGGAAAAGTAGGTCACTATGCAGCTTTTTTCTTGAGTTTCACGTGTTGAATTTTTCAATGAAATGGCCAGTAGTGGTATCCCATCATATTGGTGTTCCAGCGACCTTGGTAGCGTTTTTCCATTACTTTAACGTCTTGATGGAAGTTCGGAAATTAGTCAAGGTGATTGTACAAAAAGTGAATTCTTAGACTCATTAAACAACCTGGCTTTTTGTTATTTTCTAGCATGTTGGTTACAATCGAATCATATTGTGAGTCTTTTTTGTTTCCCAGGAACTTTGTCACAACTTGCTTGAATGATACCTAAACTTCTTTCTTATTCAATGTCATTTGTGAATCAAAGTTCAAATCTAACATCATTATGCGAATGTCTGTTCTAACAAACACACCTTCTTTCAGTTTTGCTTTTGGTAGATGTTGAACTTTTTCACAGATATACTTGAAGCATTCACCATCTTTCGGTATGGCTTTCACAAACTTTTTCATAAGATCTAGTTTATGTCTATAGGTGGCAGCAGAATCTATTTTGAATTTACAAGGTTCCTACGCAGGACGTTCTTCTCACCAGGCACTAGGTTTGCACCACTGTTGATCTCTGGCTCCATTATCATATTCACATATAAAACAAGGAAGTTTTGTGTAGCCACTTTGCTGGTCAAGAAGCATACATATAACTTTTAAGTCGACACATATCATCCAGTCATGAACGGAATAGTCTATTTTATTTAAAACTATTTCGAGGTTTTCATAGTTTTCCTTCATATGCACAGAATGACTCACTGTAAATTTATAATTGTAAATTTTTTATACTGGTTTCATTCTTCTTTTTTTAATAACATCAAACTTACTCTTTGCTAAGTCTGAGTGTAGTTCTCGTTGAAATATATCCTGTTTACCAATTTATATATTATGTTGTGAATCATCTCACCTTTTGCTGAGAAATGATTTATTTTTAAATATGGTCTGAACCTTTCCTTCTTTAGTGCTTTTTAAAATACATCGTAGAATTTTACTTCCTTCTTTCTGATTCTCCACCTCACTTAGATTTCCCATATTCAATAGATCCTTTTCAGTGACATAAAGGATATCTATATATCTTTACCAATTTACTACTACTATTAAAATAGTATATTACATACTAAGGGACGTAAGTAGGATTTAGGGTGCCGAGATGGTTTCCAGCCCGAGTGAAACGAAAGCTGCAAAATGTCGGGGCACCTTAAATCCCTTACGTCCCGCGGTATGTACATTATTTTTTTCCTCACCTCCAAATTCTAGATCATTAAAAGTGCCATTAAATTAAGTTTGAAATTCAAATAAGAATAGAGAATTATTTAATAGTAGGCTTAGACCCGTAGCCATGAATTTGTAACCATTTGGATGACAATCACTTACGTCCCAAGGGAAGTAAATAAAAATTTACGTCCCGCTTCACGGCCATCCTAGCAAATGCAACTTACAAAAGGTCGTCTCGGTGACGTGTCACTTGCGACTAAGGTATATTGATTGATCTACCATTTACACCAACGTTAAACTTTTCTTACAAAAATTTAAACTCAAATCTGGTTTACCTCATTGTAAATTTGTAGTTTATTGTCTGTTTTTCTACAACGACGTGCCCTAACAGCTCGTTTTAGAACTTTCGAAATCAAAGAGCAATTTATTATTTTCTTCAATGAGTTGGCTAAGGAAATATTTCTTTAGTTACTCGTATACTTACACTCATACAGTTATACAGTTCTTCAATTGTAACATTTTCGCAGAGCAGCCTAGAGATGAAATGATAAAGTCATTGAGTGAACAATCGAATGACACCAGCTACTAGGGTGTATGTAAAAAACCAAAAGAAAGCGAACCTGTGGGATAACTGGTATATGATTTCGTGATATTTAAAAAATAATGAAGGCATGTGGTCCGATATAAGTATCTTCGCAGCTGGTGATCAGTTCAGTTTAGTCGGGTCACAAGTGATAGGTAGTAAATTACTAGATCAAGTTGTTAAAATAAATGCACTTAGTGTCTACATGAATAGAATAAACTGCGAGTTCGTTAGTGCTTGTGTAAATAATGCAACAACGTACGTAAATGGATTAGTGATAGAGATAGTGTCACCGACACTTGAAAGAAACACTAATACAATAGATGTCGTTAGTAATTATTAGCAGTTATAAACTGCTTCGGTAGCTTTTCGGTACATTAAGAATTCTCTGTATATATTTGTGAATAATTAGATCTATATTGGATAAAAAAATTACTGTAAATTGAAGTACGTGCAGTGGTGTCAAGAACGTAACACAATTATCCCATGAGCGAAGTTTGGTACATATTTCACTTTTAACTGAATGGGTGGCTCTATTCTTGCACAAATCTGTTTATACAAGTGGGATATAAGTATTTTGTTACTGAGAAGTATATAAATGTTTGCACAGGAGCTCTAAAACGTATTTCTGATAAAAAAATATTGCTCTAGACATATTGTCATAGCGCTGTTGAAGCAGCCACAAACACTTCTGCCGTAGGAATGTAATTTACGCAGTAAACATGACATTTTTCATTCGCAAATAAGCATTATTTTCGTGCCATATCATTGTAAATATAAAAATATAATAATGCTACAGCACAGGCGTATAATTTTAACGAAAATTTGTTTCAACGAGGTCTTCTTGGACTAAGACATTTATTAGCAAAATCCCGTGTCCTACGGACAACTGTTATTATACCACCTAATCATGAAATGTGCCTGACAAAACGCTTTTATCTTTTATTTTAGCTTTGTTCTTCATGATATATTAAAGTTAGCGGTTCGCTGAAAATAAGTATAAAGCAACACATACCAAAAAAAGTAATGTTATTGCAATTCTTTCCCTTTGTACGCTTAATGCTTTGTGCTTAGTTTTCGACGAGGTGCTTTGATGTAGTGGGGTTTGTTAGTGAAGTAAATTTAATTAAAGCAAGTTCGGTTTAGCTGCCGAGTAAAATCAAGGCAAAGGTTAAAAAGGCAGTCTGGCTATGTGTACTCTGATATTCGTAAAGAAGACATCTTAGGTCGGTGTCTTCTATGGCATTTTAAATGAACCGGAATTGCAGTGGTATCTTTGAAATACAAATCGAAAAGACGCGCCTTACTTCTTCAATCCAAATAAGTGGGACATGAAAATTAAGTATCGAGCGTCAGACGATGTTTAAAATTAGTAGAACAACACAAAATCGATTATAAATTTAACTAGACAAATTTTCATCATATAAACTTTAATTAATGATAACAGAGAGGGTAGTTCTACAGAAAAGATTTGAACCTCAAAGCACTGTCAGTGTGTAAGCAAGCACTAGAACATTTGCGTTTAGTTTTCTTTGAATTTGTTAATTTCTTTAATAATGTAGTGACTAACAGAAGAACGAAAGCCATCGTGGTATACCGAGTTGCATAATTGTAATAAAATTTTATTGCATTACTTTTTGAAAGACTGTGAATAAAATCGAAAGATTCTAAATGAATCACAAGGCTCATCCGCTTAATACAACTAAAATTGTTGTTAATGAAGAAGACCTTCATCGATATCGCTACCTAACTCTTACACAGGTTAATAATCCATATCAAAGATTGATTTTTTGAATTTTATAAATTTAGTTTAGCAAATTTGAAGGTGTCTCTCGAAAACTTCCAGTTGAATTGCTCAAAACCTGCTAAACCTCTCTTACGGCTAATATCTGAAAGTTATAGGTTATTGAAGGTACAGCATCCACACAGTTTTCTATAATTCCTGCATAATTTTGTTTAAAAAAAAACGATTACTTGATATTGACTTGAATGAAACTATACCTGAGTTATCGAAACTATACTAAACTTATCTTTTAAGATTTTAGAGGTAAGTGTTTGAGGTTGAAATGTGTTGGCAATGGGGCGTATTGAGTTGCTCCATAGAAACACACCATATTAGTGACTGATGTTAATATAACAACAATGACACTAAGCGGTCTAGAATTGTAAGTGATAAAGTCATTAAGCAAATAGTGGTTTGATTGATAGATTCAGGGGTGTATAAAAAACCGGTCTAAAGTGAACAAAAGTGGTAAATCTAAAAAATTTGGAAACGGCTGAAATAATTTGGATTGTAATATAGCTCGATATATAAACCGAGCGACCCCGTATGGAGTTCAGTTCTGTTACAAATATTAAGCCACAAACAATGTGAAATAAATAGTCGTTTGAGTATTAAAATAAATACACCACAATGTCTAGTTAAATTAGGATATGTCAATTAACTTTTGTGTAACTAAATTAATGGTACGCAGTTAAGTTGATAAAAAATATAGTAAATTATAAAGAAATAAATGTAGTGAATATTGTTATAATTATTATCAATCATCTTTGCAGCGACATTTTAGTATGTAAAAGATTTTCTGTAAATGTTCATGAATAACCATGGCTATGTTGTACCAAATAAAAAACTGCAAATTAAAGTTTGTTACAATATTAATTGAAAACGAATAGTTTAGAGACTAAAAACAAACTACCAACTTTTATAATTCAGATACCTTCACACAAAAACACGACGAAAATATCAACCTGAGATACAAGTAAATAAATAACGTTTTATTTCTGGTTCTTAGTTGAATTGTAGTCGAGTAATGTAACTAGAAAGATATTTAATATGCTTCTTTTGGCGTTCTTTAATTTTTCTGTGATAGTCTTATCCAACTTTTTTGGTATTTCACAAATCTCCACAAATACAGAACACAAGGCTGCCTGAAATAATATAATAATTGTCCTACTAATTATTTTGTAAGCTATGCAGCGCAATATAAACAGAAATCAAAGTTATATGGTTTTTTAAAAACTTCGTTTTGATGTCTCACACTACAAAGATTTGATAAATAATACTGTAGAGAACTTTAATTTACAGTTCTTTATTCGCTACAATACAAATTTAATTGTTCACAAATATTAACAGAGTTTCCTCAACGTGCTCATAATTCCTTTAGAGAAACTTATAACTATCATTAATTACTAACAGTGTCTGTTGCACTAAGGTTTTTCTTGGCATGACGATTGCTCTACATTTATTAATAAATTATCTACACACGCACTAACTGTTCTGTTTTAATTTATGTAGATATTAAACGTATTTACTTTAACCATTCATATAACTATTTAGTTTATATTACTTGTGGATTAATATTCGAAATAGTTGCCGGGACGGTTTATATATCGAGCCTCCAAAACCTTTTAGATACGATGAGATCATGACCGAATCACCCCCATTGTTTATTTTACATCAGTTCTTTAAATACACCTTTGCAGCTGTCAATAAATCCTTTATTCGTTTAATAACCTTAACTCTTCTAGATTCTAGATTCTAGATTGTTAAGCGTCATTGTTACGGTACGTTTAACTTAAATATAGATGCAGAATGATCTGGCAACTATTTTACTACTTTGTATATGGTAATGAACACCATAATAGTGACAAATTTTTCCAAGGTAAGACACAAACTAGTTTAAATAAAAAAAATCCTGGATGCCCGTTTTTCCAAACATTAATTGCTAATGGACGTTGGTTTTGGAGCTAATTTTGTGTCAAAATATCTTTGTCAGAAGAAAGTATAAATAATATGAAATTGATAAACTTTTGGTGTCTACCTTATCAAAACATATGAGTGGAATTTTTGCTATATACGACAAAGTTCTACGGAGTATTTTCTATTTATTTACGTTATTCCTATGGACACTTATTGCCAAGTGCTAATAAAACAGCTGCAGGGCTCTATGTGTAATCCCGAAGCTAATTGCTTTTTTAGATTATTTAAAGTAAAACCGTTTAAACTATAAAAGCACGTTGCAAAACATCCATTTTAATAAAATATTAGTCTTTTAGATCTCTAGCAATAGGGCTTGTGCATACACATTTTTGGAGTACTTCCAGCTTTACATGCCAAGAGCACTACCTACGCCTGTTCAGCAGCCCCTGTATTTCATTGTGTAAATAAAGTTTTATATGGTTGGTGTTGTTATAGGAAGCCATCAAAATTACCATTATGAAGACTATCGTTTAGGCCATAGCCACATTTCTGATAACTTTGCTAAACCACCGGTAATAAATAAATACCAAGTAGAATATAATGTTTACTGTACTTATACTCGAATTGCTAATGGTATGATTATATACCTTGGAAAAAGAGAATTTATATTTGTTTCATTATATTCCTCTGAAAATACCTATTTAGCGCACCGGAGACTGCTATGCGTTAACACAGGACAATATTTCAGAGCCCTAATGGTATTTTCTGACTTCTTGCCTTAATAATGGTAACCAATGACTATCAAGTTCCTATAGCACCGTTAAATAATGCAATTCTTTTACAATTACGACATTTTTTAGAATATTTATTTAAAATATTTCTGGAATAACTTTTTTTGAAGAACAAATATCGTCCGAAGCAATCCCTAAGTTCCTGTGAGCGACATAAAGTGAGTACCGTCTATTTTGCAACTGGCGCTAGTAAAAATTAAATCAATGCTATAAACCATGAGCAATCTTGTTTATTTTTCTAAAGCCAAATTTAAGAAGGTCTTAACTTTGTGATGTTGATTTTTAATGTTAAATTGTTATCTGGAAATTAAAAAAAAAATGTGAGCGCTAGGAGTTTACCTAAAGCTACAGCATTTCTCAAACGACAAATGTTGATTACACGCCGCAAAGATCCAAAGTACTAACTGCAGTACCAAATGAAAAGTAAGATAATTTTAATATTTGATATTTTCGGCGAATACCTAAGCGATGACTTGATCCAATTAACTTTTCAAGATCTGGTGGAAGACATTGTTTCTTTGCAGTATTTGTTTAAGGTCACAGATGTCAAAATCGGTAAGTTTTACAATTACAGAGGAAAAACATCCCTTTAATTCAAGAAATATCTTAAATATATTAATCTGTCCTACAGTTATAATAATAAATTATTTTTCGTTGCTTATCATGGTGATAGATGCTATGCCCAAAGTGTAGATTGCCATAGTATAAGAGGTACAATGAAGCAGGTTGCAGAATATCCATCATCAAGAAATCTTGAAAAATGTAGTGGATACAGCTTTAGCAACATGCTGTCGAAGAAGGGGAAACTATTTACTCCAAAAAGATACGAAGGTTGACGATTTACGACAGTAGCTCAAGAATACATAGAAATATCTGTAACAGGAATACTTAAGTTTCTTGTAAACTGTTCGGTCGTACAAGAATATAGAATATACGGTTAATATCAAAAAACATTGTAATGACTGGCGACCCCGAAAGGAATTACTAATGTACAACTTTGTCTTCGCCTTCAACTGCAACAGTACAAAATGCAGTGTTTGCTAAAGGGTACTGGTGGATAAAGCGTTAAACTATTAGATTTAGGATTGCCCAGAAAGGGCGGGAATCGTGAAACAAACTTAGGAAGCACCGGCTAACTACTACGGTGTGCGAGTTGTTTCTTATAGAAACTATAAAACAAATTGAAAAATTATAAATTAAGTAGGTGCAATTTCAAGCTACGCAACCAATAGCACTTACCTTGAAAGGATTTCAACACTCAAATTTATGGGCACTAACTCGTCTAGTTTAATAGTAATCCTCTGGACAAAGACTATTCATGGGAATCCTAATTAAATCGGGCTCCTGGTGGAATGGAGGTTTTTTGACAACAAAGCAATATCTTTAGACAAAGAAAGCGATCACTTTTAGTTCACGGCGTCACCTAAGTCTATTTAAATAGTACCACCATAACATTTTCCTGTAAAATGGTACATACATACAATAGTGAATCTACAAAGATCAATTCCATTTTAATTGGTCATTGCATTGCGACTCTATGATAATATTTTAAAGCACATCTTTAATCTATCAATTAAACTTGCAATGTCAAGGTTTTGTACATCTACTAAAATTTTGCACAATACCTCACATTGATGGTGAAGTTTTATAATTTCATCATATTTAATTAAACAAGCGTCATACACAAATACCACCAACATACCAATAAAAACAATTGGTAATTAACAAATTAACTTACAGTTGAATGCCTGCTTTCTTAAGGATCTTTATTTCGCCAGAATTTAGTTCACGATGAGAAAAGTTAATCTAATTTTCAACCATGTTGGTTTGTAGTCGAACCGTCCAAATTAGATATCGGGTTCATGTCGATTATTCGTGGATATCACCACGTCGAACGTCCAATTCCTAATCTCCCTGTACATGGGATTCGTCGACTTCCCGTATCACCGATAACCTTCCAAGCGTTTTCTCTGTTCTAGCTTGCGAGTAATTAATCCCTTGTTCGCTGTCGCGCCCTAGTTCTTTTTCACCCACTCTTCGAAGATACGTCATTGTATTACAGTCTTAATATTGAGCATGTGTGGAGTCATGTGAGGCGTAAGCTCATATGGTTTGATCATGTTAAGCTCAAGTGTCCGTTGCCATCATGTCCTTAGCATTGAAAGCATTTTATGTTGTATTTATGTTAGGTTCGTTTATTGAGATCTATTGTAACCTGATATTTGAGAATTTTACTAAATAAGCATTTGTATTTAACTAATTAACTACATTATAACGATATTATTATATTCTTGTCTTGAGGTTACTTTGTACTATAACTACTCGTGTTTCCTTTTAGCTTTAATTCTGCTTAGTTTTACTAAAATTTGTAAGATTTTACGTATTTGGGATAATTATGGTATGGAACGTTCGTATTAATAATTTAACTATTAATACTTTTTAATTATTCTAAATGCTTTCTTAAGATGACATGGTTGCTATTATAATTATTCTGTTTACACAATTAGCCCAGGTCATCACTCATGGTTACAGCTTTGTAATCAACTTCGTAACATGTAATATTGAAATCTATTTTCCTTTTTTTAAATAATTTTTTACCTAGGTTATATTCAACCACGTATGGTACAAAAGAATATATTCTTATGGCTTTGTAGTTTTAATTTATTGACTGAATTTTTATAGAACTAAATATTACTGAAATGCCATGCATAATGAACATTACTATTAGTGAAATTGTAATACACACCGTGCACCCGTATTTATTTTGTCCAATTAAGATAAATTTTCTCCCTTAACATTTGGTTTTTATCTATCGCAACGCAAACGCGTTACAATTTTCAATAACACAAATTATAACCCAAATTTCATTTAGTAAAATTCAAGGTATGTTTCTGTTCAGTCATGCTTATAAAACTTTATGTATTTTCTTTTTTTTAAAAGAGGAATAATGAAAAATAGCGTTCAGTACATGTTTATAAATGATTTTCCGTGTTTATATGACTCCCAAGTAGGGCTACACCACACACGGAATTTTATAACCTGCGCACGGAAAGCAATTACATTCTGAACTTCTAATAAAGTACACTATTGAAAACTAATATTTAGGGTTATGTTAATTGCTAATAGGACATGCAGTAGGTTAAAGTACTTCAAGACAAAGAAACTAAATCAAAATAGACAATAGTAATAAATATGTCAGAGTCTAGGCTATATAATTTATATCGAGGATGTTGTTGCTGTATGTGACCAATGCATTAAAGGAGTCACACGCGCCCATGCTGGTGGACTCTGGTAATAAAAGTTCAGTCACATATCGGCATGGAAAGATTTAGTAGTCAAAGTCTGGTTATGCCTAAATTATGTAAAACACGACAAGATTGATTTTAGCGTCAACAAAACAAATGCTTGCCATAACATTTTAATAAAAATCTTGTAGGTTATCGCTGATCAGTGTAGAAATGAAAAGAATAAAACCATTAAACGCACAATGTTATGATTGACGGTTACGGGGGTGTATCTAAAGAACCTATAGGAATCAAACAATAGGAAGACTTGAGTAGTATCTAAGACATATTTCTCCCCTAGTGATCGACTTGTTCAGTATGTTTCTTTCGACACCTGATCCGAATTAAATTGATTGCTTGTTAAAACAAATACGCTTAGAGTGTGGTAAAATTAATTATCTCCCTAGGCTTCTGCTGTTTTAGTACTAATGAATTATTACGATGTTTACTATAGCTTTACGCTGTTGATACTACTTGTAATTTTACTGTAAATTGGCAGTGTCATCTTGTTGCTGAATAAAGCCTAATTCGATAGTTATGGTTTATATTTCAATTTATTTAGCAACAAGTTCCATGAATTAGTATGGACAAACTCCTAAAACCAGAAAAACTTGAGACAGACACCATCGCTGCCGACTCTCATCCGTTCTGGACTCCCTGGCATAAAACATTAACTAATTTTATTCAAGCGGTAAAAACTAATTGCACGTAAAAGCTAAACCGACTCATCAGCCATGTAGCACCCCTGTATACGAACATATTTGTGGGTGCCAAAAATTCGAAGATGCTACGGCAGTACCAAAATTGCTTATACTAGAACCAGTTTCTAGAAACGGCTCAACTACAGTTTGAGACCTTTACTTATGATTCAAAATATGTAAATACTGTTACTAATTCGGGACTGATAGATCAAGTCGAAAGCGATCAGAATAAAGTATCTCTATTATCAGCACTGCAAAAAGGTATATCTGCGGGAGAGGTAAGCATATCAGGAGATCTTGTCCTGCCAGAAATGTTAAATATTTCAAATGTAAATACTCCCTGTATGTTTGTTGTGGTTTGTTTAGCATTCTTCTTAATCTTCTTTGGGAATTAAACCACTCATAGTTTTTAAAATCACCTTTATTTACTTTAAAAATTTTTGCTTAGTGTATTCAAACTAAATATTACGAACATCAATAGATCAAAGTCACCTTCAATTTATGTCATAAAAGTGAAAATTGAAGTTTTTATTATTTTGACAACGATCCTAGGTCATGGATCGAAACGTACATAAAGATGATTTTAAAAACTATGAGTGGTTTAATTCCCAAAGAAGATTAAGAAGAATGTTTCAAATGTGGTAAAATGGGGCACTATTCGAAAATCTGTAAAAATTAACATAAACCTTCAAGAGGCGCGTCAACCAACGCTTCTGCAATTCGATCAGCAATCATCACCGGTTGTTTAAACGTCAATGGTATAAATAGCGGTGAACGGAATAAGAATTATAGCACTAGTTGACACCCAAAACCCAGAAAGCTATATATGAGTAGTTTGTTAAACAGCGTCGTGTTAGAAATTTCCCTTTTATGATTTATAAAGTTTCAGTTCTTTGTAGAGTGGACCTAGAAATAGTAAAACACATTTACGGGAAAGGTAAATTATCACTCTTGCAAAACTTCTGTAGTCACGCCATAATTAGTCATGATATATTAAAGCGGCACAGTTCATTGGAAACAGCTTTCGAGGGGAGGCATTCACTCTCAATTTGTAGTTTGACTGTAGTTAACCTCACACCAGTTTTATTATTACCTGACTTGCTATCGAGTTGTTCACCTATAGCGATTTAATCCTGACCCTACTCTAAAGAAGATTTGGAGTTTATCAAGGTGGAAACTAGCAAATTGTTACTAGAAGGATTGATTGAACCAAGTGTTTCGTAGTGGTGTGTAGTAACGAGAACCTTAAAAAGAAATTGGTGATCGACTACTCACGTATTAACAGATACACTTTACTAGATGCTTATCCTCTGCTTATGATGGAAGAAATTGTAAATAAAATATGACAATAAAGGATATTCAATTCGATTGGATTTGAAAAGGGCTTACCACCAGATCCCCATTCGCGGTGCCGATGTACACTATTCGGCATTCGAAGCCTTTAGTAAGCTATCAAATTTTGCCGCATATTATTTGGTGTTACAAATGGAGTGGCTGCGTTTCAACGGACGACATATAGCACTACTGATATCGAGAATCTCAAGAATACGTACTCGTATTTGGACAAAGTTACTGTATGCGGGAGGACACAATAGGAGCATGAGCAGAAATTTTCAGAAGCACGGTTTAACACTGCATAGAAACAAATGTATATTTTCAAAGAAAACCATTAAAATTTAAGGTTGCTTGATTGAACATGGGACTCTAAAGCCCAGCCTCGATAGGCTCAATCCTTTGTTAAAACTTGTAGTGCCAAGAAACTACGCGTCTTCTAAAAAAGCTATTAGTTGGTTGTCGTTCTACTCGAGATCAGCGCCAAAATTTTCAAAAACAATATTGGAGAGAAGGAGGCTGGTGCTTTCGTGGAAACCCTTCAAAAATGGAGGCATTCATTAATAAACAGATATTTTTGACTTGTAAGTCACCAAAAATCTGCATCTTTCATGTTTGATGATAAAACGTGTAATAAGATAAAAATGACAAAACCGGGAGATGGCGACTGGAATTGGCCAATTATAAATACGATACGAGTTATAGACCTGGTGACAAGAACCTGGTTACCGACGCCTTTTTCACGAACGTACTTCATAAACCTAGCAGGCAGTGAAGAAAATGTATGGCAACTTCTTAATTGACTGTGCTATCCTGAAATTACAAAGATCCTCAGTAAGCACTTGCCTTAAACTGTTGATAATGTAAGGTAGGTGACTACAATCTGCGGGGAGTGTTGTGAAACCTGGTGCGCAAAATTTAAGAACACACTAATTAAAGCCACTCTTTTGAGCAGATGAGTGTGGATTTCAAAGGGCCTATACCATTGCGTACTGCCAGTAGATATATATCGACTATCATAGATGAGTATTAACATTTTACTTTTGTTTTTGCTTTTGCTGATGTATCTTCCCAAACGATAACTAAAAGCTTACAACTAGTGTTTGCAGTATTCAAGATGCCTTTATATATCCGCTCTGATCGTGGTAGAAACTTCATCTCGAATGAGGTTAAATCATACTCTTCCCGGGGTACTGCTGCCAATAAGTGTACTTTATACAATCGGAAGCGTAATGGACCAGTGGATCATTATAATGATATAATAAGGAAAAATATTTTGCTAGCGCTGAATTAAAAGTGGGAGACTATATTTACTGAAACTCTACACTCCATAAGGTAGGTGCTTTACTGCAACGAACGTAACTTCGCACGAAGGAATGTTTAACCGTCGTCGTCGTTCGCGAAATGGGTTATCCCTGCCGAGCTGGCTAACACAGTTCTCTTAACTCAACACAATCCACTTATTTTATCTACACCCGCAGGTAGCTGTTTATTGCGGCACGAATTTGCAAAATCTTACGCACGGCTAATCTAATCTCCATGTCAAGTCTGCAGGTAAAGTCTTACAAAAGCTCGCCGTTAAATTTTTCTCTTCGAAGAATGCTCGTATCGATTAATTTTTCGGTTCTTCTCCCTTATTACTTGCCCGTATTTCTACATTTTTACATTTTAAATCAATTTTTCTGAATTTTACTTTCTGAAATTAAACTTATACGCTGTTTGTTTCCCCCATTTTGACCTTTTCTAATTAACTGTGGATAATTAATTAATTCTCTTTCCATTTAATAGCTAGTGCCATTGGATTCCCATTTTTCTTACTTTCAGTGGGGGTTGCGTCATGGTACAGTTTTCTTGTTGGGTTTTATATTCAAACACATACACGGCGCGTGCTACCATGTCATTTATTTAGGTTAACGTCCCGCGCTTAGCGTTTTCTTCCGTCTTCAGCAATATAAATGAATACATTAATCTTACATTATATTGTGTGATATGATTGAACCCCCTGCAACTTAATATTTGTAAATTTTACTAACAAAGTGTATGTGCTTGTTTTTAAATAAACTACATTGTGTGAACGTGTTTTGATATTATCTGGGATCATTTTGTATTGTAACTATGTAACATTGATTATAATTGATGCAACAAAATTTTTTAAATAGCTCTTATATAATTGAAATAATTATGATATGGAAGGTACTTATTAGTTATTTTACTGTTATTTACTTTATATTTCTAAAGCTTTCTTAAAATGACACAATCCCGCCATGCAAACTTCTTAATATAAACATTGGATTTACCACTTCTGGTGATTTAAAATAATTTATGAACCTGAGCTCCATTCCAATAATAACTGAAACGAAATGATGTTTTTGTGGTTTTAGGTTTACGATTTTAATAGAACTAACAATTTATTGGAAATGTTATGCTTACTGAACGCTACTATACATGAAATCAGAATTATACAGTGTGCGTCAATATTAATTTGTCCGTTTATAATTAAATTTTCTCTTATTGTATCCGGTTTCTATTTAACATAACGCCGGCGCGTAATGACCTTACTTCGAGTTTGACAGAATCTGCTAACATTGTAATATAGTGTATACCTTTAATAGAAACGCGCAAGGTAAACCGAGCCTGTTCTGTTAACGAAGTTGTTGAACTATCTGAACATTTGTGTAGTTTACACTAATACCGGCAATTAGATTAGGTGTGTCTGTTAAGCGACATAACTGCCTCAGATGTTTTATTATTTAGCTTTATTGAGCGTAAGTCTGTAACTCTAGAAGCAATTTTTATTGAAAACTGTTTTACTATATACATCACTATGCTTTAATTGGGCGTACGGTTCAGTACGTTCAGAAAAGGTATTCAACGTTTGGTCCTGACCGCGTTGGGCGCCAAATTTATGCTACGTTGGCTCGTAGCCGTGCGTAACAAAAAGAAAATCAAAGAAGTGACCGGGCTCAATCGGAGATTAGGGGGGGTTGTAGAAAGCAGACCAACATATAATGTGCGCGGCTGTAAGGAATTAGTAACAATACCTGCAATAAAAAAAAATTAGTCCTGCAAACCTGAAATAAAGAAAAAGCATAGCATGCTGATCGAGCATAGATTGTTCAGTACTTTGTTTGGATAATCTATATAATATAACAACAGTAAAAGCAATACAAAAAATTTTAGTACAAAGTGAGGTAATATTGGGGAGTAGCAGAAACGTTTCCTCACACACCAATTAAACATAAATCAGACAAAATGTTAACAAAAGATAAATAGGTAAGACACAATTGATATGAGTAATCCAGTAGTATTGATTTTTTTTGTTTTTTTTTTTGTTTCTTAATAGCAGGCAATTCGATTGTAAAAGTTATCAGAACGACAAAAATATGGCAAAATAAACGGATAGATATTTAAAGTAATAACAAGTAGGAAATAGTTCAACTTACAAAAAGGTCCTTCAGTAACGCTTCCTTGCAATTAAAGTGTAGGATTCACGATGTCCTGCACTAATGAAGTACCTCACCCTTGACTGTGATGGTGTGGATTGATTCCATTACACTTTACACTAATCACACCCACGCATTTCACTGAATTATTCCTAGTTAAACCAACCGGCAATCGAATACCAATTTACGTCATTTGTAAGCTGGAATCACTGTAAAATGTTAGTTGCCAAACACGTTTTTACCTCCATTTGCATTTCTTGTTGCTAATATCCTTCTTTTCCATTGTTGGAATTTGTGGTACAACAGACAGGAACACATGCAACAAACGCAACTAAGAACAATTAAAGTTAGTATAATTCCGATCCAAACATCCGCCAAGAATATTTCGTAATGCGGATCTGCTTTAGCAGAAAGAACTTCGTCAACTTCTGAAGCTAATTTCAGTTGGTAAAGGCATTGTTTGAATATGGTGAAACGTTTAAAAACACGACAAACGCAACCACATAACCAAGTAGTGCACCAAAAGTAACTAACGAATGTAACATTTTTATTTAAGGCACTTCTCTCTTAAAAGCAAAAGCACAAACACATTCATGACACACTAAAAAATTATTTATAGAATAGATCACGCGATAGTGACGTAAAGAAAAAAATGATGTAAAGAATAGATCACGGAATACGCAACTGATTTATTTACATGTTGTTTGCATTCTCTCGCTCGGGTTTTTCAAATTTACAGTTCAATTATACAAAAATTAGGTTGGGTCAAGTCAAAAGTTTATTTTACCGGTTATTAGCGTCCTTCACCTACATTTAATTATGTTGAAACAATTTAAAACTATTTCCTTAATTGTGAAGAACATGCCGAATAAGTAAATACGCAGTTTTTTTTTTCAAAAGAAACTCAACTAAAAAAAACCCAATTAGGAAAGCACGCATAACCACTAAGTCCGTCCGTCAATGTTCCGTAAACAAGCACGTCAAACACGTTCGCCTATACCAGCATCTTTCCTTCAATGTAATAAGAACTACACTTTCTACAGTTACAATACAACGTTTATTTCACAAGAAAAACAACTAAAATCGTGCCGTGCTGGTTCATGAACAATTCGAAAAATTGATACCGCATTAATTCTCACTATTGTCAAAGCAAAAAGAAACAGTATTTTCCACGGAATTAATATATAGGAACCAAGAACGAACTACCACTCCTCATCATGTTTATATCAACTCGTTGCTATTACAACCTCTTATCGTCTCTTATCTAGACTTGTATATCCACTCATTATAATACGATGCATTCGCCTAAGGAGTTAATAAATATAAAATATAAAAATATAGAAATAGTAGTTACAGAAATGTTTTTACGAATTGGGAAAAAGCGTAAAATGTTAAGCTATGAAAATGCACGTTATAGGTTTATGAAAGTCCAAGAAATTTAAAACGTTAATCATTATTTCACGATGTCTGTGATTGGACAATGGTTTAGCAATATTTCAAGACAGAAATGCATTTTCAATACCAACTTTGATTTCTACTTGCTTTAACCAACTAGCAAATCCTAGTTTATTTCCCACAAAGCAGTGTAATAAATTTTGCGGACGTATTAGCGGAAAGAAGATAATTCACATAAATATTTGTTATCTGGGTATGTAAAGTCCAAAGAATAACAGCGCATTTAATGTTTAATAGTTGTGTTCAAATGAAAACTCCACATCAGCAAAACTGAGAAGCTCGAAAATGCTTATGTGGTACATGACAATCTGTGCAGCTTTTTCACTTTTCTAATCTAAAAATAAAGCTAACCATGGAATAACCCATTTTTCGAAGCACATTATTGATTATCCATCATGCTGTGAAATATGTATGAAATAAGCAATCTCTCTTCTGTAAGAACTCCAACATTCTCCTTAACCCACAACGTACTTGTTTTATTTTGCGACCTGCGATAAGTTTCGTTCTAGTGACATTAAGTGCTATTGAAAGTAAGTAGGGTATCAACAGGTCTTGTTATAAATAGGTACAGTATTTTTTAAATACCAAGCGATGTATTGCACTTTGCCCGAGTTTCGCAGATTGACACGAGTTAGTCAGAGAGAAAGATTGAACATAGTTCAAAGTTTAAAATGAAGCTTTGGTGTTAAATCCCTGACTTGGAGAATCTCGTTTACCACATACAATAAACATTGTACTAAAAAGAAATGACTTTATAGGTATACGTACAAACAGAGAAAGATGTACCTTTAAGCTGCAGTCTAATTAAGGACTGATTATGAAAGACACATTGATGTGTAATGGCTATGTAATTCAAACATAAAACAATTAAAATTAGTTTTAATTATGTTACTGTAACAATGATGCTGAAAAATTTAGAATTGAATGAGATAAAGCCATTAAGCGAACAATAGCATGATTAAAAGCTACAAGAAGTATTTAAAGGACCAACAATTAAAACATCTCAACAATTAGTGTTATTCAGTTAAGAATAGATAAAACATATCGTTAATAAACATCTATAAATATGTAATTAATTAAGAATTTCAAATTCAAGTCTAATTTAACATTTAGTATAAGGTTACTCTGTTGCAGCAAGCAGCGGGGAGCTCTCAACTTTGTCCTGACGTGTCACATGAGAACATATTTCTAAGTAGATTTAGTGCCACTGAAGCGTTTTGTTTTTCCTCTCTCGCAGTAACGCATATAAATTCTGTATTGTGTTACAAAAATCTTAAATTCCCTTTTATAATTCGATACGTTTTGTATTTTTAGAACTTATGCATAATTAAAAGAAAGTTATCATAATTTTGAAACACCCTATTTTTTGTTCTTTTATTCTATTTATCTGGTAAATAAATTCATTGTTATAAATATTCCAGATTGTATTTAAAATCATGTTAAAAGTCCAACATGCTATTTAGAATTTCCATAAGTTATTTTCAAGGTAACTTATTTTAGTGCGATTATGCTTAGCTGTTGTTTTCTTTACTCAAGTATTGAGGTCTCGATTGCTTCCGGACTTCGACAGTCAATTCTTTACCGTCCTAGCGATAAGGTGTAGAAGTTAATATTAAAACGCAACTTGAGACTAGCAATTCATTTGTGCAGTAAATCGATCCGCGTGTGTTGGAAAATTCATCATGATTTGTAATTTCTGTTTTGCATATTTAAAACTAATTTTATTTGGTTTTACTTAGCGCAACACTGAAGTTTTGATTTAATAATGGCTATGCGTAACAGCTAATTTATTACGCATAATATGTATACGTATGGAAACTTACAGTAATGGGATTTGCAGTTTAAGCTACTGATTGATGTGGTATCCTTTTCTTGGTTAGAGATTTTAACGATGGCTCTCCCCAACGGTGGATTCCACCCTTGGTTTTTATAGTTCTGACCTTCAGAACATTGCCGTAATAAGATAGATAACAAGATTTTGCTGTCTTTATCCAGTATTGGAGGCGCATATATGGTTCGAGTTTATCTACTAAATGGTTTGTAGAAATTCGAACTCTATGTTAGATGTCGGTAAGCCGATTTTCCTTTGTTATGAAAATCATCTGTTTGACTTACAACGCTTCGTGGTTACTTTTATCCAATATGAAAATTCCCAAAGTTAAGCCGTAATCTTTGTAGTTTAAATTATTGAAAACTAATACCTGAATAATTAAATTTAAAAATTTAGATCTATGAATTTTACACAAAATTATATTCTTGCTTAAAAGAATTGTTTACCTAAACGACATGTTTAAGAACTATGATTATGAATCATACTTAGTACACATTGTTACTAGGATTTATTTGTTTATGCTGATTAATTATCATACAGTTGAATACTTTCCTTTACATGATATTTTTTAACAAGCTTTAAATTTACTAATTAAACGATCCTACTACAAAAGTAATTTAATTAAAATGTACGTTGTTTGATCAGTACTGTCAAAGTGACAAAAGCTAATAATTTTGTTAATAAAATAAATAATGTCTATTTATGTTAAAAGCTCAGATATAATTAAGTTTATTAACAGAAATAGAAATGGTTAATTAAGCACTTACTAAATTCATTGTAAATACCTGTAAGTTTGAAATAGAATTATTTTTAGTTAATATATGTGTTGATATCTAAGAAGTCTAATTCTTTTATAAATTTAGTAATGGTTAATCACACTTTAAGAAATATTTAGAAAAGTGAATTTATTCAACTTCATACATATTTTTGGATTCCATAAATTTTATATGAACCAAGGGTGTATAAATTTAATAAGTAGAGTGTCCATGTACTAATGGTCACAAGCAAGAATCTATAAGTGCATAGAACTTGTCTGATTTATTGATTTTATTATTTTGAGACGCAAGCTTTTGTTTCCTATGTATTTTTATGTGCTTTATTTTATTTCAGGATAAATGTTTGTACCATCTATGAATGCAAAATCTTGTATTCCAATAACAGAGGTCGAGGTCCCTGTATTTTTCTTGGCGATATTTCTTGTTCTTATATATTGCATAAGTACAGTGGCGCCTGACCCATCCGTATGTATTTAACGACCCTCCTGATAGTCTTTAAAAACCGCTGAAGATAGGGTTCAGAGTTATCCCGGAAGTCTACAATAATCAGTTTGTGTTAGTACGAATAAATCTACATCTTCTGTATGACTTTTGTTAGAAATATGTTTGCCTAGGTATGCCCTAAGTCTATCTTAGTAAAAACTTAAATGTTTCACTGTCGCTGCATAAAGTTCCTTGACAACGCTTTAAAAATAATTTTGTTTCACCACTTCTCTATATTTGATGCAAGATAGTGCTAGCTGCAAGCAATATGGCAGAGTTATAGATCCTCCTAGCAAATAGTGGGGCTTTTCCCATTTAAAGAAATTTACCGGCAACCAAATTTCATCGATATAGTTACTATTTTGCTAGGTCTAAGCTGTTTAGTGCTAGGTTTTGGAAAACTTAGAGTAACAGAAAGACTGGCGTGGCAATGAGATACCCGAGTTTCAATTTTTTAAACAACTGGAGGGACGGACGACCGGCCTTCAAAAAATTCGTTGCAATTTTGTTTTTCAGGTGCTAGCTTTTTAGGTTGGGTGTTAATTGCTACTAGGTTCAAGCTACCTAGCTTAAGGTTTCGGAGCAAATCAAAGCAACGGTAGTTACTTAGCGTCAATTTGCGCACTCCGAATAAAATATTTCCTAGTTGACTTTGGTGTTAGCTTTCTTACATCGGCGCTAGCTATAAGCAATGAGGCACTTTTAATTTTTGTAACAACTGAAGGGGGGGGCAAGTATTTGAATAATCCCCGCCGTCTTGTTTCAGGTGATACTTTGATAGTTGGGTGCTAGCTGGTGCTAGATGTGAACTAGCTAGTGCTAAGTTTTGAAGCAACCAGAGCATGGAAGGGGTCAAGTTGCCCCATCCCCGGATAAAATAGTCCGTATCTCCAAAACGGCGTTAGTGCTATCTTTCCAAATTTGGTGCTAACTGGTGTAGCTATAGTCAATGAGATCCTAGGTTTTGGTAAACATTCATTATTACTGGCGGAGGGGACCTCCATCGAAACGATTTCTATCAAAACATCATGTGAAATTAATTTATTTAATTATATTATGGTAAATCCTAAAAATAACAGCATTGTTCAAACTGCGAAGTGTTTTGGTTTACTTGTATAAGAGTTCTTCTTTGTTTTTATTTGTAGGTTTTGCTTGATTGCGTGCCAGCTAGTGGTAACTGTAGAACAAAAAGAATTATTATATTTGAGATGTTAGTAGGGGCTAGCGTCACTCACACATGCACGCGCACGCGCACATACTCGCACGCGCACGTGCACGCGCAAGCTTGCGTACACGCACACGCGCGCACACACATACACACGCACGCAAGCACGCATGCACGCACGCACACAAACACACACACTCCCACCCCACCCGCCTGCTACGCACATTGGTTTTTAACAAACAATCTCACCTCTGACATAATGATTCTTATACCTTTTATCACTTTGCCGAACATACTGATTGTCTTCCAATATGTTTTGCATAGAATACATCCTTCCATCTAATAATTTGAACTTGTCAATAATTGAAATTAATTAAACTAACACGTTTTCACATAGCTATATGTTTGCCCATTTAGATTGTTATCGAAGAAAAAGGGCACACCAAGAACATTATTTCACAATGCCGCCCCATACATCGACAGTCCAAATGCGTTGTGTTATTGTACATCTTACCCAATGTGGATTTTCAGAAATCCAGTAATGCGTATTATGCGTATTTACACATTCATTATTACTAGAATAGATTTGTCGGTGAACAAGGCACTATAGAAAAAATTTTCCTCATGAAACACAGTATCTTGTACCTAATGACAAAATAGCTGCCTGTTATTAAAATCGTTGCGATTGAACTCTTGATTCAATTTCATGCTATAAAGATGGTAATTCAATTTATCTAATATTCTTATGACAGATGTTTGACTAAGTCCACTATCAGATGCCAGCCTAGGGTTACTTACTTGCGGATTTTGATTTATACCAGCAAGTACATTAATTTCCTTGTCATGAAAGTATCCAGTATCGAAAAAAAGTCAAATGAATTGCTCAAAGATGTCGGGAAAATATCTGATATTAAGGAAGTAGAAACAGAATGGAAAAACATTAAATCCAGCCTAGACATGGCGGCCAGAGATATTCTGGGGTATGCACAAAAAGAAAATAACAAACCATGGATAACAAAGGATATCCTGAATTTAATAGAAGACAGACGAAAATACAAAAATAAATTAGACGAAACAGGAAAACAGAGATACAAAGCCATAAAATGGGAAATTATTCGAAAATGTAGGAAAGCCAAAGAACAGTGGATTGATGAAAAGTGCAAAGAGGTACAAACTAAGATGGAAGTAGGAAAGACAGATGAAGCATACAAGCTAATTAAAATCAATTTTAGGAATATAAAACGGTATAGCAAAAATATAAGGGATGCACAAAGAAATATCATTATAGAAAATGTAGAGAAAGTGGGTAGATGGCAAGAATATATAGGGAATTTATATGCAGGAGAGGAACTAACTGCATTAGAACAGGAATCAGACATTGGAAATGATGACTTGTGATATCCTATACCTAGAGATGAGTTTGAATTAGCATTAAAGGGTCTGAAAAATGGTAAGGCGCCGGGTACAGATAATGTGCAAGCAGAAACTCTAAAAGCTGCTGCACAAGCAGTAACAGAACGTTTCTTCTAACTTGTAAGCTTTATGTATGAGACAGGCGAGATACCTAAAGATTTCAAAAGTAACATCATAGTACCTATATCAAAAAAGAAAGGCGCGGATAGATGTGAAAATTTTCGAACAATAAGTTTGACAGCACACGTTTCAAAAATATTAACTAGAATTGTACAAAGACGAATGAAAAAACGGGCTGAAGAAATACTAGAAGAAGACCAATTTGGGTTTAGGCGAAACAGGGGAACACGGGAGGCTATTTTAGCTCTGAGAGTGATAATGGAGAAAACAATAGAAAAAGGAGAAAGCGTGTATATAGGGTTTGTAGATCTGGAAAAAGCATTCGACAATGTAAAATGGAAAAAAGAATGTTCGAAATACTCAAAAAGATTGGAATGAGTTATAGGGATAGACGAATAGTACATAGCTTATACAAAGAGCAAACAGCAGTAATAGAATTAGAGCAGGAACGTTGAGAAGTAAACATTAGGAAAGGGGTGAGACAGGGATGTGCCCTATCCCCATTGATTTTTAACTTGTACATAGAAGAGACAATGAATACTGTCAAATGCAGGAAGACATTTGGAATTACTATGCAGGGACAAAAAATTGATATGCTTAGATTTGCAGATGATATAGCGGTATTAGCATCTAGCAAGGAAGAGTTAGAAGCTGAAATGGAAACTGTTCTAACAGTGAGATACGGTATGAAAATTTGCAAAACTTAAATTAAAGTACTAATATGCAAAAGAGGAGAAAATAAACCAAAAACAGGAATGCAAATATGTAACACGAACTTACAAGAGGTTAAGGATTTCTGCTACCTAGGAAGCCAAATAACGCAAGATGGGAAATGCACAAAAGATATAAAACAAAGATTAGCACAAGGCCGTGCTACATTTAACAAGAAAAAGCAACTACTGTGTTCAAAGACAACAAACATAGAAACAAGGAAAAGATTGCTTAAAACATGTGTGGAGCACAGCACTGTACTGCTGTGAAGCCTGGATAGTAGGAGAAGCGGACAAGAAAAAGGTAGAAGCCTTTGAAATGTGGTGCTACAAACGTACGATGAAGATATCATGGACAGATAAAGTTAAGAACGAAGAGGTACTAAAATTGGTAGGGGAAAAAAGAAATATGTGGAAAACGGTAAAAAAGAGGAGAGATAGGATGATAGGCCACATACTACGGCATGAGGGAATAGTGCGGAATATATTAGAAGCAGAGATAAGAAAAAAAGAATAAGAGGTAGACCTAGGTTAGACTACTGCACACAGATAGTAAAAGATGTGGGCTGTAGAAGTTTCAGGGAGATGTGTAGGCTAGCCCAGAATAGAAACCAATGGAGGTACGCATCCAACCACTTCCAAGATGGATAAACTATTGACCAAACAATAACTGTGCCTAAACATGATGATTATTATAAGCAACTCCAAGAATTGGTTGGACAATATTCACGAATAATGTTAATTGTGTGGAAGGATTTACTGGAAAACCATTATTTCGGCAAATGTCTAAGCGTTGGGGGATCTTGGCAGCCGCAGGTTGCTTAACCCCCTTCACTGAATCTCGGTGAAATAGGGCATAAAATTAGATAACAATAGAAGGGAAACGAGCTGTATACATGCTGTGTGAGAATTTCAGAGAACTATGTAGGCTAGCTCAGAATATAAATAAGTGCAGGTACGTGTCCAACCAGTTTTGAGACTGAAAACGTAATGACGAAAAAATGATTAGTATAAACTAAAGGTGCTGGTTGTGAAATATCTGCAACCAATGTCGACTGTGCGAAAAGATTTATATTGGGAAAAATATTAAATCGGTAAATGTTTAAGTGTTGGGGGAACTGCTGCTTCCCTCCCTTCACAACCACTGTATGTAGGAGAAATAGGGTTATATAATTGTAAAACAATAGAAGGTGACCGAACTGCATCTAACAAGAAAGAACAGCGCCTATGATGAAAGATAACAAACATAGAACAAGAAGAAAATTGTTAAAAGCATATGTGTCGAGCACAGAACAGTATGCATATGAAATACGAACAGTCTGAAAAGCAGACAGAAAAACTGTAACAGCCTTTTGAAATGCTGTGCTTTAGATGTAGGAGGACAATAGCATGGACAGACAAAGATAATAACAAATAGGTTATAGAAATAGTAGGGGAACAAGGATATCTGGGGAAAAAGATAAGAGAAATAGAAGGGCAGAATACGTTCTAAGGCATTTCTGGGGAATAGTATGGGATATATTACAAGCAGAGATAGAAAAAAGAGGTAGATGTAGACCTAGATCAGATAGTGATAGACGCACACTGTGCAAATTTCAGGGAAATTTGTAGGTTAGTTCATAATATGAAACAATGATGGTACGCGTCTAACCAGTTCCAGGACCGAAGACCTAATGATGATGATGGTGAAAGTATTCAGTACTCGAGTACTTTTTCAGAACTTCGGATACTTTAATAAAAATTATTTGCTTGAATTCTTGAATAGTTAGCGACGACGACACAACAGCATGGCAAAATAATCCTCAAGATATAAACTTGCAATATATTGCTTACAACTCTCATTTATGTTTCTCTCATTCGTTTATTAACTGATGTAAAGACTACAGATACAGAGAACATCTAAACGCCAAGGGTGTCGTGTTTTGTTTTGTGTGAAATGTTGGATATGCAGTAAGTATTGGAAGCTAAAAGTTTTTTTTTTATTTCTACAAACATAAATTGCCTATACTTACTTAAAGTGTTATATGCACGTTTCTAGAGGGTTGTGGCAATAATTATTTTCTCTATTGAATTCTCAAAGTATCCGTACTCAGTATCCGAAAAAAGTACTCGAATACCTACTTGTATTGGAGTACATTTTTAGGGTAAAGTACTTGGACTTTTTTAAGAAGTAGCCGAGTACATTTTCATTGTATCCGTCCCAACTCTAAGAGAGATTATTAGATAGCATGGGTACAAATAAGATAGAGATAACACGTGTTATGAATACAAGGTAGTGGTGTGAGAACTAGTTGTTCGCTGCACAATGGGGATGGCAGACAAAGTAAAGGATAGTGGATTTAGCGTGTATGTTAGAACGAATTGGGGTTAACACGTGTTAACATAGGCATAATTTGAATATTCATTGGAGTGAGTAAGCAATTGCTCTTGACCGTACTGTACTCATTTAACATTGCTAAAGAAGGCAACATGATATTAATAGCACTATCATATTACTTCTTCGAGTATTCTTTCAACCAGGGTTGATAAATCTACACACGGGTATTTATGGCGTGAATAAGGCCGCTATCAATATGTGTTCTTCTGAGCAAAGCGTAGACTCCCATGAAGGTAGAAAGCAAACTGTATTGCTACAATTGACTTTCATTATAAAATGTAGGTGTAGAAGCTCTATTGAAAAGCTATGAGCACTTATCAGCGTATTCATATTCATTACCTATTTTCACCGACTAATCTTCTCCTAAAAATAGATTTGATTGAAAAATAGGATGTATTCCAAACCACACTATCGATTCGTCTACAAGTATTGTAAAATAAGCACCTTCGCTTCTATAAAAAGCAAGGGTCGGCTTCCTAACATAGAACATGCTTGTTTTGTACTGAAACCTGCGATTAAAGGCTCGTTGTTGTGAGAGGTAGTGCTTTGGAAAATAAGTGGTGTAGCAACAGGTTTCTAAAATAAATATCGAATCGATTTTATAATTTACGTGCTTGTATGAGCTTTGTCTGTTACATCGCTTGACCTGCTTTCAATTTGGGTGAGTATATTTATATAAAAAATAAAGAACGCTAATTTTAATAAATTCTTTTTGTTGATACACGTTTACCTTAAACAAGCTTTCTCACAAGCGCGAGCTTTTCAGCTTTTTCCACAGTTTAGGCAGTTGGTTAGTCAAGCAGTAGGACTCTGATAAACCTTTTCAAATGTTTTTTACTCAATCGATAATCCTAGCCAGCGATGATTTGCATCTAACCACAATATTTTTGAAAATTGATCATATGTTCCACTTTTGAAATTGAATCAGTAGTTTAAAAAAGGGAACAAGTACCAAAAAATTTTAATTTGAAATTTCACGGCAAACATTTCTTGGGAGGTCGACTCACAGCTTTAGTTAAAAGAGGAACAAAAACCAATTTCGTCATTGATGGAATTAGCTCATAAAAAACCATAGTTAGAAGAAGCGAACAAACCCACTTTGTTTCCTTCTTCGCCCTATTTAGTTCTCCAATGTACAATATTATAGATAACGATGGCGTTGAGTTCTTTGCTGGTTTGCAGTTCTCATAAATCACATGCTCGATGGCGTTTGTTTAACACGTGACAAGCACGAGTGACTACATTTTTTACTTCTTTAGTTAACGATTATGCATTACTAGGCGTTTCCACGTACTTTTGTTTGTATAGCAAAGAATAATTTCTTTTTAATTCACTTTTATGTTTGAAGTGATTCAGATGGAGCTGAAAACATAGTGGGAGCTGAAAACATTAGAAAACGAAAAAAAGAGTTCGTAATTTTTCGAAGTAGTGCCGTACCAAGGCACACTTTGTGTGCTTGTTGGGGATTTAAAAAGCAACAGACCCTTTTTATAAGAATATGTATATTTATTAAGCATTAAAAAAGTAAATGCTTTAAAATATTAAAAATGCAACCTACTAAATCTAATAAATCAAAATTAAATTCAAATTTAAGCTACTAGGTCAAACCTAAAACACTTTCAAAAATATACTTAAGAAATAGAAACGAAGACACTTCAAAAATATATACTTAAAATATATAAACGAAAACACTAAAAATGGATTTAAAACGGACTTAAAATAGGTCATTGTTCGCAATGAAAAATAAAAGAAATCATTGGCTAAATAAAATAAAGAAAAAGTAAGTTCGGTTGGTAACAAAAAAGTTTAATAAAGAACCAATTCAGAATATTAATATCAAAATATAACTAAAACTAAAAACAATTAGCCACACACGCTCGATATAAAAATATAGACATAAAAATAAAACGCAATCTTTGAAATGATTAGTTTTACTTTCTTAGCTTTAGGTTTAGAGTAAAAATATTACCTAATTAAGAAAACTCATAACGGTAACTTAGTACCCTCTTAATTACTTAGTTTAATTTGAACCCTCAGTCTCCTATTTTTGATTTGGCCCAAAATTCAATCACATCTGTTATATCGCGCTAGCTGTACATGCTCATTAAAGAATAAAAACGATCCTTAGCCATGGTGGAGCGTAACATATTTTTACGAATTTTATAGTGCTAAATGTACGCTCATTTGTTGCAACTGAAAACGCGGCAGTATAGATAAGTTTGATACGAAAAATTTATGTTACGAACATCGTAGCTCCACTTTGACTCCATCAGAAAGTTGGCTACGATCTGGAATTAAACTAAAGGGAAAAGAAAAGAATGGCAGGGCTCAATCGGAGTGTAGGCGGGGTTTTACAAGTCCAAAAGTAAAGAAATTGCCTGATAAAAAATTAAAAGTGCAGTTTAACCTGAAATAAAAATAAACACACTAATTTATAACAGCCATTAATTGTTTATTGTATGAAATTGTATGTAACTTAACGATTTCGCCAAACTATAGAACAATATACAATTCACAATTCACAATTCACAATTCACAATTCACAATTCACAATTCACAATTCACAATTCACAATTCACAATTCACAATTCACAATTCACAATTCACAATTCACAATTCACAGTTCACAATTTACAATTAATGTCCTGTAACCTGGGATTATTGAAAGCGTTTTCACTGTTCACTGTTCACAGTTCACAGTTCACAGTTCACAGTTCACAGTTCGCAGTTCCCAGTTCACAGTTCACAGTTCACAGTTCACAGTTCACAGTTCACAGTTCACAATTCACAATTCACAATTCACAATTCACAATTCACAATTCACAATTCACAATTCACAATTCACAATTCACAATTCACAATTCACAATTCACAATTCACAATTCACAATTCACAATTCACAATTCACAATTCACAGTTCACAATTTACAATTAATGTCCTGTAACCTGGGATTATTGAAAGCGTTTTCTCCCACTCGAAAATGAATTTTAGATTCGGAAATATCTAGATATAAATAGGATATCTATATATAATAGTAGCAAGTCAGGAATTTCTTTCTCTGCAGATGTGCAAATAGTAGAGTAAAAGAACTTCCTGCTTGTATATATCACGGTCTTCAGATACACAAGTAAACAGACGGGATACGTCCAAACAGCACCCGGGAAATCCTTTCTTGATACATATATATGATAATCCTTAGATGGGTAGTCAAGCAAATAAAACCCCTACAAGTATGGACTTAAGAAATACTCACTCGCGCGTCCAAGTTGATGGGTTGGGCACACCATCCCCAAGAATAGAGAGAAACAAATGCACCCGGGACGAAGCGAACCGTGCATCTTTCCTACAAAAGAAGCGGTAGCTACTCCGTTAGTCAGGGTTCAATGTAATGAACGGTCATACCCACCGGAGGAAGCTGTAACAGGTACGATTAAAATTAGATTATTTTCGAAGGAATGTACATTTTTAAAACTGAAAGCACTTACCACACAACGGTGTGCACAAAATTTCTGTAGATAACGAAATAAGGTAACGACAAGTATTCTTTGTCGTATAGCTGCAGAAAGAATTATCTTAGGAACTCGTTTTATAGCAAGAATTAAATTCAATCCCAGCGTGATCAAACACACAGCTGTTAATAGAAACTCGAAACAAACTTTATCAAATAAGTGTGATGTATTATTTCAAATAGTCTTTAGGATTGGGTATTATAAGAATTAATTATACTCTATAGTAATATGCACCATGACGACGGATACTTAAAACAAGGTACCGATTATTTAAATTATAGAGGAACTTTCCATTTTGCAGCAAAGAGTTTTAAATGGAATTGCAGTAAATCGTACTTATTGTCGTAATGTTTCATATACAGGGTGTTGTATGAGTATCAAAAGCAGAATATATGCGAATGAATAATTAAGTAAAAGGGCGAAAGGTTTAGTACACTGCTGAAAGGTGGATGTAACAAGTTGACAAAAAAGAAAACTATCTTTTAAAACGTATTTTTGTTCGATGGCAATTTTTATCACATCTTTCATGCTAGCCGCCATTTTCTGAATACAGATATCAAAAAATACCTTTAGTTTGCACTGTAAACTAGCTGGATCGGGTTTATTGGAGAGATATAACAATATCGCTGCTTCAATAATTCTATCGTTTATAATAACCTTTTTGGACAATGGGAAAAAATATTTTTACTAAAGGTGGTATAATTTTTAGGACTTCGGTTAAACTTTTTTCCAAAAAACTGATTAGGACATCTATAACTTGAAAGAATTCGTGCCGATAAAATTCGTTTATTCACGACTAATCTATATTATGTTCATTATACATGTGATTACTCACTAGTAAAACTATCCATTATTTACTAGTGATTAATGATTTCATTATTCATTGATTTATTAAATTGCAAGCATTGATTTAATAAATCAATGCTTGCAATACAATTTTGTACGTAAATGATAAAAATAGCTGGCTATGAAACTTCAAGTTCAGAGCGCTTCCACTGTTAATTTTAATTTGAAACGTTAAAAAGTTCTGTGTATTCAAACACCACAATTTTGAAGTATTTCATTAGAAAATGGATGCTCATGGCGAAAATGAGATGCATTGTGCTTTTCCCGATATACGGGGGGAGGGGAGGGGGTGGGTCAAAAATTGCAAGTTTGAATTTATTACCAGAAAATCTAAAAAAATGTATACATCTGCATATGAATCGTTTATACAATGGAGGAATCAGAAGAAAACTAAGTCCTTCTTGGAATCCGTTTTATTGATATATTTTACCGAGTTTTCTACAAAATAAAGTACAATTAACTTAAATCATGGAATTGATATTGAAGATTACAGCAAATTAAAAGACCTTTTAAAACAAAAGTCTGTAGGTTTTCAACCTAAAAAACCACTACATTTTTACTGAATACATAAATAAATTCATTAACAAAGCTTCTGACGTTAAATATCTTGCAACAAAGGTAATATGTCTACAAATTATTAAGACATTTCTGATAAATAATAAATTTAAGGTGGCATTGATAATGGGAATAGTGGGTGCTTGCTGTGCCAATGAAATGTACAAAAAGACACTTGATAATTTAGAATATCTGGAATCAGTTTTCTTGTTAAAGGTGTCAAATACCAAAACAAAAGTTACTCGCAAATTTACAGTCACAGATAGTTTTTATCAAATTTACAAAAAATTAATTAGTGTTGGTCCATCTTCTGTGATATCTTATATCTTATTTTTAAACTATCAAAATGGCAAATGCACCTTGAAAAGAATTGGCATTAACAAGTTTACTCAAATGGGAAGACAAATAGCATCATTTCTACAATTACCCAACCCTGAAAAATACTCCAGTCATAGTTTTCGTAGATCTTCTACAACTATACTTGTAGATGCAGGTGGAGATATAACTGCATTAAAGAGACACGGTGGATGGAAATCCACGGCAGTAGCAGAAGCCTACATTGATGATTCTATCAAAAGTAAAATGGAAACAGCTACCAAAATCTCAAACTCGATAGAAAAATCTTCTTGTAGTTATCAGACATTTACACACAATGAAACAATATCTACAAGTAACCAAAATCTTAAAGTAGAATAAAATTCAATCTCTTCATTCAACATAAAAGATTGTCTGAATACAAATATTACAATTAATATTAATAAATAAAATTAGGCTTTTTGAATTAGTTAGGCATAGAGAAATTCATTGTTTGTTTTAATATTACCTGTTTAATATTATGTAAAAATAAAGACTTTAGCTAAACTTATTTGATAGTCGTGGATAAAGTATAGTATTCTACTCGCATATAATGGCTATTATTCACTCGGTTTATTTACAACACTCACCTACGACTCGTGTCGTATACTTAAACCTCGTGAATAATAGTCATATGCTGGATGAATAATATACTATTATACCCATGAGCTGGGCATTTTAATTTTGTTTGTCAAACCTTTTCGAATAACTTTCCGTCTGTGGTGCCTTTTAAAATCTTCGTCTGCGTTGACCAGTAATGATGCAGCAAACATTTTAGAAACTTCAATTAGGTTATTCACTTCATTGGGACTTAATCTAATAGTTTGCAGGGTGCCTTTGGAACTTTGTAGTAGAAAACGCATCAATAGCATTTAACTTGTTGGATTCTAGAATTTCGGTAACAATTTTCATCTTTAAAAAACCCGTTTTTAAAAACATTACACAGCAAATAAAATAAAAAATTTAAAATAAGTTTAAACAGACCATATGCTTTTCTTTCAGTACTACTGTTGTTCCGTCATGTAAGACTACATTATGTTTTCCCGTAAATACAGCGTGCAAAAACTTTATTTGTAACTTTAAGTGTATTGTGTGCGGTTCGGCAACAGTGCAGTGCGAATCTAAAGTCGAAGTTATCTAGTAACATTGACATTCAGTCTCGGAACGTTTTGAACGGTGAGCTTGCACGCGAAGAGACGTGTTTTCCAATCAACAACATGGCAAATGCATTCACATCATGTTAAAACAAGGTATTTATTCTCTATTATGTCTTGCATTTATATTATTAAAATGGTGATTAATCAAGCTCCTTCATGCATAACAAGGTGTTCCTTGAAACCATAAAATATCAAGGTGGTCTTTATTTAACTAAACCAGATTGCTTTGTATAAACAACACCTAGCTATCATTTCATCCCGAAGCTCCAACCATTTGGTCCTTCGAGCCGGATCTGAAAAGTCCTACGATAATACATCCTCTTGTTATTTATAATAAAATTCTCAAAATTTCCCGTATCAACAATCGTGTATTGTTTATGGGTCAAGTTTTGTGGCGGAAATATCTTTCTATTACTAATATCACGTCAAGTATAAATTTCAATGTGTTTCGTAGATATTAATAAAATTAAAAGTATTTCTATTTACCGATTTCAAACAAACGAACGAGCTTGCATTGTAATTAAATCTTTATTTATCAAACATTGGCGTTTCTATAGGATACAAATACATATCGACGCCAAAAGCATTCTGCTACTCTAACGCAGTCTTCTTACATTTTCTTCGTTATCACAGCAACATAAGAGAACGACTGGTAATATTCCTAAATTCTGTTTAACACACGTTAACCTTGAGTTTGACCAGTAATTTCGAGCATTTATCTATTATTTGTCTGAGCTTTTTCCACCCGAAGTTATTGCGAGTGTTTATAGTGCCTAAATTTTCTATTAACAAACATTTGATTTTCTATAGTTTTCTATTCAATACGCTTAAAATGACTCCGAAAAAATATGACGTTACTGAATCGAATCTTTAGAAAGATTGTATCAATGAAATTCCTGTTGTGAATAATTCATTAAAAACTCATCCAGAATATGTAACCTTATTTAAAATTCAATGTAAAAACATTATCACAAGCTCCTGAAATTTTAATGCGGTATTGATTACAGTTCTTTCAAATTCTTCTGAAGTGGAAGAACAATTATAACAAATATTAGGAAAGAGGTAGATACAGCTTACTTTAATTGCTTATTTATATTAGACACGCTACAACCACCGGTACTTGAAGAACAAAAACCGGACATTGTCGCTACCCCTAACCTCAATGTTAGACTCCAACCTTTAAGTTTGGGAACTTTCCAGGGTGATTTCTGTTCCTGGCAATCTTACATAGATCTTTTTGATTGCTTGGTGTATAATAATTTTTCTTTGTCAGATATCGAAAGATTCAATTACTTGTTTACCTCAACTCAAAATGAGCCGTTTCAATTACTGAAAACCATGCCATTGTGTTCTCAAAATTATAAAATTGCGTATGAAACTCTCAAGGATAGGTACAGAAAACTATAAAATCGATTTTACGGGTTTATTAATCGTCCGCGAATTACTTGAATAAACATTTGCTTATTTAGTGACGTTTAAAGCATTTCTTAGGATTTGACGTATTCGTTCTTTATTAATCCCGGAAATTTGAAAAAAAACTTTTTATTTAATTTTTAAATTATACACCCACGGGATAATAATTGAAGTACGCGTTTTCTTTCTTTAAAGGTAATTTGTGAACTAATAACGTTAGTATTTGAAAACACTTCTTATTTATATCTTAAAATTATTTTGCATTCTTATAAAAGCGCAGATTTTAGTAGTTAAAGCTTCAATTGCTTGCAAATGCAAAAAGATTTGCATTTTAATAATTCTAACAAAGAAAGATTGTCAAATAAAACATGTTTTATACATGAAATTATTAATTTAGAATTTTAATCAATAAAGGTAGTAAATTGATATTGTTCTTACGCGAAGTAACTGACTAATGATTGTAACATACAGGAGAAGTGTGTTGTTATGATAAATGAAATGAATGGCTTAGTTTATATAATACGCTTATATTTTATACTGGGTAGAATACTAAATACCTGGAAATGTCCATTTTTCCGGTTTTTTTCTAATTGGGTGGGTTTTATATATAGAATTTGGGTTTCTATGACTTCTCGTGACCTCCTTATCACATCACATATATCACATGTACACACACACACACACACACACTCACGCACGCACGCACGCACGCACGCACGCACGCACTAACACACACACACACAGACACACACACACACACACACACACACATATATATATATATATATATATATATATATATTGCTGTATTTATGAAGTCCTATTCGATGCACGCCAAATCCTGTAAAGTTATACAGCTCGCTTTGCTTCGCTTTCCCAAGTTAAAATTTAAAAAGAATTTCTCTCACATCATGTCACATGCTTCAATAAAATGCGTAAAATATTTGTCTGTGATACCCTACTCTAATATATCTCCTATTTCACGATCAACTTGCTCCTTAACTTTACCAGGACAATTTGTTCCTCAACCGTATCAGGATTTAACTGTATTTATCCCCTCCCCATCATTTTCAATATAATTAACATTAACGCTCCAATATCTTCCTTAATGCTCAATTCCTCATTCCACCCTATACTCTAATCCCTAAAATAATAGCTTTCCTCTCGTCATTGAACTTTATCTTTAATTTATTTATTAGAGCCATCCCCATTACGCACTAACTTGAGCCTCGATACAATTAAAAATCCAAGTTACTCAGCAAGACTTTGTCACGGGCATTTTTGTAGTTTTAACATTTCACGCTGTTTCCCAATTTATAAATACATTTCTACAAATTACTATTTCTATATTTAATATTTATTAACTCGTTGACGAATGCGTCGTGTTATAATGAATAGATTGCATCGTTCTTGTCTTGCCGTAAATATAAATTTAGTTTCTTATGTGAATATACAAGTCTAGATAATAGGCGATAAGCGGTTGTAATAGCGACGAGTTGAATAAACAGATTAGAGTCGGTGTTTGTTCTTTGTTCCGATATACTAAGTATGTGGAAAATACTGCTTCTTTCTGCTTTTGGCAATAGTGAGAATTGATGCGGGATTAATTTTCGTATTGTTCATGTACGAGCACGGCACGATTTTTAGTTGTTTTCTTGTGAAATAAAAATTGAATATTAACTGTACAAAGTGTAGTTTTAATTCCTTTTGAAGGAAGTATGCTTGATAGGCGAACGTGTTTACTCGACCTGCACGTGTGTTTTACGGAACATTTGACGGACGGTTTTTATTGCTTACGCGTGCCTACTAATTGTTTTTAGTTGTTTTCTTGTGAGACAAATGCTTTAAGGAACATTTGACGGACCTACTTTAGTGATACGCGTACTTTACTAATTTGTGGTTTTAGTTGTTTGTCTTGTGAAATAGGAGTCGTAGAACTTGCTAAACTGACCGATTCTTTCTTTAGGATTAATGTGTGTGCGATCTAGTCTAGTGTCCCTTGGTTTTATCAGATTAATGCATACTTTGGCTTACTTAAATACAGTGGATACTGTAGTTTCTGCATTTTTCTAACACCAAAGAATCTGAAATAGATCATTGTTTGCGCGAATTTCGTTATTCAAAAGCATTAGATTTTATTTGTTACCATAGGTAGCAAATAAAACACCTCACGTTACTGTTAGTTTAATGCATTACATCGTGTCTTGGAGGCCCGTGATTCTAAATTTGTATTACCATTTTTTTTCGATTTGTTATTTTCGTTGTTATATTATATAGATTATCCCAACAGTTTTTTTTTTATTCTACCAAGTACTGAACAATTATACTTGATCCGTATGCTATGCTTTTTCTGTGTTTCAGGTTTGCAGGACTAATTTGTTTTTTTCAGGTTTACTATTCTAATTTTTCTATTGCAGGTACTGTTACTAATTCCTTGCAGCCGCGTACCTTATATGTTGGTCTGCTTTCTACAACCCCCCCCCACTCTCCGATTGAGCCGGGTCATTTCTTTGTTTTTCTTTGTGTTACGTACGGCCACGAGCCAACGTAGCATAACCATGGCGCCCGAACAGGGACTGCCCCGATAATAACGTCACAACTTCTTATTTTTAAGTTCAAAATTACTATACTGTTAATTGTTGCACACCTTTTATTGTTTGGCGTTATTAAATTACTTCTCTTTAAAGGTATCATACTCTTCTCCAATAAATTTTTAAGTTGCTTAATAAAATTTTCTCAAATCAAGCTGGCTTCCGCCCCAGTATCAACTAGTTTTGATCACTTTATTTTAGTTATTACGTTTATAATCGTCATCGCATTTTCCTAGCTACTTTTCGTCTCAATTTTCGTTGTGCGTTCATGTTTCGCGCTCTTAATGACTACCCTGTTTCGTGCGTTTCCTTTGTCCCAAATCCCAGACATCATCAAATTTTCCCACTAAGAAAGTATCCGCATTCCTCATTTTGTTCATTATCTTACCAGTAATAGTTAGAAATTGTTGTTCAAACTTTAAGGACATACTTATCTCTATTTTTAATAAACTAAACCAAATTTCGGTGTTGCCCTCTATCATTAATTTATCCACATTTAATTTTTGTTGCACACCACCAATGGTCGATACAATAACTTCTAAATTATTTAAAAATATGTTAAACTGATTTTTCTATCCTCATAAAATTTTGAAGGTCGTTCTTAAGGAATATCATTAGTACTATACTTAATGTTGTTATATGTGATGTCTCCAGCTTCTTTCTTTACATTATCTACTTCTACCTCTAGTTTATTAAGCTTCTTACTAACTTCATGATTCACTACTGTTACATTCTGCCTTACTTCTGTAAATTCCATAGTGTTCTGCACATTTTCCTCTACTGTTTCCAGTAGACTCCCTATGGTAACACTAGCATTATCCAACTTCGTATTTATTCGTTTTTACCTGCCTTATCTGAGTCAACCACTTCCTGAAGCTCCTGTCTCATGAAAAATATAAAATTATGTAGTGTTTTATAACTTGTTTTAATTCTTGGCCTAATTTTTCCTAATTCATCTTAATTTTTCATGATTTTGTTTTAATTTTGGACTGAATTTTACCTGATTCTGCTTTAATTCTTGACTGACTGAGATTTTGGCCTAATTCTATGTTCGTTCTTATTAGCAAGTTCATTAGATCCATCATACTCCGTTTTGATTCTATTTGAAGGTCACATTTTCTTCGTCCGTTGCATTGAAAATTTTCTGTAAAATGTATACAAAGTGAAAAACAAATTTTCATGACGATCTAACTGATTTGCGCCTGACCTCTTAACAAAAAAGTCAAACCTGTACATTGAATCGAGCCACTTGCGTTAGGTGCTAATTATTTCTCGTCATGTTCAAGCTAAATACGATGTGATTTTCAAACCCTGAGTTGGGTCGCCAAACCTATCTGCTGTGATATTCGAGCACTGTTCATTGAACGTCAAATTCTGCGAAGTTTTATGTAGCTCGCACCGTTTATCTACTGTAATTTCTGACTGAATTTTTGAAAATACCACTTTTCAGCATAACATAGGCAGAATCTCAAACCTAAATTCAATAATCCACTTCTTTGACTATGTCAGTTAGTAGAACATTAAAAAGTCTCTCCAGCTCTATTAGGTAAGTGTATTTAGCTTTTGCCAAGATTCTAAAGTACTAATATTCACAAATAATGTAACGAAATATAGAGGAACAAAAATATTTTCAGTATTAGATCAAATAATAATAATAAAGAGATCAAACTTTCAACTTACACCCAAAATAATTATACGTTGCACTTCCAGTGTCTGGTTATGCTCACACAACCGGTTTGTTCTCTTTAAAGGTATACATTTTCTCCACAATACTTGTACATTGTTCCTTGTTGTACAAATAATAAATATCTTGAATGAAAAGTTCCACTTATAATTTCAAAACACTGTATAAATTGCAGATTTAAAGATTTTAATGCCTTGAAATAACGCCAGATTCATCAGCCGTCCAATTCTTTGAATTCAAAATACTATAAATATTAATGCTCTATAAAAATCATCTTCTCCTCATTTAAATTACTATCAAACTTACTTAGCGCCATGATTGTTTTAACTTAAATTAAAAGCATAAGACGCCCACCAGCACTATGCCGAGAAAGTTAACCAGAGAATAAAATTAATTAGAAACGAATTTAGAAATGAATCTTAGATATAGAGTTGGAAGGAGCAATGAAAAGACTAAGATTTAATAAAAGGCTATGAGTACAAGAGAGAAGAAGGGAATCAAAAATCGATAATTTCAAGGATAGTTGTAAGCAAGCACGCGTTGCTCAGAAAGGTGGGAAATGAGTACAAGCGAGATGATTGGTGAAAATTAAACGAGAAGGGCTAAAAATTCAGGTGGTAGAAGCATATTTGTGCGATAAAGCGATATGTACAAGGAAGATAAAGGATGTTTGCTTGTAGTTGAAGGCGTGTACAAAGCGAGGAGTAGAGGCTAATCCGGAGAATTTGAAACGACAGTTGACGGTTTTAGGTGGATTACTACGTACTGTTATGTTGTGTTATTAAAAATTACGAAAAATCGACGGTCGTTGGTGATTTTCGGGGAAAATAAAGTATCGGTTAAACAAGTATACGTGCTATTTTGTAAACAGAGGAGAACAGTTTGCATTATATAATCAGTAACAGAGAGGCGTCTGGATCTCTTTTATTCCATCTGTGATACAGTTAGCTTACTTCTAAGTGAATTAGTGCAGTCTAATTAAATAAAGTTTATGTAAAAGCTGATAAGGCGTTATTATTGAATAGTGAAGTTGAGATGTAAGTACAAAGATTTTTGTTTGGTTGCACGAGAAGTAGTGGAATTTGAAAATTGTTTGGATGAGAATCAAAACGAGGTTTGGGTAGTACAATTTATTTGCAATAAAAATAACAAAATTTGGAGATTGGATATTTTGATTGGAATTTATAAAAAAAGAATTCATGAAGTAGAGGAATGTATGGTACACATGGGGGTTCGACCATGGAACTAATGGATAGATGGAGGACCTACCAGACGGCAACATCTAAAAGGGGCTAGTTGGTGGACCGCAGTACAAAGACAACTACAAGGTAGGAGATAGAATAAGACATTTCATGGAGAATAATGTCATAGTGTTTGTGGTGTTTTGATGTGTTTTATTATTATTTGATTTGATTTTTATTTAAACCTACATTTGTAGGACCGTTAAAACGAAATTGATTTCTGAGCATTATTCATTTATTTGCAGATAACTAAAAGTTGTAAAAAGGTATAGAGGGCTTTTTGATATTTGGTCATGCAGAGAATTTATATGCACATCTATAAAGTTTTAAGATGAGCTCATGCTAGAACGAAGGGTAACGTAAGGTATGAGGATGCCCTCTAACTTTAATAAAAAGTTATGTGTTAAAAAGGGTTATCAATATGCAAAATGATTGTTATAAAATTTAGTGAACACCTGAATGTATATAAAGCGATGGTATTTTAAATTTGCAAAAAAAAAATGTAATTTAGATTTCAGATAAATAGAGTGTGATATTTTGGTTAATTGAGTTATTTTTGAATGCATGATTGATGTGGATTTCTATTTAGGTTTCTATGGTGACAATGAGAGAAAGTTTTTTAAATGAAACAGGTAGGTGTATGTAATATATAGGAAGAATCGAATTAAGAGGACGATTCAGGAGCAACCAAGGCAAGATTTGAGCGTAATTACACAGCATTTTTTTTGGCACCCAATTTGTGAGGCATGATTTCAGATTAATCTTACAATATTATGGCTTCCCAACGGAGGGGCTTGAGTAGTTAGAGCCATAATCTCACAATATTATATATAGGGTGTCCCAAAATTTCTGGGAAATAAAGCTACTGCGTATTGTAGGCGTCAAAGTCGATTGGACCCAATCTGCATATATACCAAAATGTGCCATTCGTCCGTGAGAAGAGTTCAAACACAAATTCAGTTGGCCATGTACACAAAGACAACACCTTTTTTACAACAAGTGTTCAATGTGACCTCCACCTTCATTAATGCAGAGGTCAATTCGACGTATGAAATTGACATGCACTCATCTTAAGACATCAACGTTTTGTCGTAATTCGTTTACAGCATTTTGAATTATGTTCCACAATTGATCGGGATTATTAATTTGAACTTTGTATACTTGTGTTTTTAACACTCCCCAGATGAAGAAGTCACGAGGATTTAAGTCAGGAGAACGCGGAGGTCATTGAATAGGTGCTTCGTGGCCTCTATTAATCCATCTATGAGTAAATTGTTCATGAAGATACTCTCCTACGGCAGCACGTGCAAAAGAGGTGCTGCATTGTCGTGCATAAAAAACATGTTTCGACGAAATTAAGGGGCAAGTAATCTAGTAATTCTGGCAAATTTTCTCGAAAAGATCGAAGATAACTAGCGCCAACCAAACCATTAGGCAATTGGAATAGCCCAACCATAAAATTGCCAATAACGTCGACCCAGACATTAATTTTAAATTCTCGATGATACTTTTAATAGCATATGGATTTTCATCTGCAGACACATGCTCATTGTGCAGGTTTGTCATGCCACATGTGTAAAACAAGACTCATCGGTAAATAAGATATTAGTGTGAAATCCGTTGTCAACTAACCTGCGTTCCCGAACAATTTGTGAAAATTTTAAACGTGCTCCGTGGTCAAGTGGCAGTAATTCTTGCACTGGCTGAATGTTGAATGGACGCAGTAATTGATCTCTAATCATCAGATTTACGATGCTTTTGGAATCCTAGTCTATCGTTGCAATGTTCTGTTACTGGTCTCAGGAATGTTATCAATCATTTGAAGAACAGCATCTTCCCTAATTGGTGTTCAGGCTTGTCGAGGTCTTTCGGCGTTAATTCTAACTGGATTCAACGTTCCTGTTTCTTGAACACGTCTTTCGATTCGGGCAAAGGTTTTGTGATTTGGAATTCTCCGGTTTGGATACTTCTCTTGATACACGCGGACACTTTCGAGGCAGTTACCCTGACAGAATCCAAGAACTAATAACATATCCACCTGCTCATTAAAAGGGAGCTCCGTATCTTGCTAGCTGCCAAAATTACACGGCAGTAATAGCAATTAAAGCGATAACGGTGATTGCGTTAAAGAAAGCAGTACAAAAGCAAACTGAAGCGAACAAATTAGTGTAACATTTACTGTCAAAAGTACCAAAAACTAAAGTGACACGATTGTGTTTTATGACCTTTATATTTATGAATATCGTTTAACAGTGTTTTAGAGAACAATTTTTCCAGTCGAAACTAAGCGAAATACGTAGTTTTTACAAGAGTCAAAAAATGAAGATGATGGGTAAGTCTTCGGTTAAAAAATCCTTAGAACGGTATTACCACCTAAGGAAAGTATATCAACAATTGCGAGGGGTGAAGGTGGTTTTAACCCTTTTACAAATTCCTTTTGATTTCTTTGATTTCTTTGATTACTGAAAGTAGGATAATCCTCTAAAATGCACTTTTGCCAAATTTCAATAAATTTATTTCGCACATTTCTGAACAGCGTTCAAAAATATAATTTCTTAAGTAAACTTTGAACTGTTCTCACGGACACACGGTACGTTTTGGTATATCGGGTTCAAGCGACTACTTTGACGTTTACAATACGTGGTAACTTTATTTCCCAGCAAATTTTGGGACACCCTATTTATATTCTTGCTTCTTCTGCTTTAAATAGAAATGGTCTGAAAGCAGCATGCATACCTATTAGCTTTTTTTTTAATAAAACAGAAATTTTTCTAATGCATCAATAAACGATGTTTCTCATTCCTGATACATGAAATAAAATTACACAGCTTACAAATACAACATTTCAACATACTATTGGAAAATCAACGGGGTAGTAACAGGTTTATAATAAATATCGAATTGCCTTTATTGCATACGTATTTGTTTGCTTTCCGCTTTGTATTCAGCTTTGGTTAATGTATTTTTGATCTAAGCTAGATTACTCCAAAGCCAAATATAGCGAAGCGCTTTCAATGCTTTAAATGAATTCCGTCATGAGTTAAAGCTATACTACCTATAAAAGTAACCTTTATTTTATGTTTGATGAAAAAATGTTACAGTAATTCGATACAAATGTTATTCGATTTCTAGTTTTAAAATAACTTAATTCTGTAGCTAGTCCATATCAAAAGAGACTACTGCTTGTGTGTTACTTTCGACTATTGGCAACATTTGTATGCATCACGTGTTGGATAAGATATAATTTTTTATAATGGCAATATTAGATATTTAAAGTGTTAATTAGCAATAGCGCCATCAACATTAGGATCTTGTACATAGTTTGTGAAAAGCCTTATATCGTTGACTCGTCTAAATTGGTAATAAAACGACCACAATCAGAACGGTTCAAGAAAGTTGAACCTTCTTTAGTTTTAAATGTTTGATGTTAAGTTAAATACGAGATTGTGTTTATGAAATCTGTATTCACTGCGTTCTTTTTCCTATAGTTACTTAAATCTTCATTTTATTCATATACTCATTGTCGTAGCAAGCTCTACAAGTAGAAGCACCCTTAAGTATTTGTAAACTAGGTTAGAACTCTAGGAAACTATGTACTTATATACCTTTTCTGTTAATGGACATTTGCAATTATTAGTAATACTGAATGTAGTTAGCTATGGCTGGTTTAAGTTCAATTATATTGAATCTAAGTAGCAGTGGGTATAATGTAAAATTAATATAATGTCACAAAAATTATATACAAAAAGGCTCAAATAAAAACTCAGATTAAACAGTACCGTAGGTTCCCTGGTTTCAATCACCATTTATAAAGGAAAGTCAGTGCAGGAGAAACCCAGTTCATTAAACACATTGAGTAATTCAAATTGCTCAATACTATCTATGTGGTGACAAAGCTTATAGTGTTTGCTCAACATAAAAGCGGTCCTTCGAGCCTGATATAAAAGCACATTGATTGGTAATCAATTGGTCCTTCAATTATAAAATAAACTACGCTAGTAGTAATCTGCTGTACTGTTGCACAGAAATAGTAAAGCTCTTTGGATTTGATAGATATACTCGTACTATAGTGTTACAAAAAAAGAAAAGATGAATTATCAAGCATTAAAAAGTACGCGAGGAAGTGCTAAAGGAAAACTATCTAGAATAACCAATTGGCTCTTAGAAAATGAGGAATTTTCAACTACATTGGCACAAAGAGAAGCAATTTTAAACTCACACCCATTATGCGCAATATCGAATGAACCTACCGATCTGCAGTTTCTAACGCCAGGTCATTTTCTGATTGGTACAACCCTTACCGCTTACCCAGAAATTAATGTGATTAATGTTCAAGAAAATAGATTAACCATTTGGCAAAGATCACCCAGATACAGCAAACGTTTTGGAAAGGATGGTCAGTAGATTATCTTAACCGTTTACAAAATAGACCCAAATGGGTTCATGTGTCTAAGAATTTGCAAATTAATGATTAAGTTTTGTTAAAGGAGGACGACACTCCACCATTAAAATGGCACTTAGGTCAAATTTTTGAAATTATAGTTAGTTCGGACGATAAAGTCAGAGCTGCTAAAATAAAAGCACAGCGCGAAATTCTTACGCGGAGTATCGCGATAATCTTCCCACTGCCTATGCAGGATGAGGCATAAAATTTCCACTAAAATATTATTTGTTTGTTTAGCCTTTTTGAAGTCAGTGACTTTAACGGGGGCAGTTATGTTCAAGAAAGTTGAACCTTCTTTAGTTTTAAATGTTTGATGTTAAGTTAAATACGAGATTGTGTTTATGAAATCTGTATTCACTGCGTTCCTTTTCCTATAGTTACTTAAATCTTCAATTTATTCATATACTCATTGTCGTAGCAAGCTCTACAAGTAGAAGCACCCTTAAGTATTTGTAAACTAGGTTAGAGCTCTAGGAAACTATGTACTTGTATACCTTTTGTGTTAATGGACATTTGCAATTATTAGTAATACTGAATATAGTTAGCTATGGCTGGTTTAAGTTCAACTATATTTAATCTTAGTAGCAGTGGGTATAATGTAAAATTAATATAATGTCACAAAAATTATATACAAAAAGGCTCAAATAAAAACTCAGATTAAACAGTACCGTAGGTTCCCTGGTTTCAATCACCATTTATAAAGGAAAGTCAGTGCAGGAGAAACCCAGTTCATTAAACGCATTGAGTAATTCAAATTGCTCTATATACTTTCTATGTGGAGACAAAGCTTATAGTGTTTGCTCAACATAAAAGTTACGTAAAAGTTGAATTACCAATTAATCTCCTCATGTGATATTTAGCGCTTTTTATGGCCGAATCCCAAAGTCCGTCCCAATGAGGGCTTTGAGGGGGGATGAATTTAAATTTAATTTGTGCTTTTGTGCAAAAATTTTTTATCGAATCTGTAGTTTCAGAGTTTTTGAAGAAATTAGATATATCCCTAAGTTGATTTTTCGCACCGAGAAAATTAGTAGCATTGTCACTGTATATTTTAGAAGGCTTTTCCCTACGGAGCTATAAATCGTTTTAGTGTTAATAAATACGCATCAGTTGGTAAACCTGTGACAAGTTCAATATGCACGACCTTTGTTACCATGCAAATAAAGATTGCGATATCCTTTAATTAACTGAGTCTTCCTTAACCGGGAAGCTTTGATGATAAATGGTCCGCCATAGTCTACAGCGGTTATTTCAAATGGTCTTGAACAGGTAACTCTCTTCTTTGGTAAATTTGCCATTACCTGTTGAGAGGGTTTTGCCGAGAAACGATATCACTTCATGCAGTCTCTAATTATTCGTTTAGTTTCTCGCAGACTGTTTAAAGGCCAAAATTTTAACCAAAAATTCGAAAGAACGGTTTGAACACCCGCGTGGCCTAACCATTTGTGTTCCTGTTCAAGCATAAGCAAGACAACATAACTTTTAGAGGGAAGTAAAAGTAAAATTGGGTGTTTCTGGTCTAGCGAAATGTTTGCGTGTTCCAATCTATCCCCCAACACGTATCAATCCTTCCAACTTGTTATAAAATGGTTGCAGTATAAGCAACTCTTTATTTGATAGAACTTTATTGTTTTCCAATTCAGCAATTTCTTTTGAAAAATGCAGAACTTGAATCATTTTAACGATTAAGTGTGATGAATGATGCAAATCCTCTACCGTCACTGTGCCTGAGTATCTTTTGACTTTGTGCTTTGCGTTGTGTGTCAATCTTAAACAATATGCTACTACACGAGTTAAGGTTCGTGCTGGGAGCGGTCCTTTTTAAAAGACATTTCCAACTTCTTAACAAATTTATTTGTTTATACAGAAATTAATATTGAATTTTCACAAACTTGAACTGAAATCCAAAATAAATTAATTAATTGTACAAAAGTGAGTAATCTAACGAACTGCAATGTTTAAGCTGAACGATGGATTGACTGTCGTCGACTGGGACTCCCGGGCCTTTTATAATATCCCTACCCCCTCACATGGCTGTGAGAACTTGCAGACCTAATGTCTGCTTACACTTGACTCTATTCATAATACAATGTTGCGATCTTAATTCAATTCATAATTACTTTGTTGCGAGCTTACTTTCTATGTAATCTCGGTACGTGACTGTCTGTGACCGCCTGTGACCTGATATCTGCAGTGTCACTTATCGTCTGTGCTACAAAGTAGCGCATCCGTTCCCATGAACGTTAATAAACTGTATGAATTGTCCTTCATTTACATTGTTGCATATCACTTAGCGCATTTTTTTATATTTCTAATAATTTCCTAATTATTAGTTTCTTTATATATATATATATATATATATATATATATATATATTGCTATGTATAAACTGGAATTGTAATTATCGTTCTCCGACGTTGGGCTGTCTTATTAATATTGCTATGAACTCCCTCCAGGAACTCAACTGGATTTTATCGTGTCTCGACTTTGTCGACCAATAACAAAATTTGATACGTTACCGCCTTACTCGTTATCAATTTCGTATTCAACTTATAGATCCTCCTTGATTGTTTAAATTATCAAATCACTTCCATTAATTTTATCTTATGACCTCGACTAGCATTTATTTGGAATTATAAAATTCAGTTAATTCGATTCTATATAATGAAACAATTATTATGTACAGTTTTTGTAAATTATTTGAAATACACTTTTCAATTAATTAATGTTGTAAATCTCATTTATCAAAAATCATATACTTTTTACTCAAACCCAAAGTCACAAAAAAAACCTATTATTTTTATAAAAAAAGAAGTGTGGAACGTTCAAAACCTCTTATCATATCACGCACTTTATACGTATGCAAGTCCTCTTTTTGTTGACTTTTTCACATTCATTTATATTAAGTAAATTCAATATTTAAATCAAAAAAATAGAAACAAATGTCTTATAACTAAAAATCTGACTTTGTCTATTTTCTTCGCATTGACGCATCCATAATCAGCTAATATTTACCATGCATTAAGCCATCCATTTAAATAAAATTTATTTTTCCCCCAATTCTGGATTATTACATGCCCATTCGAAATATTGTCTAACCACACACTTGAACCATTGCATTTAAATTATTGCCATCACCCTCTGGACTACCATTATTAACTTATACTTATGCTCCCCAATTGATTGTCATTTCATTCAGACTTATTACTTCTTATCAATTTCCCCAAACTTAGAATTGGATTATCATCCTCCCCAAACTCGAATTTGTATTATTATTCTCCCAGGACTCGAAAGCCGTTTAATCGGCAATCGCAACCTTCATCTTAGTCGCACTAATACAACTTTTCACTTTAAATTATTACGTATCTCACTTTGTCTTAGAGTGGCGCACCTCGGCCTTTGTTGAGTTGAAAACTGACTTCGTTATCACTGTGCCTGTTAATATATCATTGACCTCCTACTCCGTCAGTCGGTATGGTCTATAAACTCGTCGCTCATTTTAACCAATCAAATCTTTGCATTTAAGGTAGTTTCTGATGTAATTTTCTATGCTTTCCAATAATTGTGGTCTGCTCGCAGCTGTCTTGTTATCAAACATGCGGTGTTTTGATGAATCTAATTGCTTTTCCATGTTGTACATAAACAACTGATGCAATTCGACTTTTAATTTTCATATCTGCCTGTTATTTACGCAATTTTGAATCATCTCTCTTTATCAAAGTTCTTAACTACTTGTACGCATTTACCCTATGCTTCTCGAAGCTCTATTTCTTATCTCCGTATTAACCTAATTGTTTGGAACTCTTTTGAATGCGTGTTTAATTACACTTTATTATGTTTACTTATAAAATACGCGTGCTTCCACTGAAAAATATCATTATTTGCCTTACCTAAATTACCTAAAACTCTATCTACATGGTGTTAAGTATCTCCTATTTACCTAATGCATGTCTTCCTTATTCCTACGCTAACTATGCGTCTTCCTGTGTGTATTTGCGTCGCTTAAAACTATTTATACTTTATATACAGGGTGTTGACTGCTTACTATTTACAAACTATCTCTATTTCTCAATTCTTTACTAAATAAATGCAGTTTTGTGCTGCCTATGGTAATTTCTCATTTCTAAACGGCCTTTACTATAAAGTACACCCTTAAACAACCCTTTATCACAGCAAAATATATATATATATATATATATATATATATAACAATTGGGAGATTACATAACTCACGTTGCAACTTATTAAACAAGTAATCCCAGATCGTGTTTTCCTGGTTTATTCCAACAAGAACTAACAAGTTAATATACAGAATGACATTAGTAACATGTCATTAAATTGAAGGGGTAATAGAGATTGGTTAGCTAAACAAAAAACCTATAAGGCATTTTATTCTTGGTTATAAACTGCTTCAGTAAAAAAGTACAATCCAACTTAACGTGAATTATTTTATGCTGCATCATAGCTAAATTGCAAGAGCCTCCAGGCTAAGGGATCATAAGCCTAACGCAGTCGACCAAACTGGCATAATGAAATTTTATTATCATCAGAAGTTACGTATGTTTAAAAAAAAATTTAAACAGACTTCACTCGCAGCTAGGGTGAATTGGGTAATTTCGTTTTACAGTTCACATACACAGTATTTCACAAAATCATTTTTGTAGAATATCACAACTTGTTTGTCGACTTTAACGGATGGTGTTATTAAGAATTTGAATTGTGACAGCTCACATTTCAGTGGTTCTATAACAATTTGGATACTTTGTGTGTTCGTTTATAGCGTAATTATTCGATTTAGACCACAGGTTGATTAACAATTTTCCTGTGTTATTGGTCTCTACGTCCCTTTTAAATTAATAGCATAAAACTAATGCCACCCTTTATAAGAGTAATCTAGGCAGTAGCGCAATTACTTTGAGCTCTTCGTAAAAATTTTTGTATGGACCTGTTTTTCCATATTTTCTAATTATGGTAAAAAGAGTTTTTTTAGAAATTTCACTTTTAAGTTGGAACACTGTTTCTGATGGCAACCAATTTAACGATCGACACCTCATTTATATTCAGTGCGTTTTCCCAATTCAACATAAACAGATTTACACCAGGACAAATTGGGCAAATTTATTTTCCAACTCGTGGTTCGCGAAACTTACCATGCGTTAGATCCATTTTACCATCGATATATTTATCCATCGAGACAAGTTCTTCGAGCAATGATGAATCATTTTTGCACCACGCATACTCTAATTGACGATACGGCTCCGCAAAGAAGACGTATTGTCAGTGGCGAAGTTAGGGAGGGACTTGGGGGAGCTAGGCCCCCAAATTTGAAATTAGCCCCTCCAAAATTTTTAAAGCTCTACGGCACTCTCTGTCATTAAATAAACTCAAATGCTCTTCACAAGTGTATTGAAACTATCAGAAGTTTAAAATAAATAATATTCTGTACAAATTGTAAATCTCAAATTTAACGTAAATGTAGTTAAAAGTGCTAACATTGTAATTGTAGCAAGCCACTTTGCCGTTCGTGAACCACCGGAGCAAAAGCGGGAACGAGCGAATGATGGTCGAATGCATAGAGGGCTTTCTAAATACAAAGCGGTCAAGCTTGAATGGTGAATGGGTGATGTCATGTGTTGGTGCTACACAAAAACACTGCGTCCATACTGTTTGTTGCATAGAAATTGACTGAAATCGCTAACTCTGATTAAAATTAGTGAAATTGCTGAGAGAACGTTTCTGTACCCTTTAAGGTATGTGCGTTTGTAGGTTGGCTTTGCAATATTCGTAACTATATCTAACCATGTGGCATCTTGCTACATAGACTGTTCAACGACCTCATTCGTCAAATGAGGTCTGAAGCAGCGTGACCGTTTAACCTGAGTAGGTATTAGCCTGCGCACTGCAGTTTCTAAATTTTTCAATATTTTGAAGAAATAATTGTAAACTCTTGAAGAAAAATATGAAGAAAGCCACTTATGACATCAGATCCTTTTTTAACGAAAATCATCGCCAACTGGCCAAAATGTGAAAAAAAGAAACAGAATTCTTGAAAGTGAAAAGCAGCATGAAATCCAAAATAGGTCCAAAAAGTCACGCGCACGCATACATTCCTTCTTAGATAGATGTATGCTTTTCGTTAAAGCTTCCGAAACAAGTCGATTTTTAATTACTATATTTTCAAATAAAATCGCATATATTATACACGGTCGCTCGTATTTTTTAATAAAACGCATCCCATAAACTATTCGATACGTAGATTCTCCTTGAAAAGACCATTTCAAAAATTATCATAGTTAAGGTATGTTATTAGTTTATGACGCCATAAGTTATTAAAAATGTATTATATACAACAGTACCTCTAAATCAATTCAAAATTGACGAAAAATGGCTTGCATTTCCATTTTAATTTTTTGAGTACGATCCAACGTCAAACAAAAAATGTATGAAAGGTAATAAACACTGGCATTTCAGAGGTAAAGCTCAAATTTTAAAAAAATGTCATGTTTATTTCCTAATATTTTAAAATGGTGTTTTTGTTGTACTTGTTTATAGCTATCAGCGGTTTCATAAAATGTCTAGACAGTAAGTAGATGAAATGCAGATAGATCACGAAACAGTTGACCGTTTCACCAAAAGATAAAAAAATTTAGACATGGCAAATTAAATAAAACGCTTAAATGTTTCTGACAATTAGAAGAATAATATCAAATTACAGCAAATCTGCATTTAACATTTAACGAAACGACTAATTACGCTAAACAGCTGCAACATTTTCAGGGAGAATCCAAATCTCGAACATTATATAGGGTGTTATAATTAAAAAATGTCGATTTTGTAATCGTTTATTTATTATTGCACCATCCCCCTCTTAGACAGAACCTCAACCTTCTTCCAGAACAATCAATTCGATTACACTTCTCTATCAGCCAATTCATCATCAAGAAACTACCAATACTACCACTATTACAAAACAAACTGTTCCAACAGATTTAGGCACTCTACAATCAAATCCGTCACAACCAATACTCAATACATATCACTTGACCAGTTTTGGTCAGCAGAAGAGGGGATTTTCTGATTTACGTTATATCCATGGCTAGAATATAGTATGCAAAGAGATGCAGTATACTGTTACTCTTGTAGACTTTTTGGTAAAACAATAAGTTACGAACAGATTTTAACAATTGAAGGGTTTAAAAATTGGAAAAAGCTTGGTGAAAAAGTAAAGAAGCATTCTGAGAGTCAATACCATATGAAGTGATGAAGTAATTCAGAATAATATAGATTATTTTAGAATAATATCTGATATTATCCTAACATTATCTGGACAATGAATACCATTCAAGGGTCACGACGAATCCAAAGACTCCACAAACAAAGGGAATTATAAAGAAATTTGCGAATTAATATCAAAACATAATAATCCATTTTTTAAGTCCTACAACAAATATTTTAACCTTAGAAGTTCAGATATACAAAATGATATTATTAATGGTGCTGGAAACATTTTACAATACAAAAGTCAGTGAAATTAAAGAATATGGAGCCTATGCAATAATGGTTGACAAAGCGATGTGCTTCAAAGAGCAGCAGTTATCACTTTGTGTACGTTTCACAACAAAATTTAAAATAGAAGAACGATTTTTAGGATTTATAGAATGTTCCAACCAACGTGACGCTTCAAGCTTGTGTAGCTTGATAATACATTTTCTTCATAAAGTGGGTCTAACAAATATACTAATAACTGCACAAGCATATGATGGTGCAAGTGTCATGTGGGGCAAGAGACGTGGTCTATAAGAAAAGATTAGGAAGAAATATCCTAAAGCAATTTATATTCATTGTTTGGCTCATAGACTCAACTTAGCTGTAGTTGATACATGCAGTGACATACAGGAGTCAAAGAATTTTTCAATATCTTGGAATCGTTATTTGTGCACTTTTCCCAGTCTTCAAACCATAAAGTCTTTAAAACAATTAGGAACTAAGGCACTGGAATTGAGTAGGATTTCAGACACGATATGGAGCTGTAGGACCAATAATTGTCGAGCGGTTAAAAATAACTCTTCTTCAATTACTGCGGCTCTAAAAAATGAAATCGAAGAAAATTCCAATAGAAACGTTGTTGAGGCGATTGGTCTTTTATCAAGTATAACAACAAGTAAATTTTTAGTATACTTAGTTCTGTTGAGAGAAATTTTGACAATTGTAAATATTTTGAGCAAACAGTTACAGGAGAAGGAAAATACATTAGGAGCATCCACAAACAATAAATGGAACAATAAAAGCACTGAAAGAGAAAAGAAACCAGGCATCATTCAACGAACTATGACATGATATAAAAAAATAACACAAGACGATTATGTTAACTTGGATACTGGAAGTTCTTTCAAAAGAAGGAAGAGAATTTCGACTAATTTGAGTGAATACGCAATAATGTCTCTATAGGTCAGGATGAATATGATGATGCTCAGTTCAGGAACAACGTTGACTGAAATCAGAAGTTTTTGGCTGATTAATGCGCATTACCGCATACTTGACAGTATCATAAATCATATGAAAATCCGAAACCAGTCAACGGCTTGCTATTTCCACAGATAAATTTTTAGAAATAGATCTAGTAAAAAGCCAGTTTTTCTTAGAACATTTCAGGGAATTATTTAATATTGAAAAGGATTCACTGAAAGCGGAGATGCGTGTGATCAAAAATTGCCTCGAGGACAAAATCGGTGATAACTTGTCTAACTTAAAATCCATTGTGACAAAAGGTACTTTCCCAAATACATTCAGACTGCTTCAAATAGCGTTGACGCTTCTCATTGGGTCGACTACTTGTGAGAGATCTTTTTCAACCATGCGGCGGATTAAGACATGGCTACGAAGCCGAATAGCTCAAGATAGGTTTAGTAGCCTTTTGCTATTTAATATTAATAATGATATGGTTAAAGATATTGACCATCAAGAAACAATAGACGAGTTTTTGAAATTAGGAAACCGAAAATTAAAGCTTTAGTGACATACCAAGTATAGTTAATCATTTTTGTGCAACAAATATTTGTTTCTTTAGAAATATTTTCAATAAAACGTTGAAGATTAATTTTTTTTTATCCTAAAACTGTAGGCCCGTCTATTATTATGTTTCCAAGTTGCTAGGGCTTAAGCCCTCCCAAATCGTAAGTCTAACTTCGCCTCTGCGTATAGTGCGCACTGAAGTAGTTGTTGCTGGTGTAGGGCGCAGTGTTGAAGAAGACCCAAAGGTGTCGGTTCGCTGTCTTGCACAGCAACTGTAGCTTTGTATTCAGCTCGTGCAAGAATTAAAACCGTTTGACCATCGCAGGTTCGGTAAATGGACCGAAAAGGAGATTGCCCTTGATCCTAATTTTTACAATAAAATCTTGTTTAACGACGAAGCTCGTTTTTAGTTGAACGGTTACACAAACAAAGAAAGTTTTTTCGGATTGGGAGTGAAGAACAACCATATGCCATTGTTGAGATGCCGATACATTCACAGAAACTCACTATTTGGTGCTTTATGGGCTGGTGGAATCATTCATTGACCCGCATTTTTTAAAGATGCTGCCGGTAGGAACGTTACGGTCAACGGAAAACGCTATAGGCCGATAATTAACAGCTTTTTGTTCCCCAATTAAGTGGAATAGATATGTAACAGCAATGGTTTCAACAAGACTGTGCAACATGCCCCACAGCGAGTGACACAATTAGGTTGTGGCAGGTATCATTTGATGAGCACATAATTTTACGTAATGGCCCTGTGGATTGACCTTCACGATCGTGTGATCTCGCCCTCTGGGTTATTTTCTAGGAGTATATGTGACGTCGCTGGTCTATTCAGATAAACCAGAAGAATTGGACCACTGACAAACCAACATTCGCAGAGTTATTGTCGATATACAACCTCAGCTACTCAAAAAAGTCCTTTAAAATTGAACTTCCAGATTGCGTTTTGTTCGAGCCATCCTCGGCACACATATGCCCGAAATAATATTAAAATATTAATGGCGTACAGTTATCTTTCCAATAAAGTGGTTTTTATTACCGTGACTTTAATATGTTTCATTTCACTTTAATAATCAAACCTCTAAAAAATACCCAATACCTATAACAGAGAAGAATTAAATAGATTGTATTTTAAACACGTGCTGTATTACAACCAAATTACATACACTGAAAATTTAGAAATTAATTGAAAATAAAACTACAATATATTTCTGCAACGCACAAAATAATATACTCCTTAAATTACGATAGTGAAACTAGCAGCCAAAAGTAGCGACCCATTCTAAAAGCAGTGATTGTGAACCAGCCACACTCTACAGTATAGTATACTCTAATGTATAAAGACATAACTTTTAACTACGATAGCTATTGAGGAGCGCCTAATTATTGGAGTTATAGTGAAATTCTGCCAATACAACATAATGTCGCTAAATACACACTAAATGATGATTCGTAGGGCCACTCATAAATTGCTACTTGAGAATGTAGCTTGCATTGTGCGCATTTCTACCAAGCAAAATAATGTTCCAAATGGACCACAGTATTCATAAATAATAGAGCAGCCAAATGCTGAACCGAAGTGATATCGGAAAATGGCCCGAGGATGTAGTTTGAATTGTGCGAATTTCAACCGAGTAAAATAATGTTCCAGATGGTTCACGGTATCCATAAACAATAGAGCAGACAAATACTGAGGCGTAGGAATACCCAAAAATGGCCCGACGATATAGCTTGCGTTGTGCGAATTTCAACCAAGTAAAATAATGTTCTTAATGGTACACACTATCCATAAGTAATAGATCAGCCAAATGCCCAGGCGTAGGGATACCGAAACATATCCCGAGAACGTAGCTTACGTTGTGCGAATTTCAACCAAGTAAAATAATGTTCCTAATGGTATACAGTAATCATAAATAATAGATCAGCCAAATGCTGAGGCGTAGGGATACCGAAAAATGGCACGACGATGTAACTTGCGTTGTGCGAATTCTAACCAAGTAAAATAATGTTCTTAATGGTACACATTATCCATAAATAATAGATCAGCCAAATGCTGAGGCGTGGGGATAACGAAAAATGGCCCGACGATTTAGATTTTATTGTGCGAATTTCAACCAAGCAAAATAATGTTCCAACTGGATCACAGTATCCATAAATAATAGAGCAGTCAAATGCTCTAACCTAGGGATACCGCAAAATACCCCGAGGATGTAGTTTGCGTTGTGTCAATTTCAACCATGTAAAATAGCCAAATGTTGAGGCGTAGGGATACCAAAAAATGGCCCGCGGATGCAGCTTGCATTGTGCGAATTTCAACCGAGTAAAATAATGTTCCAGATGGTCCACGGTATCCATAAATAATAGAGCAGTTAAATGCTCGAACGTAGGGATACCAAAAAATATCCCAAGGATGTAGCTTGCGTCGTGTGAATTTCAACCAAGTAAAATAATGTTCCTAATGGTACACAGTATTCATAAATATTAGATCAGCCAAATGCTGAGGTGTAGGGATACCGAAAAATGGCCCGACGATGTTGCTGGCATTGTGCGAATTTCAACCATGCAAAATAATGTTTCAAATGGTTCACAGTATCCATAAATAATAGACCAGCCATTTTTCGGTATTCCTACGCCTCAGCGTTTGGCTACTCTATTATTTATAGATACTGTGTACCATTTGGAACATTATGTTACTTTGTTGAAATTCACACAATCCAAGCTACATCGTCGGGAAATTGTTCGGTATCCTTACGCCTCAGGATTTGGCTGCTCTATTATTTATGGATACTGTGTACTATTTGGAACATTATTTTATTTGGTTGAAATTCGCACAATCCATGCTACATCGTCGGGCCATTTTTCGGTATCCCTACGCCTTAAGATTTGGCTGCTCTATTATTTATGGATACTGTGTACCATTTGGAACTTTATTTTATTTGGTTGAAATCCGCACAATGCAAGCTACATTGTCGGGCCATTTTTCGGTAATCCTACGCCTCAGTATTTGGCTGCTCTATTATTAATGGATACTGTGAACCATTTGGAACAATATATTGCTTGGTTGAAATTCGCATAATGCAAGCTACATCCTCGGGCTATTTTTCGGTATCCCTACGCCTCAGAATTTGGCTATTCTATTATTTATGGATACTGTGTACCATTTGGAATATTATCTTCCTTGGTTGAAATTCGCACAATGCAAGCTACATCGTCGAGCCATTTTTCGGTATTCCTACGCCTCGGGATTTGGCTGTTTTATTATTAATGGATACTGTGAACCATTTGGAACATTATTTTACTCGGTTGAAATCCGCACAATTCAAGCTGCATCCGAGGGCCATTTTTCGGTATTCCTACGCCTCGACATTTGGATGCTTTATTATTTATGGATACCGTGAACCATCTGGAACATTATTTTACTCGGTTGAAATTCGCACAATGCAAGCTGCATTGCATCCGCGGGTCATTTTTCGGTATCCCTACGCCTCAACATTTGGCTGCTCTATGATTTATGAATACCGTGAACCTATTGGAACATTATTTTACTTGGTTGAATTTCGCACAATTCAAGCTACATCCTCGGCCCATTTTTCGGTATCCCTTCGCCTCAGGATTTGGCTGTTCTATTATTTATGGATACTGTGTATCATTTGGAACATTATTTCGCTTAGTTGAAATTCGAACAATGCATGCTACATCCTCGGGCCATTTCTCGGTATCCCTACGCCTCAGCATTTGGCTGTTCTATTATTTATGGATACTCTGCACCATTTGGAACATTATCTTTCTTATTTGAAATTCGCACAATGCAAGCCACATCGTCGGGCCATTTTTTGGTTTCCCTACGCCTCAGTATTTGGCTGCTCTATTACTAATGGATACTGTTAACCATTTGGAACATTATTTCGCTTGGTTGAAATTCGCACAATGCATGCTACGTTCTCGGGCCATTTTTCGGTATCCCTACGCCTCAACATTTGGCTGTTCTATTATTTATGGATACTGTGTACCATTTGGAAAATTATATTCCTTGGTTGAAATTCGCACAATGAGAGTTACATCCTCGGCCATTTTTCAGTATCCGTATGCCTCAGCATTTGGCTGATCTATTATTTATGAATACAGTGTACCCTTTGGAACATTATTTTACTCGGTTGAAATTCGCACAACGCAAGCTACATCCTCGGGATATTTTTCGGTATCCCTACGCCTCAGCATTTAGCTGCGCTATTATTTATGGTTACTGTGAACCATTTGGAACATTATTTGGCTTGGTTGAAATGCGCACAATGCAAGCTACATTCTCGAGTAGCAATTTATGAGTGCCCCTTCGAATCATCATTTAGCGTGTCTTTATCGACATCATGTTGTATTGGCAGAATTTCACTATAACTACAATAATTGGGCGCTCGTCAATTGCTATCGGAGTTAAAAGCTGTCTTTGTACATTAGAGTATACTATACTTACTATAGAGTGTGGCTGGTTCACAATCACTGCTTTTAGAATCGGCCGCTACTTTTGGCTGCTAGTTTCACTATCGTCCTTAAATTTGACATAGCAAAAATCTATTAAAAAGGTGACACTCACAATTCGATTTAATAGTCCCTTTTTGTTCCTTTTTGTGTTGCGAATTCAGTTATTGCATCATCGATATTCATGTGTTTGGCAGTGCCATATTTTACTGTCATATAATCATGTGAACTGCTATCCTGAGATAATTTTTAGTAATTTTTAATTTTGAGAAAGACCTCTCTCACTTGCAGTGCCAGCAAAAGTTAAGTAAAATATTAAGGCTGTTGTTGTGTTTAGAAAACTGCTAGAAACTGTAGACTTGGAAAACACTAAATATTCTAAGAACTGTAAAACATCGTTAAAATTTTTTTAATTCATCGCATATAAGTTCTATTTTTGAGTGCATCAAGCTTTAAACCTACAGCATCATTGAAATCTTTATAATAAAATTCTTGTAAACATTTTGCTTTAGACGCATCTGAGAAACAAAATTTTTCGATTACACGAAAAAGGGATCTAAAACGATTCGGTAGTAGTAAAATTTTAATATCTAATCTGCAATAAAATACATTTACTTTAAACTTGGATTTTTCATCATTAAATCGATAATCTTTAAATAATTCATCATTATGTTTTTTATTTTTACCTACTCGTTTTTACGTATTTTGTTTTAATACTTTATCGGTCTGCAACTTTCTCTGCTTTCTCCTTATGTTTCCTTTAAATGTGTTAAAGTACTTAGAATTAAAAAAGGAATTCTTCTTCTTCTTCGAGTAGTTTGTAAAAGACCGTTAATACTTCTAAAATTTGATAACAAATAACAAGAGAGCAAACACAGATGTATTAATAACTCGAGACATGACTAACCCACATTGCAACTAATCTTAATGTAACCTTTTGAGAAAGCACCCTGACAATATCACTGACGACACCACCACAGCTGGGACTTTACGTGGCTCCCCAGATGTCCAGGACACGTGCAGGAATGCGGACTTCTCGGTTTCTGATTTCCGACTGCCGACGGTCGGGAACTGGAGGAGGAAGCTGTTCCATGATACCATTCAATGACACCACTACTTACAGGCAAATACACACATAGAGTTGCGCATTCGCACACAAACATCACCAGCACAAATACAAATATACTAACACGCAAACACACTGGGACTGTACATGACCCCCCTGGTTTCCGGCTGCCGATGACCAAGCCATGTGCAGGGATTCGGATTTCTTAGTTTCTGATTTCGGGCTTCCGACGGTTGGGAACTGGAGTTGGAAGCAGCCCCATGACACAAATACATACAGACAAACACATACACACAATTCCGTACTAGTTTGCGCGCGCGCGCGCACACACACACATACACACACAAACCAAGGTGATTTCGAACACCTCAACAACAATAAATTTTCATTTTAACTTTCAACAACGGGTTAGTTAGGGAACGGGTCAGGTCTGTTTTAATTTTTTAGGAAACAGACTAATAAAAGATAGAGTTTATTTAAAAAAAATTGGTCTCTATTCAGTAGATTCACAACGAAGTTTTTTGTTGATACCTATAACATTTAAAACAAGGAACGCACGTAAGGTGTTAAGATCTAAAGAACAGGTAGAAATTTTACGGATATGTCACTACATTCCCGCACTAGCTGTCATTCCTCGTTCAGTGAGGTAGCCCAACGTAATCTGCCGATCACGGCGCTTTTTTTACACCACTTGTAAAAACTCCTCCTATATCCTCGTACATTGGTCGAAGCTACAGCGCACATTACCTCGAAGTATGAAAAAACATCTATTAGACAAAATGCATATATTAAATTATAAGTTATCCTCTATCAGTGCATGGGAATTTAAAACCGCATTCTTATGCGTCATAAACTACTTATACTAGCTACATTGCCATGGGAAATATACTGCCAGTTCAGGTTTGGAAATATCCTAAATTTGATTATTAAAATAAGGTTTGTGACGTCAAAAAAGCATAACAACACAACAATTATTGCAGAAAATCGATAAATTATTATATAAGGTGTGTTCGGTGAAATTTAACTGAAAATAAAACACTTCAGCCCTTCTTTAGTTACTACACTATAGAACTTTCTTTTCTACCCATTTTAATGTGACATTCACTAATTCATTTAAACTTTAACCCACTAAAATGATTTGTAGAGCTAATCATAAATACAACCTCACTAAAAGTAATAATAAAATAAATTTTTTACAGAACACCGAGAGCGTTAGTTCACGACAGGAAACAGTGGAGACCTGCGTCAAACGAATATTAAGATTGTGACCAAGAGAAAGACACTATTAATGTAGAGTGTTTATATATTGCTATGACAACGGTCGCACATTAGAGCGTAGCTTAAAAAGTGCATTGACTTGGCCTCTCTTTAGAGTGGGAGCTATAAGAGTACTGTAACAACGGTACAGCAATGGGAAGTTAGAAATTATTATCTTATCTCCCTTTTTTTTCTTTGCCTGACTAGCTCAACGGATGTTATACTATGGAATTTACAAAATGAAATACAACACAGCAATTCCAAAAAACATATATACGTTGAAAAACATTTTTCTTTCATACAAAATAGTTTATAAAACAATTCTCGGTTCCAGTTCATACATAATATATTTAAAATTCTTACCTAACCATTGTTATCAAATAAACAATTTTTTTTTATTAATAGGTGGATAATTTACCCATCCTTTATTACCACGCTTGTAAGGGTGATTGACCAATAATTCTTGATAGATAATCTATTTAGTAAAGTTTAAAATACTCCGAACTTCGATCTCCAAATTTGCTATAAATTATCATTACAAAAATATAAAATGAGAACTTATTATATTTTAAATTACAAAATAGTCAATTATTTTTTTATCAATTAACAAAGTAATTACCCTTGCAAAAAATTGTGTTTATCAAAATTTCATCTCCAACTTAATTAATAATAAGAAAGACCTCCTGATTCTGTTTTACATTGACCTTAAAATCTCAGTGTACAATATTATCCTTATTCTTTTTTTTTCAAAATGCATCTTCTATTTTTAATAAATTAACTCATCCTATTCCTTTGCATCAGGATTATTTATGTCGAAGATTGTTCAATTTTCGTAGTGTCTTACAAAATAATTGTTATATTTATGCAGAGTTACGTTCTAAGAATTAATTCTTTACTCAAAGTTACATCATAAAGGTCAAATATCGTATGCATGCTGCATACTTAATGAATGACTTTACTCAAAGTAACATGTTTGACGTCTTAAAATGAATTGCGAATTAATCAATCTTACATAGTCGATTTGGTAAATTGAAATAAATTCATAATTGTATTACGTTTGCTTATATAGAAAATTATCTAAATACGTCATAGTTCTCCAGGTTCTTCCGGATCCAGTTGGAACATAATACATGCAGATGATGTAATATTTCCGAGAACACCACGATTTTAATGATCTAATTTGTGTCAACTATGATTTTTGTATGTAGTGAAACGTACCGTTTATCCTTGTCTAATGTACGGAGTTAATGGTCGCGTCTCATTCCATCCCATTATGACACGAAAAGCTATAAATAATTCTTATCGATTTTTGTTACGTTTTTATGTTCTCGCGGGCTTTTTGAACCTGCGTTTTATTCGTAATTGGTTTATGCAATATTGTTTTGTATTTGATGACAAATTTGTATTTATTAATTACGAAGTTCCTAGTTTATGCATCAACTGCGTTCCCGATATTTTACAGACGCAATAAATGTATTTATACGATAAATAAAGCGATTATTTTATATACGGATGGTGTATTTTTATGAAAAGTAAATGGCTGTATATCTTAATGATCGAAACTCATTTTTACTTAAAAAAGGCTATATTTACACATATTGAAAAATAATTAAAGCTCGCGATTGTTTTTTTGTGGTTTTGCAAACTGTAATGAAACGTGTTCTAACACATATTTTACACACAGAAAATTTATTATATATATAATTCAAGCTTGCCATTTGCTTTGCATGCTAATACAATAGTTTTAAGTATAATTATATAATTAATTAAAGTTTCAATTTACTAAATGCAATAAGATGGATATGGTTTTTTCGCGGATATTTTAAATGGTTTTTGTTTTATATCTTAGCATGAAACTCGCTTTTATTAAGTAGGCTTTATTTACACACGAAACAATATGCTTTTTATTAACGCAAATGATTTTAATGACTTTGTACATGCAATACGCTTATATTTATACAGGGTGGAACAATGAATATTCGGAAATTCAATTTTTCCTGTTTCCTTCTATTTGCGTGGGTTGATAGAAATTGGATTTCCATGACCTTTCGTGACCTTTTTATCACATCAATATATTACATAATATGATCTTCACACGCATGTATCATGAAAGATAATATAGGAAACTACAAACTAACATTTAAATCATTGCTAATTATAAAATATGTATACAAAACACGTACAATGTACATCCGCTAACAATATTGTATAGTTATTATACTTCCTGCAAAATTTGCAAACAAATATTTACGAGCTTTTGCGAGGTTATACAACTTGCAAATATTTCCTTCCGTTCCATAAATTCAATGGACCATAACACAAGTCACCTTTTTATTCATGAATAATTAGGCGAAAACAACGCAGTAAGCGAGCATATATTTATAGATCAGAAATAAAAACTGGCTAATAAAGTTACTCCTCCATTTTATTCAAAAAGTGCTTTAAAGCGCGGAACTTTATGACACTAATAAAATGTAAGCCCCATATTCAAATTGCTTGATATTGCTATGTTGTATGGTTGATGTAATAGAAATAAACGGAAACTGTAATCAATTTTGCTTTACAAAGTATAGTAGAATTTAATTTTGAATTCGGCGTACGTTTTTAGATAAACTTTTAATGAAGATTTGCTTTACGTTTTAAAAAGGGTCGAGGGTTAAACCTTACATTATTAATCCCGTTACAACGCGTTTTGCATTCATACTTTTGCGTGCGGTATTCATTAGAGATTAAATTGGATTACGCTAATAGCACAGAATTGAGCAATGCAAACAATTTCAGCAAACAGTTCCGAGTTTGAAACTTTCCCGTTCTGATTTCCAGTCCTGCGTAGATAATTGCGATTAAGGTATTTAATTGAATTTTTATATATTATTCCTATAAATAATTTTATTTAAAACCCCGATAGTTAGGATTTAGTCTACGATATGCAGAATTTCAAAGATTTAAGCCGCAGTTTAACTTAAGGTGCAAAATTGCAGAAAGAAAAAGTTTAGTAAAGTTACTTGTTCGAACTCAATAGTTATCTGAGCATGAACATTGCCATTGAATACACGACTTTAATATAACGTGAACCCGCACATGTTTGAAATGTTAGCAAAGGACTGGCATTAATCGCAGCTTGTAGATATGTAACGCTTGGCGTTACGGGAAATAGAAATCAGATGGAAAAGTGAAAAAATTAATATAAAGTGGACAATTTAATATTGAAGCGCCCTATGTAATTCTGATTTCATGCATAATAGTGTTCAATAAGCAAGATGTTTATGTATTTAGCAAATGTGCTACATTAAATGCGTGAATGCAATATTCAAACTATAAATACCTTCGATAGCAGGACCATATGCGTAACAACAACAATTAATATGATATAATGCGTAACAGAGACTTACCAATCGCTGTAGATTATCACTTCATTCAACACGCAATAATATGGAACAAAGGAAACAGGAGTGATATTTGGTAATTGGAGTATTATACTATTACGTACGGTCACTAGTTATAACCACTGGTGAGTCTTTGTTATATAATTAAACATGTGATTGACACATCTCAACACATACGAAATTTTAAACACGTCGGTACAATTAGTAAGGTTCAACTAACTATAATTTTGAAAATGAATGAATTTTGTAGATAAGAACCAGTTCTATGTTGTACAATATAGACTGGATTTACCATCATTTATTTAATAATAAATTAAATTACAATTGGCGCGAACACAAGGTATTGCAATAAATGGTAGCTCTATTAAAACTATAAACTTAGAAATCACATTTCTCAAAAAATATTAACAAAGATTTGTATATTGCTCATTAAAAATATTCCATTCAATACACCCAAATAATTGTAGATATAGTTTACAATGCATTTAAAACGCAATAAAAATAAAGTTATGACAATGTTATAAAATTTAAAGAAAGTACCGATGAGTTAATAAAGTTCACGGAGATTAAATTAAATCAAACACCATCAAACTGTACAATATATTTATTTATATTATAGTTACGTGTAATTTTAACTAAAATAAACAACAATACATGCACCTTTCACTTGGTAGGTATGTAAATGACGTAACCGTCTGAAGCAGAGATAGTGGGGATATTGACATTGCTAGACAGTCGCCGGAAATTAATTATTTAATTACTCCTGAACCAGTAACAAGGAAACATTGAGAGGTTATTTACAGAAACCGTAATCGACGAACGTCATTTATTAAGGAAAAGTAATGGTGGGTATGCATCATCATAGTCATGGATATATCGACAGACCAATATCAAAGAGGGAGCGGTTAGACCATACCATTTTGATGAGAAATTAAATAATCCTTTTTATGGCGGATTCCAGGTGGTGAAATTGATGACTTTAATTAAATAGATACGCATATAAAAAGTTAATTTACATAATTATAAATTGTACTTTTTTGGGTTGACATTTGACATTGAAACTGTAGAGGGTTCACTTGTATTGTAAGTTATATTAGTTAGTTTATTAGATTTAAGAAACTTGGACATTGAAAGTCGTGACAAAGTAAATGGTGTAATTTAATGGTTATAGGAAAATATGCCAAAGGTGTGACCAACCAAAACTAACTAAATTATGTATTGTCAAATTCCGTAGGTTTATGGATTTATTAGGTGTTATGCTATTTGCATTTATTTGAATTTAGCTAATTTTTAACTTTTATCCAAATATGTTTTAAGAATATTATTGCATGAATGGTGTTTATTTGGTTAACTTATGTATACGTTTTTACGAATATTCGAGTGTGAATAGTGTTGAAAGTTATTTAGATAACCTTACAATTTTGTATGTTTTTGTTTACAAAACTAGTACTTAGATGTTGTATTATAAAAGAATCTAAACAACGCAGTGATACAGTATTTTTTTATTGATTGTATCAAATAATCGTGAGGAACTCCATTGCATCAGAGGGTCAAGTAATCAAGCCCCTTTCGGATTGCTGGTTGTCTTGAGGGATTTGCACGAGCCTAGATTAGATTAGCTGGCGCTCCTGAACTTGAACTATTAAAAACTATACAAGGTAAGTGTTGTTAGCCACTTAGCTTGAAATTGTACCTAGGTAGATTTTTTTATTACTCAATTTTGTTGTTTCCTTCAATTTACTTCTATAGGGACTTACTCCGGCACCACTGTATTTAGTCGATTCGTGCTTATCTTATTACCGGATTCCTGATTCTTTTGAGTAATTTCAAATTTAATAACTCAACGCTTTGTATGCCGGTAACAGATAGCGAGGCTGTTTATCGATTAAAACAAACAGGCTGAAATTATTAAATTATTATTGAAAACTCAAACCCACTGTTCTCCAAAATTTATCAAATTTTTAAAAAGAAAAGAAGCAGGAAAATGTGACGACACTTTGTTTCAGCCCGAACTACCGCATACACGCCGCTTCTCTGAATTGAAGTAGAAAACGGAACAGAAAGACCCCAAAAAAAAGTTTAAGCCTTATTCAAGTAAAAAAAATTAACACAAAGCCTAGAAAATAAAACGACTAAGGGCCATATGCACCGTACATAAATAAGCCTAGCTTAAGATTTAAGCTCGCTTAAGGTACACATTTCATATGTACCGTGAATAAAGCAACGCTTAAGCGTGTTTTATGTTAAGCCCTAAATTTTGGCGGCTTATTAATATTAAGCCGAGCTTAAGTAAACATAACCAAACTTTTTTGATATTTTAATTATAACTTTTTATTCATTAAAACTCTTGATCGCTCTTGACTTACTTAGTTCGGCTTCAGGGTATTTATTTTATAAAAATGAAAATTGAAGAGGAGATATTCCTCGAAGATGACATTGAAATATTGGACATTATAGAGTTTGGTTTTCCTAAACAAATTTATAAAAGACCCAACTATATACAGGACATGGACGAAATGGCATTTTTTCGGAGATTTCGGCTGACGAAAGAAGCTGCAGTTGCCGTTTTGGAGCTAATCGAAGATAGATTGGAATTTGAAAATGATCTGTAAAATAAATATTTTTGTAGATAATAAGTATTCATTGGACCTGTTCAAATTTTTAGGAATAACAGCGTATCACCGATTAACCAGCTATTAACAGCTCTTTTATATTATGCGAGTAATGGACACCAGGTAAATGTTGCAGATTTTATGCAAATGAATCAAGGGACAGCATCTCGTATAATAAAGAAAGTGTCTGAAGCAGTTGCTAGTTTGCACAATACTTTTATTAAAATTCCTGCGACTCGGGGAGGAAGAATATCATTGCAAAATAATTTTTACAGCCTAGCACGTTTTCCTCGTGTCATTGGTAGTATTGACTGCACCCACATTAGAATCCGTTCTCCAGGTAATAAGAAAATATAGCTATACAATAGTAGGTTACTATTGTTTCAATATTAGGTGGAGAAGATGGTGAAGTCTATAGAAATAGAAAGTCTTATTTTTCTCTAAATGTTCAAGTGGTATGTGACAGTAACCTAGAAATAATAAATATCGTAGCAAGATGGCCAGGATCAAATCATGATTCTACTATATTTAACAACAGTAGATTGAGAATGAGATTTGAGGCTGGTAAATTTGGAAATAGCATTCTTCTTGGTAAGTATCACAAATTAATATTGTACCTACATACAATATAGCTAGCATGCAAATCATGTTTTACCCTACCAACTACCAATTTACAAGAAGTGAGGGTTACAGCAACTTTATTGTACTTAATTTTAACTAGATTATGATTATAGTGATTCCAGTATTCACAGGTTTATAAATTTTAGGTGATGGAGGATATCCTTTAAAACCCTATTTATTAACACCATTAACAAATGCCGTGACTCAGGCTCAGCAACTTTATAATAAGTCGCATATTCGCACTAGGAATACAGTTGAACGCACATTTGGTGTATGGAAAAGAAGGTTTCCGGTTCTGTGTTACGGCGTGAGATGTAAAGTGGAAACTACATTAAGCATAATTGTTGCCACAGCTGTACTGCACAATATTGCTCGTAGAATGAACAATGATGTTCCACCACCTCCAATAGGCATTAATGCGGAAGAATTGGATTATTTAATTGAACAGGGACAAATTGCCCCGCTAAATCTTCACCACAATATACAACATGATTTTAGAAATGAATTAGTAGATAATTATTTCGCACATTTATAAATTGTTATAATGTATAAAATAATCAATTTTTATCCTATATTAAACTATTTTGGACTATTTCACATTCTTTTTATTAATTAATTCTAATTCTAGGAGTTCTATCTCTAAATTGCGTTTTTTGATTCCAAGAGCATTTTCAATCTCAGCATGTTTCAATTGTGTGTCGATTAGTGCTAGGCGTTTATCTAACAAAAGATTATATTTCTGAGCGATATCTGACGAAGTAAGCGTTTTAATCAAAGTAGTAGGTCTTCTGCGAGATGCGGTCCTTGGCGTTACAATATTTTTCTACAACAAAAAAATCACATTTTTAGCAGTTGTGCAGCAGTAAGGCATCTATAACGACCTCACCTTGTTTTTGTTTGGCGTGTTGGTTTCATGGGAGTTATAATCATGGCATGTCAATTGGGTGCTGACAGGATTTTTTAATTTCAAAGAAGAAAACTTTTTGCAATCCAAAACAGGAATGTCATTACTATCTGGTGACGGAGTAATACTAGTACTTGAACTCTGTAAAAACAACTGGTTTTAATTAAGAAAAATTGTAACAGCCGCAATTATTCAATTATAACCTTAAAATAGAATACAGTTATAAAAGCATTTTTTATTCTATAAATCGGTTATGTTCCACAACATTCTACGTCTCATGAACTATTAAAAACTATTCTTACCGGTAGTATATCGATGACTTGCTCTTCCTCTATTGCAAACTCGATGGCAGTGTCACCATTTTCATTCAATGCTACATCTGCATCATCGTCAAACCGACTATGAAGTCCAAGCAGTGTTTTGCTGTTAACGATGTTCATAAGTAACTCGTCCGTCTCATCTTTCTTAATTTTAGCAGGAGGCCTTCCTCCTGTAGCATTAGCTTCTCTCCTTTCTTCCGCCAATGTCTTCAGAAGTTCTTTTTTCCTATTTTCGTAACACTTTTTTTAGAGATGATGCACTTCGGAAGATACCATTTGCTGATGTAGCATTGAAATTTGCTTCAATATTACTCCATGCATTGCTTTTTTGTTGGACAGAAGTCCGGTCTGTTTTCTTATCCTCTAAAATTTCTGCATATTTATCAGCGATTATTCTTAATAAATGGCACTTTTCCGTATACGTAAAATTAGAAACCCTTGTTTTGGGGAAATTATTCATGATGAATACAACTGAAGATTGCAATGCAATTAATAATTATAAAATACGATTTGATATTTGACCGATAATAGAATGGTGGATTGTCAAAACAAATTGAAATATACAACGTTGCCAAACTACTAATTATCTGCTTCGAGGCTTAGCTAAGCTGCCCACTAATTTCTACGGAACATACCAAACATTTTTAAGCCAAGCTTTATTAAATAAACTCGCTTAACAAAGCCGAGTTTAAAATGCAAACGGTGCATATGGCCCTAAATAAATCTCTTTCAAGGAAATAAATAATGTAACGTAGAAGAAAAAAAAATTAGTATTCCTTTTGAAGAAAAAAGGTTGACCAACAGGGCGTTTGAAAGCTCCATCCGATATTTTTAAGTGGTTGCGCGAAAAACGCCATCGCAACTATTAAATGAATGCGATACGCTAATAATAGACCCTAACAGAGCTGAAAGTTTCAAACTTGTAGCATGAACTAAGCCGTCTACCTCACAACCCTTAACTGAACGATACGAATTGTTACACTACAAATAAGTGCTTCGATATTTCTATAACCATCTTAAAGTAACTGAGTTATCTGAGATAAATGTTTGCAGCTGGTGTTCAAATATATGTCTTCTGAAAAAATTATTTTTGGACAAGTTAAGAATCAGTGTTATAAAAAAGTGAGTAGCACTGAGATAGGGTGCAATCATTGCTAAGATCACAGAAAAACACCTTTACTTAGTACTGCATTTACCCGAGTACAAATTATTGAAAATTCTTTAAAATTGTTTACACAGTGCACAACACTATAAATTTGGAAGACTGCTCTAGCTTCAACAAATTCCACCGAAATTGAAAATTCAGCATACCTCTCGGAATGCTAATACTGAGAGTGTTTTCTGTTGATTTTGTTACTGAGAATCATTAGCTTCTCTAAGCGCACGAAAAACACTAACAGAATTTCTTTTGCAGTCGTATTATACCAACTTGGGCAATCCGCTTTTAAAAGTAAATCGGGTATACGAACCCAGAAAAACGTAAATTTATTACTCTGAAAGAGTTCTGAATGTACGGCGTTTGTTGACATACAGGCCAATATACTCAAAAAGATATTTTAAATGGAAATATTGCTACGCTTCAAAGTTTTTGTAAACAAAGTCAACACCTACCTGCGTAAAAACTGTGTTAATTTGAACCTGCTACAAAGTCAAATCAACGCTAACTTGTTACTGAGATTTAGCGCAATAACGAAAACAAGATAAACATTTATGGAATCGTTGTCGCATAAGCAGTAGTGCAGAATTTGGGCTGAATTAAAGATTGAGTGATGCAGGATTAAAATATTATAAAAAATGTGAAATGATCACTTATAGATTGGTAAGTCTTACGCATTTTGGCAAAAAAAAACAAATGCTTGACGTAGGGCACCGACGAACAGTAAAGTTATGCTCATACCCGGAGAAGTTCCTCATAGTCTAGAAAGGGTGTGAGCAAGGCCGTTCGCAGAATAATTTGTAGGGGCGTTCAGACTACTTTCAAAAATATTAATTATTTGTTATTAGTTTAAAAGGGGATGAACACCGTTAATTCAACCCCTTACCGGACGTAATGGAAAAAAATATAAGTCATTAAAGCTTATTCCCTTCGAGTAGTTCAAAAGTAGTTGAAGCCACCAAAAATGGTGCGTTTTTTAATAGTATTTGAAATTAAAAGAAATACGTAGGATTGATAGTTTCTTAATAAACGTAGCATACTGTGATTAATCTAGCTTTCATAAAAGTTTCAAATCACTTACCAATCTGGTAAATTACTGGTGCAGGCTATTCATTCTATTGGCTTGCTGATACACAGGGTAGTAAATAGAAAGGATTGGATTTGATATTAAGACACACTAATTGAAAATTGAATTTGCTTACTCTACTACACGTAATAAGCCGTCCGTAAGAAAATGTAAAAACACAGACGACTTAACCTTATTTAACGGAAACATAAAAGCGACAATGTCAATCAAATGTACACAGATATTAATTAATGGTAAATAAATACACGATCGGCATTTTAAATAATGTCCTTAATATTTGTTGCAGGAACAAATACGAATAAGAAAGGTACAAAACTATTATAACTGGCACTGCTGAATAGGACTGTCCTCGTGTTTTATTAATCATCATCATTTTTGGATGAAAATATCAATCTTCTCCGGTCTTGACCAAACCTATTTAGCACATCATTTATAAATGCTTGTTTCCCCCTTTCTACCGTGTCCTTATGTACATCAAGCATACATAAACCTGACAATCTATCCTCTTACATGTTTGAACGAAGCGACAATTTTACTCCCCTATTGCGTACTACATGATCTTTCTATATGTGCAGTAGTTAGAGACCATCATCATTAGGTCTTCAGTCTTGGTACTGGTTAAACGCATACCTTCATTGTTTCTTATTCAGAGCTAACCTACACATTTCCTTGAAATTTGTCGTTTGCATCTATCACTATCTGCGTGCAATAGACTGATGTAGATCAACCGTTACATCTTTTTTCCCCTATCTCTGCTTGTAATATATCCTGTACTATTCCCCAAAAATTCCTTAGAACGTATCTTGTCCTTCTATTTCGCCTATTTTTTTTGTTTTCCACTAATATCTTTATTCCCCTACTATTTCTATAACCTATTTGTTATTAACTTTGTCTGTCCATGCAATCATCCTCATACATTTGAAGCATAACATTCCAAAGGCCTCTACCGTTTTTCTGTCTGCTTCTCCTGCTGCCCCTATATCAGTGACGTACTGTGCTGTGTTCCACACATATGCTTTCAGAAATTTTCTCCTTGTTTCTATGTTTGTTGTGTTTGAACATAGCCGCTTTGCTTTCTTGTTAAATGTAGTTCGGTTTACCTTTATTGTTTTACAATTATATTCTGTATTTTCCGGATATTCAGTGGTATGTGAAGGGGGCGGCTCCGTGGCGTAGTGATGTGTGTGACTACTACGTCCAAGGTCCTGGGTTCGCATCCCGACACGGTCCGCTTGAAAAATGTTAGGCGTGCATTTTCACAAAAATACACCCTCGTTCGGATGAGAGGTAAAATGGAGGTCCCGTGTGTGAGTGTTGTCACGCACGTTAAAGATCCTTACCTTGCTTTGAACAGCAAGGGTTTGGCAAAATTCCAAATTTTCCAGTTAAAAAAAACTCGCTTCCTGGCCAATGTAGCACCTTCGGGTAAAACATTGGAAAATCACATGTAAGGTATGTGAATGGGATGCGGCTCCGTGGCGTAGTTGGTAAGCTAGTGACTACTATGCCCAAGGGGCCGGGTTTAAATCTTGACACGGTCCGCTCGAAAAATGTTAGGCAAGCATTTTTCACAAAAGTACGCCCTCGTCCGGATGAGAGGTAAGATGGAGGCCCTGTGTGTGAGTGTTCTCATGCACGTTGAAGATCCCTACCTTGCTTAAATAAGCAAGGGTTCGGCAAAATTCCAAATTTTCCAGTTAAAAAACTCGCTTCCTGGTCAATGTAGTACCTTCGGGTGGAGCATTGGAAAATCAAATGTTGGGTATGTAAAGGGGTTTAAGCAGCCTGTGGCTGCCAAGGATCTCCCGACACTTAGACATTTGCCAAATTAATAGATTTTCAGTAAATGCTTTCGTACAATTAATATTAGTTGAGAATATTGCAAGACCAATAACTGTAGCTGTTTATAATAAGCAGCATGTTTAAGTACATTTATTTTTCTCGTCATTAATTTTTCCATCTTGAGACAGGTTGTATGCGTACTTCGCTTTCTATTCTGCGCTAGCCTACACATTCCGCTGAAATTCCCACAACCTACATCTTTCACTGTGTGCAATAGTCTAACCTAGGTCTATCTTTACTTCTCTTGTTTCTTATCTCTGCTTCTAATATACTCCGCACTATTCCCTCATGTCTTAGTATGTGGCCTATTATCCTATTTCTCCTAATTTTTACTGTTTTCCACATATTTCTTTTTTTCTCTACGATTTCTAGTACCTGTTTGTTCTTAACTTTGTCTGTCCATGATATTTTCATCATACATCTATAGCACCACATTTCAAAGGTTTCTACCTTTTTCTCATCCTCTTCTCCTACTGTCCACATTTCACAAACGTACAGTGCTATGCTCCACACATATGTTTTAAGCAATGTTTTCCTTGTTTCTATGTATGTTGTCTTTGAACACAGTATTTGCTTTTTCTCGTTAAATGTAGCATGACCTTGTGCTAATCTTTGTTTTATATCTTTTGTGCTTCTCCCATCTTGCGTTATTTGGCTTCCTAGGTAACAGAAATCCTTCACCTCTTGTAAGTTCTCGTTACTTATTTGTATTCTTGTTTTTGATTTATTTTTCCCTCTTTTGCATACAAGAACTTTAGTTTTATTTTTGTTAACATTCATATCGTATCTCTCTGTTAGAACTGTTTCCACTTCATTAAGTGCAGCTTCTAACTTTTCTTTGCTAAATGCTAATACCGCTATATCATCTGCAAATCTAAGCATATTAATTTTTCGTTCTGCATAGTAATTCCAAATGTCTTCCTGCATTTGACAGCATTCCTTGCCACTTCTATGTACATGTTAAAAATTAATGGGGATAAGGCACATCCCTGTCTTGTTTCTTTCCTTATATTTATTTCTCTACGTCCCTGCTCTATTACAGCTGTTTGCTCTTTGTATAAGCTATGTACTATCCGTCTATCCCTAAAACTCATTCCAATCTTTTTAAGTATTTTGTTATTCAGCGGACTAAAAAAAACTTCCGCTCGTCCACGGCGGCATAGCGTCGTAAAACCTCAACAGCAGAAACATACGTGTTCCGTTTGGAGATAATATATTAAATACGATTTTAGGACGTGACCATGTTATAGACATTGGGATGTCTATACTGTCTAAATTTTTGTACCTAGGCTGTACTTCTGTGCTACTGCTAATATTTGCGAAACAATAAACTTAACACTTCGTTTCAACTTTTGAAGCCTTGAATTACCGAATGGTATCATTAAATCCTTAAAAATAGCTTTATAATTTATATAAAAATGAAACGAGTAGAAATATTACTTTAAGATAATATCATAATTACAACAAGCACTAAGAAATGAGAAATAAATAATATTTTATTTATTTATTTATTTATTTATTTACAATAAAGGACACCAAACAGAAGGTATAAATCTTCCAATGAAGGTGCCACAACTTTATAATACTGCAGTGACAACGGAATTTTACAAATTCAAACTTAATTATTAATAGCTTTGATGTAGTAAAAATAAATGACTATAAAGCTAAAAAACTAGTATAAGACTAAAATAATCAATATTTAACATAATACAAATAAGATATTTCTACAAATTTTAAACTTAACAAATTCAATGTTAAAACATTTGCATTAAATAGCGTTTAAATTTTCTAAGACTATAGCTAAATATATCCAGGTTGGTGCTGTGTACGTAATTATTGTAATTACGCATAATTCTTGTGACTGGAGCATTTAAACCGTGATTGGTGTTACAATGTTCTAAAGCAAATAGAGGAGGGTTTCGGACAGGGTATACAGGAACGTTAAAACACAAGGCTCCGACTAAGAACTCACTATCAATCACGCCATGTAAAATTTTAAAAAGAAAAATTTGCTCAGTGATCAACCTACTTTTTGTTAGCGGATGTAAATTATAAAAGCTTAGGTTTGATTCATAAGGCGTATGGTATAAATATCTATTGAATCTATAGTTTAAACTATTAATAAATTTTTTTTGAATTCGTTCGATACGAGCTGTATATTTATGGTAAAAGGGAGCCCAAATAATTGCAGAATATTCTAAATGACTCCTAACATAAGAATTGAATAGTAAAATTAACGATGAAGGATTTTTAAAGTTTCTGGTTAATCTGAGGATGAAACCTAGGTTACGACATGCTTTGTTAACAATATTATTTATATGCGTTTCAAATGTCATTTTTGTGTCAAGGGTAACACCGAGATCTTTGACAATAACCTCACTTTTTAATATTTCACCATCTAGATGATAAGCGTTACTGATAATTATTCTGTTACGCGTAAAAGAGATTTTGCTGCACTTATCTATATTTAGTGAAAGTTTATTTTTACGGCAGAAATTAGAAAGTCTATCCAAATCTTGTTGTAAAAAGTGACAATCATTTATTGAATTTATAGGCAAGTAGACTTTCAGATCGTCTGCGTACAGTAAAAATTTAGAATGCTTAAAACAGTCTGAGATATCATTGATAAATATAATAAAGAGCAAAGGGCCTATATGTGAACCTTGCGGAACACCGGAGCTTGCTAAGAACCAATCTGATTTTTGGTTGTTTGCCACAACGCACTGTTGACGTGATGTCAGATATGAATGAAGAAATTTTAGTAACATACCGCCTATACAGGGAATGTTCTGAATAATAAAGATGGGGACTAAGGAATTTAATTGCAAGTAACGGTGTGCTTTCATTTGAAATGATTTTTTTTTACGTTTATATAGTTATCGGGTTTGTCAAATTTGATAAATTGTAATAACTGTTTTCCCTTAAAACTCGTGTTTTAATAAGACTTGTAGGTGTTGGATTTTTTATAAAGGAATAAAATATTATACACCCGAAGTTTTTGTTTACTATTATAAAAGTTTTGTGCTGGATTTCTATCAGTACTTCTTTACAATGATATACTGACATGATTTACAATTAGTAATCAATTGAAAGTTTAAGCTAATGAATTTTTAAATTTGTCAATTAAGTCATCTGCCGCGGTGGTTTAAGCGGTAAAAGCATTTATATAAAAATTGGAGCTGATCAGAGAAATACAAGTTTTTTTTTTTTCATGACTTTTGCTTCTTTCAATTGAGAATTGGTTTGGCATTTAAGGTTACTAAAATCTTATTAGAAACCAGTTAGAAACTAATTTTGTAAACATTTCTTAACAAATGACAACCTGTGCTGTAACTAGTTCAGAAACATCCTAAATAGTTATAGACTGTATTAACAATAACACTTTATTATACAAGATGACATTAATTTAAAGAGGGCTTAGCGACCGATAAGACAAACAAAAATTATTATTAAACCTTTATTCCAAAATAAACGGTTAAACTACAAACGGACGCACAAAAAAAGTAAGAAAAATATTTTAAAACTCGCATGGTTAGCTAGGTCACGAACCAAATACACAATAATATCATACTTTAGAGTAGACCAACTAACTTGTGACCTTCTGCAAACTTAAATCAGTTAAATAGAGTACATTTTAGCTACCAAACAATATAACGCAATGCACTTTAGTTGCTATCAAAATAAGTTTAAATTTTTTTCTAACATACGGATGTTACAAAACTAATATTCCATTATTCTGATTTGGTCGACTGTAATGAGTTTCTAACCACGCAGTTTTAAGTTTGTTGCAATTCAGCTGTTTGCAGCATAATGATAACCTACTTTAAGTTGAAGTTGTTAGTAATAATTAAATTTTCGCTCTTATGTAGTTGTTTATATAAGCATTTTTGAAATTGTCTCATCCATCTATAATATTCTCGCAATGAATCTTCTTGGTTAAAAATGTTGCCACGTTACTTGTAACAGCTAGTCATTACTTTATTGGAATACTTACCGAGCAGATGCATTTCTATTTACTTTCATGTTTTATGTATAAGCGAGATACATTGTAAATTTTGCATCTTCACTTTCCGTCGGTAAGATGATATCTAAATAAATTTTTGTTTATTGCACTTGATCGTTTTAAAATAATGTTTGTTTATTTTATTGTCCGCCATTGGTAGAGCGTGCTACTGTTTAAATTTAGTTTTTGTCATATTTTGTATATTATACGTTGGCTACTACTAAATCATGACAAATTCAGGAATAAATGCTGTGCATACCTATTTAATAATATAGTTGCAAAACTTTTTATAATCAAAACTTATATGAATATGTTACAAAAAGTGTTATAAATAAGACTGTCCCGGTGGCGTAAGTCCATTGCCACGTAGCCCGTAATCGGTTAAGAGAATGATGCTAGTTTTTGAGAATCACCGATGATAAATGCGTGTGTGGTTCAACCACCAACGGAGGTCCTTTGCTGTTCCCCTTCCTAAAGATATTCTCTCTATTATTTGGCTGCCGTTAGCTGTTTGGGGTAGTCGTTTTATACATTGTTGTTGAGGTGCACCTCAAGTATATTTTAAAAAAATAGTGATTAATTACATATTTTTGTTTTTATACTTCTCGTTAAAATCATCGCTCATTGCTTGGGTAAGTAAATTATAACAAAACATTTCGCAATTATTATTTTTGCATTTCGTTCTACAATACAGATTGGTGAAGATTCTATAACCGATATTCTAGCTAAACTGTAGAAGTGAAAAGTAATGAACAATTTATAGTCGCTTCACAATAAACTAGTAGGAGTGAATTCTAAAGAAAGGTGTAACATGGGTATCAAAATTTTCTAAGTAAACGCTTATAACACTTTCACGTTACGGGAAATAAAAGCCAATGCAAATAAAAAGAGCATTGTTATTAAACGGACAATCTAATATTGATACACCCTGTATAATTATGATTTTGTGTATATTAATGTTTAGTTGATATATCGTTACTCCAGTAGCTGGCGCAACTTCTTCAACCACAAAAGTTGTATATCACTTTACTTGCTATTCAAGTCTTATAAATTTATAGGCGATATGTATTAATTTCTGACCTCGGCTGTGATTTACTTGTTTTCGCTTACTCATTTCACATTCAAAAAGATGCAGTGCAATTAAATCGTAGCGAAAGCAACTGTTTAAAAATGCAAAACTAAGAAATATACAGGCAACGCATACAATGAACAATAACGATGTAACCAATAAAGTGGATGAATTCAATTAACACACTTACGCACAGCACTCTTATTCCTGATGGGGAAAAAGCAAACCTTATTTTATAATTAATTAAATTCTGTAAAGTAAATATTAAAGAAATGTTTTGGCTATTTACAATGTCAAGTATTTGTCCAACGAATTCGATGTTTTTAGGATTGATCTTTAATACATGTTTAAATTTTAAGCTCCTTCTTTCCACAGTTGAGGATTAAATGGATTTGGAAATACTTCTAACTACAAATACGTGGGAAAAACTAATTGACATTTGTAGGTTAGCAATACAAAATTTATTGAGTGTGTTGCAGATTGTCAGATCTTTTTATTTTGGATTAAGTTTAATTACTAGAAGGACCACCTCGATACTACGTGGTTTCTAGGAATACCGTTGTGATACGTGAAATACAATATAAATATTCACAATAATATAGGAAATGATAAAGGATAAATACCTTGTTTAATGTCATTGATGGCACTTGCAGTTAATGTTGATGATCAGAAATAAGCGTCCATTTTGCGTGCACTTGTTAACTCCACTACTTGAGGTACCAGACTCTCGCTTGAGTAGATGGTGCACATACGCGATTCGCGCGGCACTGTTGCCAACTCGCGCACAATACACTTAAAGTTACGGATAAAGTCTGTACACCTTGCATTTGCGTAAAAACGTATAATACACAGTTTGTATGACGGAATAGAGCAATTGTGTGGATCCGACCAGCCAATATAAAATTTCTATTTAAACTTGGCGCTCATTTATAGGAAGAGCACTCACTGAATGTGTTCGTTAAACGCACTATAGTTCAATAATTGAATTCCGTAGACAGACTATGTAGGCTTGAGTACTTGTATAACATGTTCAGCGTTTCAGAGATCACGGCAATCATGTTCTATCGATTTTGGAGTCAACGCTGCATTATTGATTTTTTTAGTATATTGAATAGAATACAGCGATGCATCAACGAATATCGAAAGGTTTGGATCTCTCGCTTGAGAACGATGCATCGTTTTGAAAATATCGATGTTTTCGCTGCATCGATAGACACCGAACATCAACTACGGTAACGTCGTTGGATTTACGCACACCGGTTCATTTCGTTCTACAACCCATCAAGTTATGAAGGATGCTTTCAAGTCATACTAAGCAATTTAAAATTAATAAGGCTTCGTTATATTCGGGACGGAGAATTATTATCCAATTACTTTCTAAATGAAAAAGTTTTCGTTTACAGAAGGAATCGAGTTGTGGCTTCAGCGAGTAAATGGACCCTTATCATAAAGCATCAGGTGTGTTCCTAATTTCTGAACTTTGCTGAAGTACTATATGGAGCAAGAGTTTAAAATTAATTATAGAGATCGCCTGTTTGTTCTAGCTTGTGTAATCTGCTAGCAATTCGTATCTTAGTCTTAGTCGCGATTATGTTTGTAAATCGTAAGCTTTTAACAAGTGAAAAAGATGCACTGCTAAGCATTCTAATATAATCTTGTCCTTTGTGCGGCGTTTCTGCTGCTAAGAATACGGTAGTTGTGAATGATCAAAACGACATCCTGTTCTATATCACGTAGTTCAACAAGCCTTAGTTGCATTCCTTGAGTTAAATTGCTAGTCTGGAGAATGGCGAGGCGATTGAAACTTTATCAACTTCAAATGCATTATCTGATGTCAAAGCATAGTCGAGAGCATTTATTTAATAAGAAGTGTTTGATTCTCATTCTTGTACCTATAGCTATAAATACAATTAGAATCTCTTGCTTATACTTATTGCAGTTAGAGCTAGCACTGGAATAACTGCACTGAACAACAAATTGTTTTTCCGCAAATCGTTCAGATTTTTAACATTTCTGATAAAATTTCTTAAAGAAAAGTTGAATATTTCCAAGTGTTTAGTCGTTGCCAAGCAACGACAAATCACTGTAAGGAAATATTTATTACTGTACTGTACAGAAATAATATGGACCACAAAAATGACTGAGAACATGCTTTTATGGAAAGTTCTATTTAAACAATCTTAACGCATTATGTAGATATAACAAACAACTAACTTCAGAATGTATTTGATTCTGAAGTAAATTGTGTGTGATATTTTCAAGAATTTTACAATTAGTACAATTATAGAATTTGTATTGTTACTTTCAAAAATATCAGCAATCATATTTCAATGTGTCAAATTTGACAATTCAATATCTTGATAGGAACGTTTCCATGGTTACGAAGAATTTTTACCAAGAATTTGACAGCACCATTTATTTATAAATAAAATTAATCAGGTGTTTTTAAAATTAGTGTTTTAATTTCTGTCGTTTTTTAACGATTTGCGAAAAAATAGTATGTATACCACATAGAAAAAGCAACATTCCCGGACTCCGTGTTGCTTGTTTCGGCTTGCGCCTCGACAAGCAATCTTCACGTAGTCCGGGAATCTTGAGCTTTTCCTACTGGGTATACAATATACTAATTCTTTTGTTTTTTCATGTGTGATGGATGATTCTTATAGGATTTTTTCCGCTTATTACGACTCTGTTAATAAAATATTTCTGTCGCGCTCCTGTCAAAAGTTATTCGTTTCTTTATAGTGGAACGTTTTATTACGCAATGTTTACATTTCTTGTAATACAAATTACGTACACCACGTTATTACCAAATCTCAAAATTTTTGTGAATTTCGTTAGGTTCCAACAATAATATGCGCATATTGTAGAACTCCACTTCCCTTGGAATCGATTTTCACAATACATAACGTTTTAGTTAAACCTTTCACCATGGTTTGCGGGGAAAAACTTTAAATGCTGTTACGGGCCAATTCAGCACTACGACACCAAGGGACGGATCGGAATTCGTGCGCGGCCTAGCTCTAGCCGGTGAGGGGTGGGTATGATAAAAGTCGTAGGTCGGGATTACTAAACGCCCTAAGATGACAATTATAGTGGGGCGTAAATTTTGTAGTATGTCAAAAATCGGAAATGACGGCAAAATTGGGTGGGCACCGCCAGTAATGTCACTGTGTTAGGTATATTCGGGGATCTCGTTACTGGTCAAGCAAACGCCCCTGCACTTGTTATAATAAGACAATATGAAAATAAGGAAAAACTCACGGTGTAGAATGTACTGATTCACCCTACTCACGCAAATTACTACAACAGAATAATGCACCTGGATTATACTCTTAACTCTATTTACAAACGCATGGCTGAAAAGAACACATCAATTAAGCACAGTAGTAACATAAACAAAGGTGTATATAAGCAAATGTAGGTACGGCGTATATTGACTACGCCACAGCTATGATCAAATTAATTATGATAACTAACCAAAAGTAACAACTAGGTGGAAGTTCGCACTGGCCAGGGCTACCAAAGATATACTTGTGAGTATAATTATTTCTAAGGTGGGGTAGGATTGAATGCACCTGGCCCTCACGGCAGTACGGGTTCTTGGATTTCACGACCAAAAGAGTGTAGACTATAGCCCGAAATATCACGCGTGTTACACCGGGTGCATGCAAACCTCCGGTAACAATGTGGACGGTAGACGTAAGTTTACTTGAACCATTTAAGCGCTACAACTGGTACAGTCTTACGTTACGAAACAATTTGTACAATTTGGAAAAGTATCACAGTTTTAAAATTTTACGGACTAATAGATATACAATGCGCACACAAGCGGCTTTCTGTTTTACACGGTTGATTACAGTGAAAGTAGGGTAATTACGGGGCGAAATACACTATCTACTTTTAGCTTCACTGACGGTAGATGCAAAAGAACATATAGTTCAGGGTAAAATATCCCAATACCAGCGTGCAAACTAGTTTGGTCACTCAGTAACTACTACAGTGCAACGCTTACCTTGAAGGGTTTGTGGGGTGAATCAGGTCATTATAGACACAGCGAGGAGAGTGGGTGTCGGGATAATGCAACCTCTCCACTAACTTTTTCATAGGTGTGTGTTAATGCATTAGGTTCCCAACTAAATCGGTTAATTACAGCGTACGGCAAATGTAATCTGAGGTCACTTTTCTTCCATCCAAATAAACTCCCACTATGAATTGGTATCTTATAGGTATAATAATGACGGTATATAAAAATCGGATGTTAGAGTGGACCTACAAAAGGATTAATTAAAACACACCCAAACATAAAACGCGACTCGACACTTTTAAAAAATTTGACAATCCCCTTCTGTCACTTTCTAGCCTTCCTCGCAATTTTGAAAAAGTGTACAGTTTACTTGACTGTCCTTTATCACAAATCGGCATGTTTAATATGCTCGCTAAAGTGAACTATATAATACTAAACGTTGAATTAAACCGAACGTTACAATGCAAGTGGATTAAATGAAAGAGACATGTTACAACCCATATTGCAGTACGTAGAAATTATAAGATACATATTAGTTCGTAGTTTTTGCGTTTGTATTTTCCAAGAGATTTAACACCTCTTTAAATGATATTCATGCAGCATGTTCAATCTCGGTCACTTTTGAATCAAATTCACTGTCTTTTATAATGTGCTGAACTGATTCCATTCCTTCAAATATCTATTGGTTTTATAAGTTACAGTGTTCCAGGTTTATTATCCAATTTCTATGTTCGAGGTCAATGTTGTTCTCCTCTTAATTCCTCCCACGGTTTACAAGCATAGCATTATTTTTTATAGCTGATTTTATGGTTACTTTTTTTTTAATTTATTCTAACATTACAATTAGTTTGCTACCTAAAAATTACAGGAAACCTGTTACTCCTAAGAAATCTAACAGAATTATTTGCTACCTTAAATTATATTGGTTAGTTTTATATTAGTTGAGTTGGGAAATACTCGTGTGTGTGTGTGTGCGTGTGCGTGTGCGTGTGCGTGTGCGTATGTGTGTACGCGTGCGTGTGTGTGTCTGTGTCTGTGCGCGCGTGTGGGTGCGTGAGTGTGTGTGGGTTTCTGTCTGTGGTAATGTCCTTGGGACAGCTTTTCTTCCCAGCTTCCGACCGTGGGCAGCCGGAAATCAGAAACCGAGAAGTTCGCATTGCTGTACGTGTCCTGACCGTCGGCAGGCGGAAACCAGGGGACCACGTACAGTCACTGGTGTGTATGTGTATGTGTGCGCGTGTGTGTATATGTCTGTGTATATATATATATATATGCGTGTTCGTGCAGGTACGTATGCGTGCGTATTTTGGTGTGTGTATGTGTGTGTTTTGTCGTGCCGGTGTGCTATAATGGTGTGTGTGTGTGTGTTTGTTGTTTTCATGTTTGTGTGTGCGTGTGCTTATGTCTATGGTGAGGTCCTTGGAACTGTTTCCCTCTCCCGGTTATTGTGGTTGTAGAGTATGTCGGTTCAGTTCCGTGATCTAATGGTTTGTTTTGAACTCGTGTAAATGTGTAGAAATAAACTTTCATGTGCCTTTTATTTCCCGAATGTCTATCTCTATTTTGCTAAATTTAATACAAAAAGTGTTAAAGTTTATATTAAATATTTTGGATACTTTACTATTTCAATATGGTATACCAATTTAACATGACTTTAAAATAGCGATGTTAATAAATGTAAACTACCAAAGCTCCTATAAATCTTTCAGGAGTTTAGCTTGCTAAAAGATCGTTTAACTAACTAAACTATCTAAAATTCTTTTCTATTACAAAATGCTTGCTTAAAGTAGCGCACGCGCGTCACAATGTTACTAGATGAAAGAAGTATGGCAAGATAATAAAGCTTAAGAAGAATATTGTTAACCAAATCTGAAAGTTTTGCAGGATAAATATTATATATTGGAAGCATATGACACTATGTTTCATAAACAGAAGTTAGAGAAATATTAAAAGAAAACTATTTCTTTATATTTTAGTGCCTTGCCATTGAAGCATAGGAGGCATAAAAGTTGCATCGTTAATGTTTTAGGATATATTTCATAAAATAGAATAGTAGTCACTGGGATGCTTTTTTTGTTTTACTACGTTTTTGTTTAAATAATAGGACATGGTGTTTTATGCCTCAAACAATAAAGAAAAGAGCAAGATAGTGTTATAATTATTTAAGCTGAACGTATTTTATAAAGCAAATAACACAATACACAATAAAATAATTATCTTCTAGATAAAATAAAGTATTACCAAATAAAAAGACAACAATTAAACATCATCTTCCACGTCATCTACTGTGTTACCTAATGGATAATCGGACACAGCGGTGTTTGCAGTATGGTTTAGATTCTTATAGAAGTCATGGCAATACAATCGCGTAAAGGGTAGCAGTGCTATAAGGTCTTTATATTTGGCGTCACTTATAGGTTTAGGTGAGTGACAGACTACAGGCAAATTCTCAAGTAAAATGGGATTGGCTCTCTTACTCTTTTTATGCGCAACAGTTTTAATATGTTCCTGTCGAACCTGTAAGTGAACTACATGGAAACGTAAAAAGGGTGCTTGTTGACATTCAATTTTCTACCAACGAAGCGTACAGTTCGTTTTGTAATGAGGTACTTAGAGTCTAGAAAATGTTCATGTTGGTGGCAATCCCAAGGCATTAGAATCTCCAGCTGGCCAATTTTTTTCCGTTTGTTCTCAATTACTGCGTGAGACGTGTTATTTACATATGGGTGTGTCTGTTTAATCAGTTTTTCCGGCAAAATGAGATCGGCTCTCTTATTCCTTTTATGCACAACAGTTTCAAAAATGTTCTGCTCAAAACTGGTTTTATAGTACAATGTACCAATATTCCTGTCGAACCTGTAAGTGAACTTCATGGGAACGTAAAAAGGGTTGCTTGTTAGCGTTCAACTTCCTGTCAACGAAGCGTCCAGTTTGTTTTGAATAAAGGGGCTTAAAGTCTAGAGAACCTGCAATTTTCATGTTGGTGACAACGTACTTGTTGGAGATTGTCGTATTAACTGCTGCGAATCTCAAGATGTTAGAATATCCAGCTACCACATTTTTTTCCGTTTGTTCTCAATAACTGTGTGCGACGTGCAACTTCCATATGGGTGTATTTTTCTTTTCAATTTTTCGGCAAAGTTAGATCGGCTCCCTTATTCCCTTTATGCACAACAGCTTTAAAAGTGTTCTGTTCAAAACTGGTTTTATAGTACAATGTACCGTTATGTTTTGTCAAACCTGTAAGTGAACTACATGGAAACGTAAAAAGGGTTGCTTGTTGGCATTTAATTTCCTGTCAACGAAGCATACAGTTCGTTTTGTACAGAGGGCCTTAAAGTCTAGAATATCTACAATTTTTATGTTGATGACTACGTACTTATTGAAGAATTGTCGTATTAGCTGCTGCCAATCCCAAGGGATTAGAATTTCCAGCAGGCCAATTTTTTCCGATTGTTCTCAATAACTACGTATATGTGTTACTTCCATATGGGTGTGTCTGTCTTTTCAGTTCTCCGGCAAAACGAGATCGACTCTTTTGTTTCTTTTTATGTACAACTGTTTCAAAAGTGTTCTGCTCAAAACTGGTTTTATAGTACAATGTACCGTTATGTTTTTGTCAAACCTGTAAGTGAACTATATGGGAACATAAAAAGGGTTGCTTGTTGGCATTCAATTTCCTGTCAACAAAGGGTGCAGTTCGTTTTGTATAGATGGACTCAAAGTCTAGAAAATCTGCAATTTCTATGTTGGTGACAATGTACTTGTTGCAGCATTGTCGTTTTAGCTTCTGCCAATTCCAAGCCGTTAGAATTTTCAGTTGGCCAATTTTTTCCATACGTTCTCAATAACTGCGTGATACGCTTCGACTTTCATATGGGCGTATCTGTTTTTTCATAAGAAACATTTGATTAATTAATTTGATATGTATACACTTGCATAATAACTAGTACAAAGCAACTATTATGTTTAAATTTTTATTTTGGCCTTAACAGTTATAGGACCATATGGTGACTTCACTAGTTCTGACATTATTATTTAACACTACCCATTTATATAAGGCACAAGCTAGCTCGTTGCCACCTCGTTCACCGTTAATTTCCTCCCACATCATACAGTGCACGACATTGTCATAACCATTGTGGATGGTAAAGTTCAATGTCCGCAATTTTGTTATAAAATGACAGTCCACATATCAGAAGAGGTTTTGGTAAACACTTCTGCAAATCAATCGTTAAAACAACATTTGTCGCATTCGTTTTAGATACTGCTTTTTCGGTGAGTTTCAGTTTGTATCTTTCTGTTGACTCTTGCAAAATGTTTATTGTAATGGGTTTGAAGCAGATACTTTTCAGTATTTGGCACCTAAGATATAATTTCGGCCTTCAATATGTCACAGTCATCACACGTGTCTACCTCGGGAGGTTTGCAGGATAAATAGAAATCTTTGTTGAATATCTCATGGAAAGCCAATTTCTTAGCCACACAGTCTTTTGAAATTTCTTGTTCTGTAACGAATTTAAGTACAAATTGTACATTTTTTTGTATATTCAGCTCTGATCCTAAATATCCCTTTGCAGTTTCTCCCGGCTGTAGTGGCTTTCATATGCAGGTATAGATTATGTGTGTATCCTGACGCTTTCCCTAACAGCTTCTGGTGTTTTGTTAGCTAGTGTGTTTTCCTTGTCTGTCGCTTACTGCAAGATCTCCTGCTTAGTGTTTCCTTAAAGTATTTACAACTACCATATTTGAAATCGTTAGGTGTGTTAAGGAACGTATTATTACACAGCACTACCATAAGTTTGTTAACAGTGAAACTGTAAATTAATGTATTTTGCTTCTCCTTTAGAGCATCTCTGCTTCTGGAACGACTCACTCCGGGAACTTCTACATATGAACGAAAGAGTTGTCGATTTATGTCATTGATTTTGTTTTGGTATCAATAGTTACTAAATATTAATTGTAAACTAAGTCCTGTTAGTTTTGCAAAACACTTCTTGTGGCAAGTGCACGGATGTTTTATTTCTCTGCCACTAACTTTCTTGCCCTTTGCTGAAATGTATGATTTCCTTGCAGCATACGTTTTCGCTTACTTGACAACCATTCATCTTTACGTGACACGCGTTTTCTACCTCCCTGCTTAATAGATTTTATTTCTTGTTTGTCTTTTTTCCCTGTTAGTTATAGATGGTAATTGATCTTGCTCAGGTTCAGGAACAACCGGAATATCTTTTATGTGATTACTACTTTCTTCCATTTTATAATTATACTGAAAACGTTGTTCATCCTCGCACACTGTCTGGTACCTTGACAATGATCGACTATCATCAGAGTCAATCAATGAAGGCTGATATTATTTGTCTTGATCAGAGTCATCAACAATCGCACCAGAGTAGCTGCTGTCGTTGGCATTGGAAATTTCATTTAAGCGCTCTACAGGATTATCTACAACAAGTTATAAAATTTATTAACCTTGCTTCAACAACGGTCACAAATAATATCTAGTAGCAGTTGGGTTTTATGTACAATGTGGCAACACAGCTTTCACGAATATGCATTATTTTAATATTTTTACAAAAGTAGAATTACAGAAATACGTGATAAAAACCAAAAAATGTTTCAATATAATCGATACCCATTATGTTATAAGATATCCAAAAATAGCTCAACATTTTCCTATTAAAATAAGACGACATAACCTAGAATTAATATCAAGGGAATTTTTTTATTATTATCATCTGGGTAGTAAGAAAGTTGGTTGCTATTCTTTTGTGCTATTCACCAGTTTGATCTCATAAGTATAATTTTGTCTGGCTAATAATATTATGTCTCTTGTTTGCGAACTCATTGTTATGATTGTAAACTATCTGCGGATTAAGTAAACAATAATTTATTACAAAACTACACTATTATTAAACTTTCCTTAAAATTTTTTACTTCGCATGACCGAGTTGTAAAGGTTTCTCCTACGCCTACGGGTAGATCCGATACTTCTTTCGTACGTTCTACTGTTCTTCCTCCTAGTTCTACTTCTACTCGTCAGCTCGTATGCTTTAATTGCGACAAACCTTGTCATTTTTTGACATGTGTACTCGTCTTAAACCATTGTTATGGTTGCGGATATAGGGGAGTTTCTCGCTGCAACTATTCACACTATCATCCTACTACTAATAGGTTTTCGAATAATCTTTCAAATTCTGTCGTCACCTCTAGGTGTCTAATTTCTTCTACTTCTAATTCTGCGTTTTCTTCTGCACCTCATCCAGTTTATCCTGCTACTACTATCAATACCTACTCTTCTTCGACAAATATAGCTTTGAACAAAATTTCTACAGTCTCTAGTTCTACATCTGTTTTACTCCTCTTTCTGCTCGCCCTACTTATTCACTCTCAACCCAGACCGTGCCTCTACCACCATTGCAACCCATACTTCGAATTATTGACTTGTAGCTAGATTCTCAAAAGTTTGTTCCCGCTTTCTTAAATGATTCTACCCAAGAAATTCCGGTCGTGTCTGCAAGCACCAATGTCGCTGAAGTAACGATAACTTCTAATGTAGTCAGCGAAGATCCTGTTGAAGTTTATGAACCTGTATCTTTAATGTCTGTTGCTGTTTTTGTCAAAATTTTACCTGTTCCTGCTTTCTTAAATGCTTCGACTCAAGAAATTTTTGTCGTGCCAGCAATAATAGCCGTAGCTGAAGTGAAGACAATTTCTAATACGAATAGAGAAGGCCCTGTTAAAGTTAGTCAACCCGTAGCTGTGATGCATGTTGCTGTTGTCGCCAAAGTTTTACCTGATCCTGTTTCGTTCTCTACTATTGTGAAGGAATCAGTTCCTATTGTGGCTGAAGTTTTGTCTGTTCCTACTCTGTTGGCTAACAGTAATGAAGTCTTACTTGATTCTATTCTTTTATTGGACGTTGATAAAACGTTACCTACTCTTACTAATTTTTCTCATGCTGACAACCTCTACTTGCTTCTGTTCTTTTAGCTAAGGTTAACGAGCTTCTAGCTGATGTTCCTTTGTCTACTGTTATTGAAGTTCCCCCTGATGCTGTTTGTTGTTGTAAGGTTGACGAAATTCTACCTGGTTCTATTCCTTTAGGTAATGTTTCCGAAGTTTTATCGGATTTTGCTCCTGTTCCTAATGTTGGTGTTCCTACAGCCAAAGCTGTTCGCTTTCTTAGCTGTGATAGTGCTAGTGTTTCATCTAACGTCGATGAAGTTTTATCTGCTTCTGCCCCTTTCTCTAACGTAGGTGAAGTGTGCTCTGCTAGTGTTTCTTTTCGTAAGGTTGATTCTCGTACAGCTCATACTTTTTCCTTTTCTACCGTTGACTTTCTTACCACCAATTCTAAAAGCAAACAACCTTCTTCCATAACGTGTTTTGAGTTCCATAAATTACAACAGTCACTACTATCTCCACCCTCGCCACCACTTTCACAACCTCGTGCTACAACTCCTACACCTCCCTCATGGTTCCTGTTTGGCAGAAAACTGCCCAACAGAGTCAGACATTCTTCTATGCTCCTTCCGAACCTGAAGATGTATGTCGGCGAAGTCCTAATGTCTTTGATCTCGTTTCGTTTTCCTTCTAGCGGCGTAAGCGCCTTAAGCCAAATATCTAGTCCTCGTGCCACAGATTCTTATGCCGATTTTGCCGTCTTTAGGTTTGGATTTCTGAACTTTAAGGTTCTTTTTATTTATTTCCCTGTTTGCTGGGTTTTCTTTCTTTTTCTTTTTTTTTTTCTTTTTCTTTAGCCCGGGTAGGTCCGGGAATAGAATAGCCCCATAGTACGAGCAGCCTGTCGTAAGGGGCGATTAAAGCGGTCTAATACATACACATACACGGACGTACATACACACACTTTTACACACACCCATACGCACACACACTCACTCATACATCAATACACACACATACACACACGCGCGCACACGCACACTCATACATAACTACACTGGGATTCGGTTTGATTTTCTTTTAGTACTATTTTTTTTTGTTTGGTTTGGGAAACGGGGTTTGTCTTCTTCTTGTAGTTTTGATGCTGGTATAATATGGGTTTTGTTTGCTTTAATTTACTTTCATGTTATTTTGGATCCACTTTCCTTTTCCTATCCTTTTGCTAGTCTTTTTTGCTGTCGGTCCCTATACCGATTGTGTTTCGTCCATCCGCTCCTGTGGTAGGTGCTTTCTAGTCCGTTTTGCTTTTCTTCGGAAACCGCAACTTAGTCGAATTTAGAACTAGTTAGCATTTCTTTTCTTTGGATCTTCGGTTGTTGCGACTCTTGGTTACCACAGTTTGTAGTACATCGTTTCATTTACCAGCGCTCTTCCTCTTTTCCTCTCGTTCTCCTTTGTTGTTCCCTTTGCATACTTGTGGCTTGATCTTTAGGTCCTTTTTTGGTTTGCACTGTTGGTTTTCTTCCTCGTTCCTTTTCTTACTTTAGCTTTTTCGCGAGAAACCAACTTCTTCTCTTGAGGTTAAAGACTTTACTGTTTTTTCTGAGAAACATCCGTCCTTTGGCGACTCTGCAGTGTCGTTGCCTTTTAATCTTAGTCCTCGTTGTTGGCTTATTACCCATCTTCCCTTCAATTTTTTTGGGTTCCTCCAGTACTTTGGTTCTTTGAGCCGGATGAGAGTTCTTCTTTTTTTTAGGTGTCTTTCTTTTTTTGTTTTTTTTTTGTTTTCGTAAGGAATTCTCTTTTAGTTTTTAAGCGAATTTTTTTGTTTGTTTGGGTTTTTCTTTGTTTTGTTTGGTACTGCCCACTCCCGTACTTTTGCGTTCCTACCCCGACCTTTTAATTTTGCTGGGGGGGATTTGTTTTGTTCATTTTCGGCGGTATTTGGTTATTTTATTTACATCGATTCCGTTTCCACGCATTCATACGTCGACAACATCCTGTTTACTATTTTCCATTTTAAACTTATTTATTTCGAAACATAAAGTTTATGCTAATATTAAATAGTCAATACCTTGATTTAGGTGTCCGTTAACTTGTTATACATTACGACCGCGTGTACATGATTCTTATGTGATTTCCATCTATAGACTCGTTGAAATGAGGTAGTGAACTATCCGATAAAACCATGTTTTCAAGTTTTTTAATCTTGTTTGATAACACCAATATTACTTTGAACTCTAGTTATTAGTTAACGAATCCTTAGAGACCGAAGCCAGCTTACAACTTGGACGTGGGTGAGTCTTTAACCCGATTTCTTTTTTTGTTTCTTTGTTGGCACTGTTTCTGGGAAAGGGTTTTATCCTCATATTTATCGGGTTCGACTCGAAGCCCACACTTGGTAGTTGTGAACATGAGCATCGTTAGGTGAGATGGTACTTATCATTAATATTGTATGTACTGTGACCATCATACATACATAATGGTATACTTTCAGTGGTAATGTCTACAAGGGAAAGGTTTCCATTTTTTTGTGCTTACAAATTTTTCATATTAATTTCCAATTAACACCCAAACTACTTAATGTCTACAAGGGGATGGTTTCCTTTTTTGGCTTACAAATTTTTGATATTAATTTTCAATTTAACACCCAAACTATTTAATGTCTACAAGGGGAGGGGTTTCTTTTTTGTATTTTTTGGGGTTGTACAAGTTTGCTAATTAAGGCAGTGTAGTGTTAATGATTTTTATACGCTTAATTGTTGTATTTAAGATAATGATTTAGAGCAATTGTTTTTAGGGTTGTAATTTCTTGTTCCTTTTTTAGTAATTAATGTGGGGGACCTAAAAACGGCAGCTCGCCATTTTAAGTATTGAATCTTTTATGTTACGTTCATTTTTGGCACTACTGTTCTGGTGTAATATATATATTTTTTTGGCAATTAGAGGTTGTATGATTATTTTTATGAGTGTGTATTTTTTTTTATTTCAGGCCTTTCTTTAATTTTTGTATGTATTATACCCCGCCCACTCACCGAATGAGCCCGGTCAATTTCTTTTTTTTCTTCTTTGGCTTTTAGGCTACGTAAATGTACGTAGCACATGGATAGTGCCATATGTCCGGAAGCAATATGGTATATAGTGTTACAGATATAGTTGTTTTTTTCTGTGATATTATTCAAGTTAGAGGCTCTGACAAAAGCCGTAAAAAGTGAATAGGGATATAAGGTTAACTCATTTTCCCTAAAATGTGGACATAGTGTCTTATTCTTCCAATGTATAGAATTAAAAACTAATATTATAGATAAAAGAATGAAAAACGAATTTCAGAGACATGCCTACCCCTTTTAGGGAATAAAATGATAGCTATATATGTATGTATAAGAGTTCTGACAATCAAAAAGTTTGACAAAAGAAATGTGTTAAATCTGATTGTTTTGATGCACGTCATTTTATATCCCATCAAGTAATGAATATTTTCAAGCGGTGTACCAGACAGTTTAAAATTAATAAAACTTGGTTATATTCAGGCTGAAGAATTATTATCCAATTACTTTCTAAATGAAAAAGTTTTCGTTTACGCAAGCAATCAAGTTGTGGCTTCAGCGAATAAATGGGCCCTTATCATAAAGCATCAGGTGTGTTCCTAATTTCTAAACTTTACTGAGGTACTATTTTGAGCAATGGCGTTTAAAATTTATTATAGAGACTACTTGTTTATAGATCTCCTGGATCTTATTAGCAATTCACATCTTAAACTTAATCGAGATTAAGTTTGTAAAGCATAAGCTGTTAATAGCTGCAAGCGAAGCACACTGTGCATCGTATATAATCTTGTCCATTGTGCAAAATGCTTTTAGAGTTGCTAATGCTAAGAAATACGGTAATTGTGGAAGATCAAAACGGTATCCTGTACTATTTCACGTAGTTTAACGACCCTTAATTACATTCCTGTTGTTCAATTAAATTGCCGGTCTAGAGAATGCTAAAACCATTGCAACTTTAGTAACTTCAATTGCAATCTGATGCTCCAGCATAGCTAGGAGCTTGCGCGTGTCCAATTCTTACATCTACAACCGTACAATTCAATTAAAAGGTGCTCGTTGTATGTAACTATACTTAATGCAATTACAGCTGGCTATGGAATAATTAACTGACTACTTTTAAATTGAACACTTCTTACTACAATGGTTTCCTTATGCAAAAACACTAGTTCAAGTGATTTATAATTCAATTGCCTTTTAGACAGTATAGTGACTTATATTAAAAGATTAATTAAAGGTTTTCCTTGTTTGAATCGTTTTATAACAGCCAATTCTATTTTTTCTTAGAGATTCTTGTGTAACCTCTTTCTTTCTTTTGTTCACTTCGAAATTGTGTAGCTTTATGGTGTCTTATCTTGTACAACCAGCATAACTTTTATCTCTTTGCCAGTAGACCATTTTCAGTGAACCCACCACCACATTTGCACCAGCATCCACATTTGCACCCACATCTGGACCAAAAAGTTTTCTTCGACTAACCATTTTTCATCTTTCGAGATAAATATCTCTTAAATTTTTCATCTTTCGAGATAAATGAGCATCCTCATTTCCACACACGAGATAAACCTATTTTTAAGATTTTTTTTTACCGCTAACATTCTGGACCAAATAGTTTTCTTCGACTAGCCATTGCATCTTACGAGATAAACCTATCTTGTTTGGTATCAATTAACAATAGAATTTTCTCAGCTACCCAAATCTCTAGGAATTTTTTAGATTGCATCATCCCCAAGGGGAGCTACCCCATTTTTAAGATTTCTTACCTGTAGCGACTTTTGAGCGTTCTTATAAATTTTCTTAGTCATGCAATACATCTTGTTAGTTTAAAATTTTACACAGAATTCGAATCTGCAAACAGATTTGAAATCGGACCACGCCCTGCAAAGTTATACTTTAAGCTCTCAAACCTCTAAATTTCGCCTTTGCTCTATAAGCAATACTAACAAATAGTTTTCCTCGTCTAGCCAAGGTAACCAAACAGTTAGAGGTAGTAACACAAAATTAAGAACACAAAAGTTTAATAATTTATTTATAGTTTAATAAACTAATTACAATTTTTACAAAGTATAACATTATTTCCTGTGCGTATCCGAAAGTTTAACCTGTAACAAAAAAGAAATTAATAGGTTGTTTAAATAGACCTGTAACAAAATGAGATTAATGTAAAAAAGAGGAGACGTGTTTTCAGTCAATAAAACATATTGTTGTTAATCCAACAATATGTTTTACCGTCCAGCGACACCACGTGGAGGTAAACACATGCCGCCGGGAACAAAGGAAATTTTAAGGATGGGGGAGGGTAGATATGCTTATAACTAACTTACATACTACTATACACAATAAAATATATACAAATATAAACAACTTAACCTATATCCTTATGCCCCCATGCGTAGGTTGATATGCTTCCGGGGATGACGTAACGCTTGTCATCTGCGCCCGATAAACTGATTTTATTAATAAGCTGTGTATAAAGTTGGTGTTTCTTACTCCGGATTGATACCATCGTATTCATGAGGGCACCAGAATTATTATGTACAATGTCCTTAAAACTATCTACACTAATCCCCGCCACCACACTACGACTAACACCCTTAATTTTTTTCACAATATCCTTTTCTCCTACAATGCAGTACGATTTGGCTCTGCCCACAAACTCTAAAACTAAATCACCGTTGAACTCGTCTTTAAATTTTCCGAGCACTTTCTTGTTCACAAGTGGTATATTGTACTTATTGTTTGGAGGGTAATCACTAGTATCAAAATGCATTATGTTTGCGTTAATGTCACTGTACAAGTCTGGCGTCTCAACACTATAAACTAAAGAGTCTGTATCTGTATAAAGCAGGGACAATCTGGGACCATACAGAGGAACCATGGTACTGTAGTGAAACTCATACATAAGAGTTTTGACAAATCTAAAATTGACAATCCTGCATAGATCGGTTTATTATAATTAACTTTAACACGATCCATCTGTATAATCGCCAGATTTTCCCTCAACACGGTACAACTGTTAAAGTTAGGTTTAGCTATTAGTCCACTCGCGCACAACTTTTTCCCGTCGTGTTCCCATCGCGTGACTATTTTGACATCGACCCTTTGTCCACGTTCTCCATTGTTTTACCAAAACCGCATTGTTCATAAGTTTGAAAAATCTTTTCAAACGCGTTAGCGGCAGAGGTACGGAGATTCGTGTTGAGATCAATGTAGGGTTTTAACCACGTCGACTGATCAAACTCCAACACGCGATGCACAACAGTTAATTGCAGACCGTTACGCAGAGCCTGCTGCAAGTTGCGATAGTGAACAATGTATTTTGTTTTGTTCAGAAGGGTGGCGAGTAGCTTAGGCGTCTTCGAAAACGGCGTTGGAGGTACCATCGATTCAGGGCAGAAAGGCAAGTCATTGTGATCGTTGTGAAGATGTTCTGGATACTGTATATCAACTTCCAAAATATACCCTTTTTCGTGCGTGCTTGGTATATTTAATATTTCATGTTTTATACGATGTACCTGGTCCGTGTTTAACCATCTAAAGCCGCTAATGGGTAAATGTTGGGACATGGCCCATCCGTATAAATTGTTAGCATCCAGATACGTTAAGTACTTGGATGGCTCGTCAGGGTTGTAGTCTTCCATATACTTATTGTTGGCTTTGGCATACCGACAGCTGCACTGGGTTAACCCACCACGTATCCCTTTCTTGATAAAATGTTGCATACTGACATCGGTCAACAACTCGAGCTTCACCCCAGTGCGCTTCAACATGGCATCCCAACTCAAACTAGGAGCAGTCACGTACTGGCATGGGTCTAGATCATAGGTTTTTGTGCAGACGTCTCTGAAGTTCTCGAAAATGTCTGCTAGCAACAAAACGTCTGTTTTCAAATAAAGATCGCTGTATTCCCCAAGCGTTCGGATTTTGAATGTTCTCCATACATTCTGTGCGTGTTCATAATCTGCATACGACACCGCTGTGGCGGTTAGACCGTTGAAGAAAGCATTTTGTGGTGGTAGAGCCTTCTCTTCCAATACGGTAATATCTTTCACGTAGTCGTACGGGAACACACCCTTCCGATGTAATAGAGCAAACTCTTCGGTATTGGGGAAACAGCTCTTTAGTTCAACAAACTGTTCAGCATTCAAGTTGGAGGCTAGTTTATTTAAGCTAGATGCCATGAAGCGTAAGGAGTCTACAAATCTCAGCGTGATAAAAGATTCATCAGTTTCATCGTCGTTTTCCTTATACAATCTAACGTTTTTTGTAAACGATATAAACCTCTCCTTATTATTCGGGATTACAGTAACCCTTTCTTTGTCGTATCCCAACTCTTTCACAATGAAATGTGAATCATAACCGCTTAGGTTATGAAACACCACCGGGATAAACTTTGGAACCGTGTATTTAATGTTGCATTGGGAGTGTGCGGCAAAGCGAAATCTCCCTGAGAGGTGGCAGTGATCCCTCACCCTCTCATTTCCCAAAGGCTGCTTACAGATGCCACACTCCTCAACCATATGAAACAACAACTCATCTAGGGGTTCCATTGGAAGCATGGGAGTGTTTGTTTTTAAAATTTTTCCCAATCGTTGGGCTTCCTCTTTCATCTTTTCCATAAAAACTTTTGCGGCTTCAGGTCCTCTGTACAGCTCAAACTTGTTAAACGAGTCATCGTATGAACATTTGATATAGTATGCAAAACTGAAGGGTTCGTGGTGTTGTGTGCTGTTGGTGAAGGAAGAGGTGGGATCCGGAACTGCAGAGCTAATAGGCTTCAACACACTTTCGAAGTCAGCATAAATCACGAACGGTACCCGCATTTGTTTGTGGATGTTGGTGAACTCGAGGATGTTGTTGAAGTGGTTCGGCATGGTTGTCACCACATGGTTGCAGTCGTTTGTTGAGTGTTGGTGTAATTTGTCTTCGGATGGAAAAAACACCAAGCATCCATCACAAACCCATTTATGCCCGTTATGCTTAGACAGCTGCTTTCTCACTAGCTTCCCCAAATCTTTGATCAAACAGTAGTGGGACTTGCATCCATCCTGAATGTACAGTAGGTTCACATGCCGAACCCTTTTATTAGCGGTGAAATGTAGCGGTCCAACGATGAACTTGCCTTCTACCCCAAAGACGTTGATGCTGATGTCGTTCTGCTCCTCAAACCTGGGAATGTCCTTTATAGGCATCGGGAACAGTACTCCTGTCACGTTGAGCACAGTCGAGTAATGCGGGTAGCTATGCACTCTTTGCGGATTAACATGTCCGGGATTCAGCGCTGCCACAACACACCAGGCAAAACATGCATTGTCTTGATTCTGGATGTTAACCACCGCACACTTGTCTCGAATCCATTTGGGAAGCTCGATATAAGATGAACCCCGCATTGGTTGGTACTTGTTAACATTTACCTCCAAGTACAACACCTGTTTCAGAGTCCATCCTAAAATTTAAAAATTAGAAAAAATTAATAATTGTAGAAACTAACCAGAATCTCGTTCTTGGAACTCATCCGACTTAGCCGACATCCTCTCCATAAAGGTGTTGTAGACCGCTCCCAGGTCACTGGAGGAGGTGACCACAACATTTCGGGTGTTGAAGGATTTAACATCTTCAACACCCTCTACCGCAGCCATCTTGGTGTAACCACCAAATACCTCCAAGTTCACCTTGAGGGAGGTGTGTATAGCCAGCTGTTCCCCGACTAAGGCTATGAACCTCTCCTTCTGCTCGCATAGAAAATCCAATAGACCTAAAAATACAAACTAAGCAAACACAAAATACTTATAAAAATACATACCACTAGTATTAGCATTTTAATTCTGTATGTAGCGATTCGAGTTTTAAATGCGGTCGCTACTACTTCCACACCGCCATCCAGGACGCGGCTAGTATTAGTCTTGTGCGCGTTAGATCGCTGGTGGGCTGCCAAGTTGGCTACATCAACATTGCACTCCACGCATCTCTGCGACTTCTTGGGGGCAGGTCCCTCAACTGTTGGTGCGGCAGGACGTTTGACCCCGGAGGGCCCGGCAACTGGTACCATTACACCATGCTTGGTATCCTTGTGCCGTTTTAGGCTATCCTTCCGTGAGAAGGATGCCGGGCATGCATCGCAGGTAAACAACCCCTTTTTCGTTTCAGGCACCGATCCATGTTGTTGGAGCTGGTGCCTCTTCAAGCTATTGGTTCTCGAGAAGACAACCCCGCAGACGTTGCACACGAATGATGCCATTTTTCTATAAGAAAATTAAAAACTGGTTAAAGACTTTTTAGCTGTTGTAACTAGTCAAAGACTAAACAAAAACTGATTTTATATCGCCTCGTACCATGCTTTTATACCCTGTTGGTAGTTTACTTTTAAAAACCCAGCGTCGTTTAACCTTGAGTAACATTCCAAACTAGTCTAATCACGTCGGTAAAAATTAATTTGCTTCTTGCTTACGCACTACAACTATAATTATAGGATATATCACTTTAACTTTCACTTCTACTCTAATTGTTTACAGACATTTCGAGTCTGAAATTTTTATAAAAGAAAACATTAATGAAGAAGGCAAAGGTCACCTTTCACAATAAACCTTAGAAAGTTTGGGTGATTTCGGTAACAAGGACAGCTCAAATCGTATAAAATACGAGCACGATTCCTCTATGTTCAGTACAAAATACAGCATAAAAGTAGATACAATGATATCCATTAAAGACGGTATAGTAATGTTTCAGCGGAGTTTGAGTGATGCTAGGATTAATATCGAACGTGGTTATATTTATGGTGATGATGTTGGATCATGTTATGACGACCCCAGGTGGATAAAGTTGCAACAAGCATGGACTGTTTGTGACCAATTCGATCGGAATCAAATAAATTACCATGAATTATTGGATAAATTTGAAGAATTAAATTTATTGCGAGACTTTATGGAATGCTTTTTGAGCTATATAGAAAAATTATAATTGTAAAAGTTTTGTATGTGTATTTTATGGTTAAAATTTATAAATAAAAAAATGTTAATATAATTCGAATATTTATCATTCTAAGTTATCCGAGTACAATTTACGCATGCGCAACAACAACCTCGAAACATTTAAAAGGATGAGCTGCATAGCATCCCTCTCAGTCATCTCGGTGAAATCAGTGCAAAGCAATGGAGTCTGCAGGTGTTAATGATGCACAAGTTTCGCATACCGAAAATCTGATTAATAAGTTTACGTATAGTTTAAGTGAATTGGGTGAACACCCTCATAATGTGGAAATTGGGTTTGTTATAAACCAGAGAATAAAACCCGTATTACGATTGGTGTGTAGCAAGAAATATTGTAGCAGTCATGTTCTGGAATTGACATACGAAAATTGGTTAGCATTTACAAATTTTCAAGTGGAATTTCAAATCAACGTATTTTCTCGTGACGTGCTAAACACTCGATTAAATGGTGCACCCGAAACGGAAGATCTACACATACCACTAGGAGCTCCGTTCTTTATCACTCTGTCACCAGTGTCTGGATCAACCGAGAACGAAACGTTCCAGTTAAAAATAATAATGGGTGATAGCTCGATAGTTATAAATGAATTGGAGTGCCGTAAAATATTCCATATGCGAGAGTTGTTTGAGTATCAACTTAAACAGTTGGAAAGTCGTGACTTCCCAGCATTATACAGCGAATTAGTAGGATTTGTTGCTAATTCTAATTTAAATGATTGCGATGGGTTTAATACTATGACTGAAGGAGAGAAACGAATTAAAATCTTGATTGAAGGCGAAGTTCGAATTGGTAATATTTTATTCTACAACGAATTGAATCAGAGCGCACTAAATGCATTGGAGCTGGTTATATGTTTTCCGGATATATTTGTGCAAGATGTGATGCGTACAAGAACATTAGTGGAAATGTTTAGACGTTTAAATTTGTCGGAATCTGAAGATTCTGGTTATGGTGATAACTAGAAAGAGTATAAAAGACAGTCCAAGAGACGTGGATGTAAATGTATTGTTATTGTAAATTTTTTGAAAAAGTATAAATAGACTCGTTGTTTATTTATTTAGTATAGTTTGAGATTTTTTTGAGTAAACACATGATTATCTGTTCTGGAGAGGGTTTAATCAACAGCGTTATAAACAGGTTACCGTTTGAGCTGCATATTCCAGGTTATCAGTACTGCGGTCCTGGTACAAAGTTGGATGAACGCTTAGCAAGAGGTGATCCTGGAATAAACGAATTAGATAAATTGTGTAAAGACCACGACATTGCATACTCCAAGTACCCCGACGATCTTCCAGCCAGACACCGAGCAGATAAAATTTTAGAAGAAGAAGCCTGGGGGAAAGTTAAGTCTAAAAACGCAAAGTTAGGGGAAAAAGCCGCAGCTTGGTTTGTGACAAACGCTATGAAAGCGAAGAGAAAAATGGGTATGGGTTTAAAGAAGAAAATAAGTTTTAAAGGTGGATTTTGAAGAAAATACGATCCGCAATAGACCGAGTTGGTTCCGACAACTTGAAAAAGCTGTTAGATGTTGGTATTCTAATTGGTAAAAAAATCATAAAAGGAGCCGGTGGGAGAAACAAAATTAAAGTCCCACGTATTATACCCGTTCCACAGAAAGGAGGTTTTCTACCATTGATTCCTATATTTGCGGGACTAAGTGCCCTAGGGGCACTAACAGGTGGTGCTGCAGGGATAGCTAAAGCAGTAAATGATGTCAAGACAGCCAACGAACAGCTTAAGGAGAGCGAACGACACAACAGATCTATGGAAGCCATTACCGTTGGGAAAAAAGGAAATGGAATGTTTCTAAAACCATACAAAAAAGGCACAGCATTATTCCTGAAACCGTACAAACAGGGGCGTGGCATTAGTAAAAAAGTATCAAAAAACTAAGCAAGTTACCTCGAAGAGCTCTCACCGATGTAGATATAAGGAAACACGCATCTAACATTCCTCATTTTCGTGGTGTCTTTTCTAGAGATCAGTTACAGAAGATTACACCGCGTGTCAACGAATCGGGAGTGATTAATTTGGATACCACCAAAGGTTCGGGTACACATTGGGTGGGGTACCGAAAACGCGGAAATAGTGTGTATTACTACGATTCGTTTGGAGACTTGAGACCGCCGGAAGAAGTGAAGAGATATTTTCGAGGTTGTAAAATTTACTACAACAGTGTAACGGAGCAGACTTACAACACGTACAATTGTGGACATTTAGTGTTAAAGTTTCTTAGTGACAATGGCTAAAACAGTGAGCGTGTTCGGGTATGGTAATGTCATATCGACAGGATCCATTTACCCACCAATTAAATTGAAACAGGACGGAGAATATGCTTTGGGTCTAGTGGGACTGTACACTTGTAACACTGTGCAAAACATACATCCGGGGAACAACATATTATACTTTAACGATCCAGAGCATCGCAGAATAACCATTTAACCCGGATCATACGAATTAGAAGAAATAAATGCATATATACAGGACGTCTTCAAAAAATGGTTCAGTCAGAAGCCGGACATCAACGAGAACATTGAAAAATATTTTAAACTGAGTGCCAACAATAATACATTAAAGTGTTCTATACGAAGCAGTATACCGATTGATTTTGGGGCAAACCGTAAAAACAATATTGGAAGCATCTTGGGGTTTACCAACCGCAAATTGGCTGCAGATACCGTACATATCGCTAATCAGCAAGTGAACATAATATCGGTCTCAAACATTTTTGTGGAAACCAATATCACCAGCGGTTCGTTCAGAAACAATTTTCTTACCCACAGCATATTCGAATTCAGTTTATCTGTACCACCCGGGTATAATCTGGAAAAGGAGCCTAACCACGTTATATATTATCCGCTGAGCGTGACAGAAATTGATAATATTACAATCAGACTAGTCGATCATTTGGGTGAATTGGTAAACTTTTCACCTGAAACATACACCTGTGTGAGACTGGAAATAAAAAGTAGTTGAAAAAATGCCCATCGATTTTGTATATAAAACACGCTACAACACCCCCAGACGACTAGTAGTGAATACGACATCAAAGCGTCAAGTTGTCGAGAGACTTACAGCAGAAGAAATACGTTTCTTAAAATCTTTGGGGTTAAAAGTTATAAATGATGGGCGGCAGAAGTAAACGCAGCTTAGATCTCTACGGTGATGACCACATTAAACTTGGAAGGCTTAAATATGAGGACGTGCCCAAATTGGATGTGTTTGGAGGTTATAAATTAGACGAAACCATAATAAAGGAAGATTATTATACATATCTTCCTTTTACATTGAATGCAGAAAACAACGATCGAATTTCAATTGAAATCCAGAGCAGTGACAACATCACATTCCCTCATGAAAGTTTTATATTTATAAAGGGTACCTATAAGCCTACGGAAACATTAAGAGAAGCGTCAACAACTGGAGACCCGATTAGAGCAGCAGAACCAGACCCTAAAGCTTACGAGTTTACTAGAAATGCGCCATATTTTCTGTTTGAGGAAATTCAATACAAATTGGGTAATAATCAAATAATAGATGTCTGCCGAATCCCTGGAATTACAAGAACTATTAAAGGTTTAGTATCCATGGAAGAATCAGAAACAAAATCTATTACACATACCGGGTGGAAGCCTGATACCATATTCCAAGATGGACTGTTTAGTTGTGCTATACCGCTAAAAACCATTTTTGGGTTTTTTGAAGATTACAAGAAAACTATCGTCAACATGCCTCAAGAGCTGATTTTAATCAGATCCAAGTCGGATGTAAATTGCTACAAGTCGATTGGAAATACAGTAACGTTCAAAATACAACGTATTTCATGGGAGGTCCCGCATATAACATTAAGTGACTTCGCCAAGGCGTCACTGCTTTCGGAAATGCAAAATCAATCATCTATAATGGTTGCATTCAGAAAATGGGAACTACATGAATTACCGTCTCTAACACAATCAAAGTCGCAAGTATGGAGAATTAAAGTATCGAACGAAACAGAGAAGGCTCGGTGGATATTACTGGCGCTGCAAAATGGGAAGTACGACAGGAAAGAAGAAAATGCTACAAGCTTTACGAATGCCAATATAACCAATGTCAAAGTGTTTTAAACTCTCAGATGTTCCCTCAAGGTCGATTAAATTTGGATTTCGAGCAGAATGACTACTTGCCAGCGTACCTGTCTTATGCATCTTTATGGAAAAATACTACCCGAACAAATCGTCAAATAAATGTTTAATGGACTACAACAGGTTTAAGGACTCACCGTCTTTGTAATCGACTGTCGTCATCAATTTGAAAGCATCAAGGATGCAACTGTTGATGTAAGAATGGAATTAGAAGCTTCAAGAAATTTTGAACCGTCGATGAAGGCTTATGCTTTAATTATACATGACTCTATGTTTGAATATAATCCGTTTACGGAAATTGTTAATAGATTTATTCACAATTAAATATTTTATATATATATTTTAATAAAATTGTATAAAAGCAAGGAATTATTTTGTTTCAATTAGTCTACTTTTATTTGTCGAATGGTGAGCATCTCCACTCTGTACATAAGTTCTAGTTATTTTAGAGCGAATTTACCTCCATCAGAATAGGGTGAAATTGCCTATAGAGTGAAATTGTCCCATAGAGTGAAATTGCCCCCATAGGGTGAAATTGCCCCATAGGGTGAAATTGCCCATAGAGTGAAATTGCCCCATAGGGTGAAAGTGTCCCCGACAGTATTGGTTAGCATGGTTCGCAATTACATAAGAAAACGAAGTAGTGGATACAGTAAAGAAGCATTAGAAAAAACTAAAGAAGAAGTTCGACTAGGTAAATTAAGTATTTACTCCATCAGTAAAAATATAATATACCGAAAGAGACGTTAAGCTATCACCGCAAGCAGCAGCAAAAGCAAGCGTACGCTCAAAGCAATATGGAGACTGCGAAACAAGAAGTTAAAATACCTATACAGAATTATGATAACTTTGCTATTGCTAGTGCAAGAGAGGATGGTAAACATGGTTCATTGTTCCCGTCTAACATACGAGCTATATTCGCTGGGCCATCGAGTTGTGGAAAACTAATGCTCTAATATCTCTGATCTTGCACGAGAATGGACTTAGATTTCAAAACGTTTATGTGTTTTCTAAAAGTTTATATCAACCGAAATACGAATTATTAAGAAACGTTTTTACACCATTAAAAGAAGAAATTGGATACCATGAGTTTGAAAATTACGATGATTTGATCGAACCCAGAGATACCAAAGAAGATTCAATTATGGTTTTCGATGATATACCTGTAAACGAGCAAAGTAAAATCACTCAATTTTTCTCGTTCGGCCGACATAAAGCAATAGATTCGTTCTATCTATGTCAAACTTACGCTAGTGCCTTAAAACATAGACTCAGAGATAACACCAATGTAATCGCATTATGGAAACAGGATGACACAAACCTTCGCCATATCTTTTCGGATCATATAAGTGGTGACATGACATATCCAAAATTTAAAGAAATGTGTTTACAGTGTTGGGGTGACTCAAAACATAATTTTATAACTGTTGTGAAAGATTTTGATTTGGATAAGGGCGGTATCGGAGGAATTTCGACGAGTATATAAATATTTGACATTATTCAAAACAGCTAGTTCTCATCCAAAGTTTCATGATGACGGACGTTAACAATTTTATTGCGAATAAACGCAGTCTTCATCTTATGCAGGATGCTGTACGAAAAAGTTTGTAGCGTACAAAAGGGAGACGCTACATCTCAGCAAAATTCAAAGAGGTGCACAAACAATTGATTGATCCCTTGAAATAACCGCTTCCCAGTTGCAATCGATCACCGAAAAATTCCCACACCTACAACAAAGGTTAAAGTTGAAAACATGGACGTACCTATAAAGAAAATTAAACAACTCGTTCCAGAAGAACCGTTCCATCTTTACTATGCGGATGTGTTAGCTAGAGATGAGGACGAAAATATTGACAAATCAATTTATGGAGTAAAGTATAATGCGGAAACCGATACATGGAGTTTGTGGAAAAGTGTATTGGTAATTAACCCGGAAACTAGCGATATAACATTAAACAATGTGATATACCCTGGTACGAAAGGTTTATACAATCTGCTGGTTTACAAAGACATCAGCCCCGAAGATGGTGATTTTAATTTGCATGAAGATTTGCCGAATTACTTGGAAATGATCAAATCTGCGTCGATTTTAAGAAGAAAGTTTAGCCCATTTGCGGTGCACGATTTAAGCGGATTCCCAACAAATAACAAAAAGTTTAACAAATATGTGCAAAAATATCTCACAGAATTTCAGAGGAATCCCGAAAGAAAACAGCCAAAGAGAAGAAAACAGTCTAAGGGAGCGGGTTTAGGCTTTTCTAATCGGTTTTACAAAAGTTTAAATTCAAAGCCGGTGCAATATGTCTACTGGAATAATGTACATGAACTTGTGGATCGACTGAGATTGTTGAACGCATCCAACCGAGCTGGAAATACAAGCGAGGAAAACATTAACGAGATGGTGTCCATAATAGAAGAGTTGAGAGAAGAAGGTATAATACAGTGAGCTCAGTAAATAATTACACAGTTTTAAAATGCCTATCGACCGCTTCGGACGTTCAGAGCGTAAAGATGCTGATATTCGACGCGGTCCTCCAGGTCGAGGATTTATGCTAACGTTGGATGGTGATGGATACGATATGCAGCAAAGAAGGTTAGTGAATTCATCAGACCCGAAAGAAGATAGTGATTGTGTTAATCAGAGAAGCACTATAGTATTCAAGTCTGGAGAAGAAACAATTAGTTTTCGTAAAAGAAGGCTAGTAGATGTAATGGATCCTAAAGACGATAGTGATTGTGTTAATAAGAAATCTGTAATCAAGCTCGTGAATCAAGCCTTTTCATACTGTCTAAAAAGTTCTGATGATATACAACGTAAAGATAAAGCCTTCAATGCAAGAAACCAGCGTATTGCAATGCTTGCTCAACCAGTTGAGCCATCTGATGCAGTTAATAAACAGTATGTAAATGAAAAATTGGATAAGCTTGTATCTGACTTTAAAACGTTTATACAGTTTTTTATTAATTTGACTGCAACTTCCGAGACAAATGAGAAGGAGCTCGGTCTTGCAATAGCATCGATTTACGAGGCGTCACCAGAAGCTATAAAAAACAAATACTACAAACCAAAGCTTCAGTTTATGTCAAAGGTGCAATTGGATAAAGATAACCCTATTAGTTTAGCAACAGTGTTAAGCAAAAATGAGTAAAGAAATCATCGTTAAGGAATTATTTAAACCTGCAAGAAAAAATTTTCAGCGTCGTCATACAAATCTGAAACATGTGAAACGTGATCTTATCCAATCGGACTTGTGCGAAATGCAGCCTTACTCGCGTGTGAACAATGGGTACAGATATATTATAATTGCAGTGGACTGTTTCACAAAATATGCTTTAGCTGAACCTTTAAAAATAAAACTGGATCAGAAGTCACAAATGCTATGAAAAAATATTGGACAATATGCTGCAAGGAGAAAATAACGTAAAATCAATCTACAAACGGATTTTGGGAAAGAGTACTACAACCGCTGGTTTAAAATCTTATGCAAAAATGTAAGATAAACCATTACTCCACGTATTCCGCAATCAAAGCTAGCATGGTCGAGCGGTTGATTAGAACAATCAAAAACAAATTGTACAGAAGATTTTACTTGCAAGGCAGTCATAAATGGGTTAATATTTTGCCTAAGGTTATGGAAGAATACAATAATACACCGCATCGGGCTATTAACATGACACCTATGGAAGCAGAAGAACATCCGGAAAGAATAAAACTTTACACCGCTAACAGCGTTTCTAAAAGTCACAAGAAGTTGTATAAGGTTGGAGACATTGTGCGTATATCAAAATATAAAGCAGTATTCGATCGAGGATTTCACCCAAACTGAGTACAGAACTATTCAAAATTGTTAAAGCACAACAAACGAGACCGACAACCTATCTGCTACAAGATTTGGAAGGTCGACCAATTCTAGGTGCTTTTTACGAAGATGAAATTCAGCTCACAGCAGCACCCGACACGTACTTAGTGGAAAAGTTTTACGGAAACGGAAGCACGGGCGCGAATTATTAGTGTCGTGGTTGGGGATGGTAAAAGTTGGATTAAGAAAACAGACTTGCTTTAGTATCATCCAGATAATTACCTGGATGAAAAAATCATAAAAGGAGGAGTAAAGTCCCTTAACTGGATATATAGGAGAGATTTGCTTAGAACCCCATTCCCATCTGTGATTTGAAGCAGGAAGCATGTGTTTCATAATCGATTTACAAGGATATCAATACAAAACTAGTGATTTCTATTGCAAGGAGATTGCCATTTTGGATGTAGCGAATAATGTAATATGGCATGAGATACTGGACATGGCTGTGGAGTATAACACCCTAAGTGATGATTTCAAAAGCAAGTTCGGTGGTTAAAGCAAAGAATCCATGGGCTTAGCTGGGATGGACAGTCCACAAGTGGATATACAAATGTAGGCGATTTGCTGAAAGAAGTCATACCCCCGATGCTACTATCTATGTAAAGGCGAACAGAAAAGACAGTTACTGTCAAAATATTTATCAAACAACATTTTAAACATGGAGAGTGTTTTCTCACTTCCAAGGCTCAAAAATTAAGAAGATTCGGTAATAGGTACAATCACTGTTTAAACCATTGTTTGAATAATTTAAGCTGTTCTAAAGAAAACGTATTGCTATTGAGGTCTTTTGTTAATGTATTTAATTTTAATAAAATATTTTGTCAGATTTGTTTTTATTCTAGCAAAAGCATACCTTTAAAATTTGGAAAAGTATATCTGTAAAACAGCGCATTACTTTGGAAAAATTAATGTTTTAAAATACAAATAAGAACCAATAACAGAATACATAATAATTGGTGTTTGCAAATAAATTCAGTTCTACTTTAATAAAAAATGTAAACTTACCTTAAATTTTCCTTCAAAACTTTCCACAAAAGAACTACGCGAAACGACGGTTTAAAATTTCGACGGGCTTACACAAAAATAACTACACGAAACGAAAATTTCAACGAACTTACACAAAAGCATGCGAAACTAATAGAATTTTTCTAATGACACCGCGTTATATACGTTTTGAAATCCGTTAATTATACTACTAAATGAGGTTTGTATTTTCCTAAATACACACTTTTCAGCGCCTCGTGGTATTGGTAATCTACAAACAATTATATCTCGATTTGAAATGTGCGTCATTGAAACATATTCTCAACATAATTAATAGAAAGTCCAAGAAAAGAAATTATAAAACAGCATTCAAATGTTCGTTAAGAAATCTAGAATATTTGTTGGATTACGAGTTACAAATTTATTAATACTACATTGAAGTTTCCGGAATTTGCGTTATAATGCTTCTACCGCGTCACGTAAGGTAATTTAGGTAATTGATGTAGAATATCAATATGTAATAAGACCCATTTACTTTCAGTACTTAATCTGGTTTATTACATTTTGTTAATTCTGGAATTTAGGTAGTTAATGATGTCATACACAAAATTAACATGACTGGTATCTAGCGAAAGTTGTAGAATCATTTTCAATTACGAATGCGTTCTTCTTTCATTACAGGAGAAATTCCATAGATTTCATACCATTATTAACCACGCGATCCTTACACCAAAAGTCGACCTTGCCATTTCTACATTATTGTTAAGCATGCATTGGAATTTTTGGATGCGGTAATTTCTTGTTTAAAGTAACTTAGTTAAATAAAGTGTAATTTAAAATTCATAAATGATTGTATAGTCAGTTATTACAATTGAAAACACATTCAGGGAATAATTTATTTGCTCTATATATTTTACAGTAGCGTTTCCGGACAAAACTTTCTGCTTTTAATTAAAAGCATGCAAGTTTCTGGCATATATTCCTAAATAGAAAATAAGTAGTTGATGTACCGTTGAATGGAGTTCATCCTTGTTTACACAAATATCAGATCCTGCGAACTAGCGTCTTTGTTAATATTATTTAAAAAAATCAATACGTTAGATGGATAAGGTGTTCAGTGGCGGCTATTTTATCAATAAATTTTATTTAATATGTTTAGTTTTATTTTCAACACCAAAATTCTAAGGTTCACAAAACAATTTCTACAACCGGTTTTAAAGACGTTGAAAAAGAGCTAGCCGCGGAGATCTGAAAATTAGAAATAAAAAGATTCGGGTAGCTGAGAAAAATCTAATATTAATTGATACCAAACATGATAGGTTTATCTCGAAAGATGCATTGGCTAGACGAGGAAAACTATTTGTTAGTATTGCTTATAGAGCAAAGGCGAAATTTAGAGGTTTGAGAGCTTAAAGTATAACTTTGCAGGGCGTTGTCCGATTTCAAATCTGTTTGCAGATTCAAATTTTGCGTAAAATTTTAGACTAACAAGATGTATCGCATGACTAAAAAAAATTATAAGAACGCTCAAAAGTCGCTATAGGTAAAAAATCTTAAAATGGGGGTAGCTCCCTGGGGGATGATGCTATCTAAAAAATTCCTAGAGATTTGGGTAGCTGAGAAAATTCTAATATTAATTGATACCAAACAAGATAGGTTTAGCTCGAAAGATAAAAAAATGGCTAGTCGAAGAAAACTATTTGGTCCAGAATGTTAGCGGTAAAAAAAAATCTTAAAAATAGGTTTATCTCGTGTGTGGAAATGAGGATGCTCATTTATCTCGAAAGATGAAAAATTTAAGATATTTATCTCGAAAGATGAAAAATGGTTAGTCGAAGAAAACTTTTTGGTCCAGATGTGTGAGGAAATGTGGGATTCTGGAGGAAATGTGGCAGTGGGATTCCCAAAAATGGTCTACTTTTGCCATATTTAATTATCAACTGCTAACAGTCATTTCTGTGACATTCTTTTAGAATTTCAACTTTTAGGTATGTAAAAGGCTGCAACCTAAATAAATGACTTTCTCAATTTAAATGCTTGTTACACGTAAGGTGAGCAGGCCAGAAAGAAGAGAACGAAATTAGTAACAGAATGTTCACCCGAATTACGATAAGAGATAACGGAAAAAAGAAAGTGATTGCTATGCTAACACAGTTGGAGAAAGGGGGCGGGGGGCGAAAGAACACACAACCCAATTCACCTTGGAAAAAAATGATTAGTACATATACAACCTACACATACGGATAGAACACTAGCCTGTCGATTGCAATAAAATACAGCATTCAACTGATAATACAGAAAAATAAATAGAATAATTATAGAAAACAATATTATAAAACCTACACTATCTCTTAATTCTAATACTAACAGAATTAAATAATCAACAATCGTTTGGTTATTTCTTTTTTAATATTTATGTAATACAAGCAAATCTACATACCGTTAGAGAGTAAACCAATCGTTACCTGTTTCTTATAATAAAGGTAGGCTGCTAAGGGTTTTTGGTAACTGCAATGTACGTATCTCATCATAACTTAACCTGCGTACAACGGCAGCCAGAAGAAATGTGCTGCAACGAAAATATGGGATTTCTATGTCGGCGTCATTGGTTCAAGAGACTACAGTATAATGAAAGTAAGGGCCGCTAGACTTGCGGCCACGTCCCTAATGCTCCACCCGAAGGTACTACAATAGGTTTAAACGCGAAAATAAACGTGCTTCGAATAAATTGATCCTCAAAATTAATCGATCATAAATAAAATGTATAAACGAAAACTAAAGTTGGCGTTTAAATAATGGTATCCCTATTGTTGACTTTGGAGTGTGCCTGATCAATAAGACACCAGGAAAATGTATAAGGGGAGGTATCCGTAATACCAGATAGCTGCCGTCAGCTCTGTTTACGGGGCGACTTGAATGCTCGACTTAAAACTATTTCAATCTAGCTAACTAATATTAACCAATGGATTCAAATTCCTAAGCATACGTCAAACTTATCAATAGCGAATCCAGCTATTTTTCTTACTCTTACTCTTACTCGTACAATGTCGTCCTCCCCGGTGTAAGTATTTTATTCTAAGTTGAACCTAAATTCCTCCCTAACGTTCCCTATGGTTCCCTAATTTTAATTCCAATATTCCTTCCAATAGATACTGCGACCAAGAATAGATGGCAAAACGCCAAACAAAACAAATCAAGCTACAAAACAATAAAAATACAGGCAAAAATATAAATTTAATTGCAATTATAATCCATTTCGAATGGACCTGCACCTTGCCGAAGTTCTAAATTACTAGAACAGCTGAAATGGCTTGCATGTTCTAATGAGCTAAAGAGCCAAACTACAGGTCCAACCAAAGTAGTAGGGTCGTTAGTGAGGAACCTGACTAAGACAGGTCCCCGAAAGAGGGCAGCGGCTCTTTCGGTACTTAGATTGGCAGAGACCATAGGAGTCTGGTATGGCAGTCTAAGACACACTACCGCGATGTGGAAGGCAACGGAAAACCACCACATTATTTCCCAAGTACACAGCGTACTCAAATTGTAACAAACATGATGGCATTCTCTGGGGTAAAAGATTCCGTAGTTAAAATAGTTCCCTATTCGGATCTCCGGGAGGGGACTACTTCGGAGGATGCTATCGGAAAGTTAAAAATAAGAGTCGGGAACATTCTGCGAGTCGGAGCGTGGAATGTTAGAAGTATGAAGCAAGTAGGTAAGCTAGAGAACCTAAAAATCGAGATTAATAGGTTATCACTAGACATAGTAGGATACTGTGTAGAAAATTACTTACAAAAGAACGAAAGAGTACTCATGGTTAGATTAGAATCTAAACCGGTAAACGCAGTAATAATACAAGTATACATGCCCACCTCTAGTTACAGTGACGAAGAGGTAGAAGCTATCTACAAAGATATCGAAGACATATTAAGATACGTAAAAGGACATGAAAATTTAATAATAACGGGGGATTTTAATGCCGCTGGTAGGTGAGGGTAGGGAAGGGGCGGTAGTAGGTTTATTTGGTTTAGGCACGAGAAACGACAGGGGAAATAGGCTGATAGAATTTTGCGACAAGAACAATTTAATCATCACAAACACATTATTTCAACATCATGCTAGAAGACGATATACGTGGAAGATGCCAGGAAATATAGGAAGCTATCAAATAGATTACATTCTTGTTAGACAACGGTTTAGGAATCAAGTAAAAGACCGTAGAAGCTACCCAGAAGCAGATATAGATCCTGACCACAACATCGTAATTATGAAGGCCGCACTTAAATTTAAGAATGTGAAAAAAAAAGTCACATGAATTGCTCAAAGATATCGAGAAAATATCTGATACTAAGGAAGTAGAAACAGAATGGAATAACATTAAATCCAGCCTAGACATGGCGGCCAGAGATTCTGGGGTATACACAAAAAAAAAGAAACCATGGATAACAAAGGATATCCTGAATTTAATAGACGAAAAACAAAAATACAAAAATAAATCAGACGAAACAGGAAAACAGAGATACAAAACCATAAAATGGGAAATAATTCGAAAATGCAGGAAAGCTAAAGAACAATGGATTGATGAAAAGTGCAAAGAGGTACAAACGAAGATTGAAATAGGAAAGACAGACAAAGCATACAAATTAATTAGAATAAATTTTAGGGATATAAAACTGTATAGTAAAAATATAAGGGACGCACAAGGAAACCTCATTATAGAAAACATAGAGAAAGTGGGGAGATGGCATGAATATATAGGAAATTTGTATGCAGGAGAGGAACTAACTGCATTAGAACAGCAATCAGACATTGAAAATGAAGACTTGGGATATCCTATACTTAGAGATGAGTTTGAATTAGCATTAAAGAGTCTGAAAAATGGTAAAGAGCCGGGTACAGATAAGGTGCAAGCAGAAACTCTAAAAGCCGCTGGACAAGCAGTAACAGAATGTCTCTTCCAACTTGTAAGCTATATGTATGAGACAGGTGAGATACCCAAAGATTTCAAACGTAGCATCATAATTATTATACCAAAAAAGAAAGGCGTGGATAGATGTGAAAAATTTCGAACAATAAGTTTGACAACACGCGTGTCAAAAATATTAACTAGAATTGTGAAAAGACCAATGGAAAAACGGGCGGAAGAAATACTAGGAGAAGACCAATTTCGGTTTACGCGCAACAGCGGAACACGGGAGGCTATTTTAGCTCTAAGAGTGATAATGAGAAAACAATAGAAAAAGGAGAAAGCGTGTATATAGGGTTTGTAGATCTGGAAAAAGCAGTTGACAATGTAAATTGGAAAAAATTGTTTAAAATACTCAAAAAGATTGGAATGAGTTATAGGGATAGACGAATAGTACATAGCCTATACAAAAAGCAAACAGTAGTAATAGAATTATAGCAGGAACGTAGAGAAGTAAACATTAGGAAAAGGGTGAGACAGGGATGTCTCCTACCCCCATTGATTTTTAACTTGTACATAGAAGAGGCAATCAATACTGTCAAATGCAGGAAGACATGTGGAATTACTATGCAGGGAAAAAAATTGATATGCTTAGATTTGCAGATGATATAACGGTATTAACGTCTAGCAAGGAAGAGTTAGAAGCTGCTCTTAATGAAATGGAAACGGTTCTAACAGAGAGATACGGTATGAAAATTAACAAAGCTAAAACTAAGACTCTAGTATGCAAAGGTGGTGAAATAAATCAAAAACAAGAATACAAATATGTAACACGAACTTACAAGAGGTAAAGGATTTCTGCTACCTTGGAAGCCAAATAACGCAAGATGGGAAAAGCACAAAAGATATAAAACAAAGATTAGCACAAGGTCGTGCTACATTTAACAATAAAAAACAACCACTGTGCTCAAAGACTACAAACATAGAAACAAGGAAAAGATTGCTTAAAACATATGTGTGGAGCACAGCACTGTACGGCTGTGAAGCCTGGACAGTAAGAGAAGCGGACAAGAAAAAAGTAGAAGCCTTTGAAATGTGGTGCTACAGGGGTATGATGAAGCTATCATGGACAGACAAAGTTAAGAACGAAGAGGTACTAAAAATGGTAGGGGAAGGAAGAAATATGTGGAAAACGGTAGAAAATAGGAGAGATAGGATGATAGGCCACATACTACGGCATGAGGGAATAGTGCGGAATATACTAGAAGCAGAGATGGGAAAAAAAGAAGAAGTGGCAGACCTAGGTTAAACTACTGCACACAGATAGTAAAAGATGTAGGCTGTAGGGGTTTCAAGGAGATGTGTAGGCTAGCTCAGAATAGAAATCAATGGAGGTACGCATCCAACCAATCCCAAGATGGATAAACTAATGACGAAAATTAACTGTGCTTAAACATGATGGTTATTATAAGTAACTACAAGAATTGGTTGTGCAATATTCTCGAATAATGTTAGGTGTGTGAATGGATTTACTGGAAAACCATTACTTCGGCAAATGTCTAAGTGTTGGGATCTTGGTAGCCACAGGTTGCTTAACCCCCTTCACTGAACCTCTGTGAAATAGAGCATAAAATTAGAAAACAATAGAAGGGGAACGAGCTGTATACACATGCTGTGTGAGAATTTCAGGGAACTATGTGGGCCAGCTCAGAATATAAATAACTGCAGGTACGTGTCCAACCAGTTTTGAGACGGAAAACCAAATTACGAAAAAATAAGCGCAGATAAATGTGATGATTAGTATAAACAACTAGTTGTTGGTTGCGAAATATCTGCAACTAATGATGACTGTGCGAAAAGATATATTGGGGGAACTTGGCAGTCACAGGCTGCTTACCTCCCTGCACAACCACTGAAGGTCGGAGAAATAGGGTATATAACTGTAAAACAATAGAAGGTGACAGAACTGCATCTAACAAGAAAGAACAGCGCCTATGAGGAAAAACAACAAACATAGAACAAAAAGAAAATTGTTAAAAGCATATGTGTGAAGCACAGCACAGTATGCCTATGAAATACAAGCAGTCTGAAACTCAGACAGAAAAACGGTAGCAGCCTTTTGAAATGTTGTGCTTCAGATGTATGAGGACGATAGCATGGACAGACAAAGATAATAACAAATAGGTTATAGAAATAGTAGGGGAACAAGGATATCTGGGGAAAAAGAGAAATAGAAAGGCGGAATACATTCTAAGGCATTTTTGGGGAATAGTATGGATATATTACAAGCAGAGATAGGGAAAAAGAGGTAGATGTAGACCTAGATCAGATAGTGATAGATGCAGACTGTGCAAATTTCAGGAAAATCTGTAGGTTAGTTCAGAATAGGAAACAATGATGGTACGCGTCTAACCAGTTCCAGGACTGAAGACCTAATGATAATAATTGATGATGTAATTATAATATAAATAAATAAATATCTAATTAAGCATTAAGCATGTAGCAGTGCATAAAATTGCAAAGAGCACAACCGAAATTATCAGGTGCACTCGCATTAACATTAAGTCGGTTAGCGCCATCATACTAAAAACGTACTAGTTCAAGATTATTGCAAATTTTGCGTATTAATACATATCAATTCTTATGGGAGTACAGCCGCCATAATTTTTATATATACCTCAAATATACATTTCTCCAGTATCCGTAGTTCTAGTAGTGTGCCTACATCTATGTATGTTTTACTGTTAAGAGGGGTATGGGTGTGCACTGTTAAAGTCCTGGGGGAAGGGGCGGTTTTACTCTATTTTGTTTTTTAGTTTAATTTTTAATTTAATTATGGTTTCTGATTTAGCACATTATTTTATCCCGAAGTTTAAAGTTTTGATTTTATACCCGATATTCCGCGCGTTTAGGTGAGACAGTGATTGATTTAGTGTAGGGTTCGTCGTGCAATTTTGACATTTGGATATTTCTTTTTGGTTTTTGTTTTGAGGGTTTACTTTAAATTTGTTATTAAATTGTACCATACGTAGATATCATCATGCGAAGTCAAATTACCTCCTACTACTAAAATATTCCAAACCTTTCCCACTCCCTCACCTTCACCCTCCGATTTACGCGCGGTATCGCCATCCAATCTCTCAACCCTTCCTGCAAATTCTTTAAGCACTGTCCAGATCGCCTTCTGGTTAGCCACATTCTCGACTTCTTCGAAGCACTTTGGCCATGCTAGTCCTTCAACAACCAGTTTTATACCTACTAACCCACTGTTTGCCATCTCAAATAGCACGTGCTTGGCGCTTTCTGAGCTCTCACCACATTTGCAGAGGTCGTTCTCGGTCAATCCAAATCTTCGCCGGTAGACTTTCAGTGCACCTTGTCATGTTATTAGCTGCACCATCAAGCTTCATCTCCATTTTATCTGTGACTTCTATGCTCGTATAAATTTGTGCGTAAACCTGCCCGTGACAGCGTTGCTCCACCTCTCTTCCAACTGTCGGATCGACCTGTCGCGACCCCTTGGGCAATTATCATTGGAAATACTTTGATGAACCATCATTCCTTGTGTAGAATAACCCCCTGGTAGCTACAACCGCATTGAAAAGCATTGGGAAATTGCTGCAAACATTTACGCGGTGTGTACCATTAAATAATGGTGAGCAACGTACAATCGTGCAACATAATTTGGCATCATTGCAAAGAATAAGATTGCAGTGCGAATGGAAACCATGTATGTGCATGCAAGGGTTTCTACATTATAGAATTAATGATATCATAAGAAAAAACTCGGACAAAGCCAATATGTATTCTACGCTCAAGCAAAGCGTTTTGCCATTGTCAATAATCAAAACAAGGTTGTATTACACATCTTACACATGAATTACCTTGCCCATAGGTGGATTATCAAAACACAGAGGGTGTCTCTAGCATGTAAATAGCTAGCTTTACTGTGGCCATCTGAACCTAGTAGACATTTTGAAAGAATATTAGAAAAGTGTAGAACGCAGCTACAGTGTGCCTAGAAAAATTTAACAAACCTTTTGCAAGACGAAACAGGCGTCCTGTACGTGAGTTATTAAAGTATATAAGGTAGCACCACCGCTATTAGTAGAACATATCACACGTCATGTATGTGTGTTAACCAAGTCTAGACCGTGGCCACACCATTACTAGCAAGATGTACCACACGCTTTGTACATGCGTTACCAAAGTATAGGAGGTAATCACACCATATATTGCAGAACATGCCATATGAATTGTACGTGTGAAACCAAAGTATGGAACGTGACCACATCATTACTTGCAGGACACACCCCACGTTTTGTACGTGCGTTGCCAAAATATAATCGTTGGAACGTCACAGAACATATTACACGTTTTGTAGGTGCGTTACTATAGTATTGAACGTTCAGTCATATTTTAAAATTTGCACATCAGTGTTTTTGCACACGCAGGGTTCTTTAAAGTTCCTGTTATTTTACTTCTGATCACATAAAAGCTAACCACCTTAATGACAGGTGGAAGAAATTGTTTCACAAAAACTGTCGCTATATCCAATACATAGCGATGCACTTACACGGGAACGTAATGTAGTATTCAGTTATTAAATTGATTTATATACCCACTACTGAATGCAACGACATACGGGCAAATCTAAAACATGACCAGCGCAGAGTAATGAAATGAGTTATCCGCTTTCTGTGGCGACAGAATCCTCCACTAATTGCAAAGACCCTGACTTTCTTTAACTGGCTAACTGTTAGTATTCGGGAAATGAATGCATGTTTCTTGGTAACTAATTGCGACTATATTTCAAGTACAAGCGGTTCGATTTCTGACACGAACCGCTTGAAAAATGTTAGACGAGCATTTTCCACAAAAATACGCTTTCGGTCGAATGTGACGTGTGTGTTGCCAAGGATGTTAAAGATTTTTACCTTGCTTAGAATAGCAAGGGTTCAGCAAAATCCAAAATTTCCAGGTAAAAAAAACTGGTTTCCTGACCAATGTAATACCTTCTGGTTTGGAGAATCAAATTTAGAATATTCCAAGTACAAATCTGACGAAACCGGTGTACTTAATGTTATCTCGAAATGACGCTTTAACAATTAACCAGAATATTCCTAGCGATAAGTTTGTTTTAGTAAACGATAGTGGAGCCAGGAAGACGGGCGGAATAAGCCCATAAACGAGTTATACTATTCAAGCATGGCGTTGACTAAATGCTAGAGATAGAGGTATAATGATACATTTTTCATTTTGGTTTATAACTTTCTCGGTCATCATTTTCGTTTAGAGTCCATACTGCTAGTATAAATACGATTTACCGCCCAAATTGCTTGGTTTGACTTAATTATATTATAAAATTGGTACTTATATTGTAATCAAAATATTTTTATATTTCATATGTCAAACATAAAAGCGTTGACTTTTATACATACCTAATAAGTAAAATCAACGTATATTTTATATTTACCATAATTTCAGAAAAATGAATAAACAAATGGCTGAATTCCTACTTAACATTGGCGGACCTTCTAAGAAGTTACTACACCCAATGCAAATTGAGGACGTTGGTCTACTGAAACTAATATGTTTCTAGCTACTTGATAATGAATAATTTTGCCTGGCACGGGGACAGTAATTCGAGCATAAAAAACGAAATTCAGTATAAATTGTTGGTTATTTTGCAAAAAGAAAAGCACGTGACCGGTTTCACTGTTCTTGCAGATCATCAAACAGACGCATCTCTTTTTGCAAAACAACCAACTAAGTTCTGGGATTATACACAAATCAAAGTGTATTTATAATACAAACGGTTTCTCATGCGCCCTCTATACTCGAATGTAAGCAACTAACCATCGGTATTTTTTACAAGTACTAACATGATCAGTTTAAAAACTTAGTGAAAAGACAAGATGAAAAATAAATAAATAAATTGCTTACATTCGAGTATAGAGGACGCATGAGAAACTGTTTGTATTATAAATACACCTTGATTTGTGTATAATCCCAGATCTTAGTTGGTTGTTTTGCAAAAAGAGATGCGTCCGTCTGATGATCTGCAAGAACAGTGAAACCGGTCACGGGCTTTTCTTTTTGCAACATAACCAACAATTTATATTGATTTTCGTTATCTATGGTCGAATTACTTTCCCCATGCCAGGCAAAATTATATTAATTATCAAGTAGCTAGAAACGTGTTAGTTTCAGTTGGCCAACATCCTTAATTTGCATTGGGTGTAGTACCTTCTTAGAAAGTCCGCCAATGCTAATTAGGAATTCGGCCATTTGTTTATTTATTTTTCAACTTGTCTTTTGACTAAGTTTCTAAAAATTTTGTCTGGCAACTCCATCTATGCTGAACATGTTAAAACTTGTAAATACTTCCTGTATGTTGTCTATGCTCGAATTGCTTTTCTCATACCAGGCAAAATTAATCATTATCAAATAATTTCAGCTTTAAATCATGATACATATAGCACGGTCCTAATTTTAGTCGCAAATATTTTGAAGGATGCCCTGTGTATAGGTCATTAAAATAAGAGTAGGTACGTTATTTACGTACCTTACATAAGTACATTTATTAATAAAACATTGTATATTCGTATTTATATGAAACTAAAAAGTAATATAATATGATTGTTTGCTAATCCGATAGTGTATTTTGGCATAAACATCTTTTAAAAGATCTCCAATAATTTAAGTTTTTAAAAACTTAGGCCCTTGTGTATGACCTATTATATACAGGATTAGTTATTTCGGTAGATTTCTATACGCGGGTTCGGATATAATTAATTGTAGAAGGTTCTTATTTACGTGGCACCGATGTGACGTCATAGATTTGCAACACCATTACTCTAGGAATCAATGCCTGTGTAACATGCACACGAATTACTGTAGCAGCATACTTCGAACGCATTAATGCCATCCGGGCATGGTGACATGTCTTGATTTCGGTGGCACTGATGTGACCTAACACGTTGGCATCTCCGTGGGCATTGCACTCGGTTTTCTGTATGCACATAAATGGATGCATGGTGTGGCGTCCAGGATTTGGCGGTCACACCGTGCATATGCGTCAAGCTTCCCATACCACGCAAATTCCGTAAAAAAATTCAGCGTAATGATACCGCATCTCATAGTTGATAGTATGGCCGTTTCAGATCTACACCGCCTGAAAAATGCGGATTTAGTGATGATTCCAGTGTGACTCTGTGATTTCTGCTTTGCCATTGCGGTATGGGATCTGATTTTCCTTAGTCTAATTGATGACAAAAATGGTCCATAAATTTCGAGTTTTTCTGTCTAGCTAATGGTAGAATCCAGAGACCATCTGGCGTTTTTGATTGAGTGAGTAGCAACAACCAAGTTTACCACAATTCGGTGGAGAAGAAATTTACCTAGTTGCTTTCAACAGTAATGTGTCCAGATAAAATTTAGAGCATAGTGCAGTACCTACACACTGACTTTTTAAAAACTGTTTCAGGAGAGAGTTTTCAGTACTCTAGAACACGCAAAGTTTAAATCAAGGCTTATTAAACTTAAGACTATCACTTACATCAGAAAATGACTTTTCTAATATTCTTTTTTGTTTCAGGTAAGTTACCTATCATGAATATCAGCTTCAAGGTTAGATTTATGTGCATCAAGCAAGGTATGAAATATTCAACATATTTACAGGGTGGTTGGTTATTGTGCAGAATAAGTACAAATGTCTAATTCTACTGCTAAAAACAACATACACATACGTTCTAGAATCATTTAATTCAATGGTATTCCCAATAAAATTATTTATTCCTTCAATTTAACCGTATTTCTGGTTAAAGTATTAAATTAGTAACTATCCTGCCTTTGAATCGTTAAAATCTAGTAACCTATTTCTAGCACATAAGCAAATGAGAAAATCAAAATGTAAAATTTACTGTAAAACTGTTTGACTACCTCGGAGAAAATAATAACCTTCGCCGAATTATCTGAACATGGGCAAACAATAGGACAGATACAGCGTTATGGAAAAACCAATGTGAAAATTTGATGACATTATTTTTGAAACCTAATCTGCAGCTGATAACGAAATTTTTGTATTGTCATATGCTATTGCAAGAGAACATACAAGTTCTTTAAAAAAGCTAAAACTAACAAAAAATTAAAGCAGTAGATTTGTTCAAACTGTTACATACATCTTCAAAAGTGTCTGCCTAAAAAATCTAGTTAAGACCTTTACAAAGCTAAGTCCCCGACAAAAGCTTATTATGTCCTACGGTACTACCTTTAAACCAAAATTTCATTCTATCATTATTCCAGAACCTACATCGAGACCTGTCCATTCTTTAAAATTAAATTTGAAGATTAATATTCTTGGCATGAAAGTTATTTTAAAACTAGTTGGACCTAAAAAAAACAATTCAATTTGATCGGATTCCATTCCATCTTCGTTTTGATCTTAGTATGAATTTCCCTATTGCTATTAAAACTTCGATCAAAACTCCAAAGAACAGAGTAAACAAATCGAAGATATTGCGTCAACATGATCGAATAAACAAGATGAGAAATAATTCCTTTATCACAAAATGATCAAAATGCTGTCTCAGCATGCCCGAATGATCAGATTGAGTTAAAGATTTTAGAAACCACAAAAATATATGTTCTCACGGAAATATGAAGAAATCTCTACCCGAAATTCTGAAGGATTGCTAATAGTTATACTAAAGAACTGCGTTTCACACATTATATCTAAATAGAGCCAATATGAGTATCAAAGGTTACAACGAAAGAGAATAATTAGCATTAGAAATAAAATCAGATAATTAAATTAAATTAAAAAATTTTGAAATTTCAACACCCCGTAAATCGGAAACGCAGCGTTTGCGGACCTATATTTAATGAATTTTTAGTCAATAAATAAGTCAAAGGATTACACCCTTCCGTATGTACATGATATTTAGGAACATCCGGTATAAAAACGCGTGACAATTTTTGTAGTTATAGGAATTAGTATTAAAATAGTTCAATTTCAAGACTTTGGAGGATAAAAGTCATTTGATTCAACTCATGAACGGTTTAGGTGTGACATCATCAAAAAGAAAGCGATAACGATATTACTCAGTGGGTGCTTTTAGTAGGTTGTCGATAAATATCTTCCCAAGACAAGGCCTTTTTCAATCCACAAAGAAAAATGTTACAGGTAAAAATGACGTTACGTTGTGCGTTTCGATTTGCCCAGGGGGAGCGGAAACCTCGTAACATTTTTGTATGTATACCGACTAACGTTCGTTGGTGTGGGCATGGGTTCCTGTAAACATGTAAAATTGTTCGACATATTAAACTACCTTAAAGTACCCACTTACTTCGGAAAGCTATACTAATTGTTCAAAAGTAAAGGCCGCCAAACCGTCTTGACCCAGCAATTTCTTTGATACATTCACTACACGGGAGACAGTTATTCCGGAGAGGTTTGCTTGCTTTCGATGTTCTAAAATTTCGTCACTTCATCGTTCGTTTTCTTTACCGTACCTTTAGAAAACTCCACTGCTTGATTTTCTATTATATTGGTACACTCTACAAAATAATGGCCTCTTCCACATATGACTTCATCATTGGAGTTACTAGAGATCGTCGCACCGGGATCATCTTATCTACAATATAACTAACTCAAAATAAAATTCCATCGAAGTTTAAACTCTATTAACAATAATTCTCGATAATTTAATTTTACGTACATTAACCTTAAAAAACAACCCTAGTATAACCTCCGATGGCCAGGTATTATTAACAGAACTCTTAAAGAAACATTAATTGCAAGTAATGCTACCATTCATTACATTATTGTTATTACTAAATTGTGTTTATAATTCAAATCCTACTACTTGGAAATGCTCTTCATAATCATACTTAGAAATACATAGCACAATAACAACTTCTTCTTTCGCTGTTCCAAGGTCTTATTAGAATATAAAATTCACACGGGAAATTTACTCACAGTACATCCTACAATTAAAGCTTGCGTTTCACTTAATACGCATGTCCTTCTTAGCGTTCTAAAGAGTTTAAACTTTTTTCCAATAATATTATACTTAAATACAAACAACGAATTCAGTTATTCTACGAACCAATTACAAATATATTTACAAGTTTACATGTACATATTTAATCAAGCGTCAACTAGATTGCAACAAGAAAGGTTAAGAGCAGTACTCACAATTTAGTATAGAGAGCTTTTCCAGGTTACTCCACTGATTGACTTATTATTTTGTAGGTACGTTAGTTTCCCCATTCCAGTGATATAATATTCAACAAATATAGTTGTTGAGTGAAAATTTACTTTTACCCTCTTAATATATCCCCGATGCGATTTAAATCTATGAAAAAATGCGTGTTTGAATTTTTTGGTAAATTCACCCAGTGAAGCTCAAAACAATTCGCAATTGTCCCAGGAACCCTTGGCCTACAATGCAATTGCAAAAGTCTTTAGGAAACTAATTGCATGGGTTGCATCAGAATTGTGTATTTGAAAACTGTCACGGAAAAAGAAGGTGAATTTCATAAAGTTGTTGATATAATGCGTTCCTTAAAGTTACGGTGACAACAAAGTGCTCCGGTGTAGCTCACATGAGCTGCAGGACGTACGTTTAGCTAACCCAGCAATGGTCTATTAGGAACGACTAAAGATCTCCAAAACTAAAGTAACAGCTACAAAGAATAAAAGGGCGCCAGGAACAGTCAGTTGAAAGGAAACCACGAGAAATGTTCCACGATTCTCGGACACACCCTAAGTAACTCACTATACCAATAAATAACACTTTAAATGAACAACAGAACTAATTTAATTAAGTAAATATTAAATCAAATTAACATAGGCCAAACTAGGCCTACCAACAAAGCAAACAAGCAAACAATATAACTCTAAATAATACTTTAGCATAGGTTAATTTCAGTAATAAAACATTTAGATATCTCAACCTTATCTGGACACAAGCAAGGTTCAAGCAGGCCCAGTAAGGTTACAGTTTACCTAAAAGAAAATAATCACAGTATACCAAAACAAGAAGGTTGCGCAGATTTTATGACCACAAAATGTAGGTGCTATTCATCAATATATACTTGGTTAAAAGATAATAAAATAACAGAAAACATTTAGATATCTCAACCTTATCTGGACACAAGCAAGGTTCAAGCAGGCCCAGTAAGGTTACAGTTTACCTAAAAGAAAATAATCACAGTATACCAAAACAAGAAGGTTGCGTAGATTTTATGACCACAAAATGTAGGCACTATTCATCAATATATACTTGGTTAAAAGATCAGTTAAATACACAGTACTCGTGAGCAGATTTACACACTACTTTTTAGTATTTGCATTAAATGTGCACAAAATGGTTCAAATAAAAATAAATTCCATTACTTGGAATTTCTATAAATATTTAAACAGGGTATGAGAAATACTACCTTCACCAATTATATAGACTAAATAATTCAAATCATGATAAATGGTAATGGTTCAATTTTAATTATAACTTAAATCACTTACACAACAAAAGTGTATGCATGGTTGCCAGGCATTAAAATAATAAAGTATAAGGGTTATTTAATATGTGAAATTTATAAGTGCCAGCAATTTGGGCTTGATGCAACATGTAAAACACAATATAATGACGGTGTACAACCTCGATAGGTAATACCTACTACAACAGCGATGATGCAACTTCGTCAACGATTCCGCTGGATGCGTATTGAGAAATTTTCTGCAATCTGAAGACGAACCTCAACAGGAAATTCGATTGAACTTGAACAGGAATATTACTTCAATCATCTAACCATTACAGCATATGTAGAAGCTTGGATTTGATGTGGCGGAAAGCTTTAACAGGCACAAAATCCAAATAACGAAGAGAGATCGAACTAAAATTAAGAATATAACACTAAAACTAGGGTAAACTTCAACCCCCAATAAGGTCAAGGACTAAGGACAAGGGCCCTAAAAAGATTCCTATATTAATTACAGAAATCAGTGCATTATTACATTTACCACAACATGGGGTACACAAATAACGCAGAAATAACAGCTGGTTGGTGTCAAAATTAATTATCGTGCAACGAGGCACACTATTTATGTATTGAGAACTGGCAACACTGGTATCGCCAGGTGAAATTGAAATTGCCATCGTAAAGTTTGACATTGTTGAGGTTATTGGAACTCAGAACGTTTTGACGTGCGAGCACTATTTGTGTTTTTTGCAGTGTTTAAAATTTCATCTCAGCCAAAATATTGAATTAACCCGCCAAAGTTTTCGAGCTATGATTTATTATGATTTTCAACGTGGTGTAACTTAAGAACAATGCATCAATCAACTGAATTCAACTTTTAGCGATAAAGCGTCATCTACAGCGACTGTATATCGTTGTTACACTGAATTCACACGTGGACGTAGTTCGCTCACGGTCGAAGTTAAAGAAGTTCGTCCAAAATCGGTCGTTGTGCCGGAAAATATCGATGCTGTGCGAAAACCAAATGAAGAAGATCGTCATGTGACACATCAGGAAATCGAGAGTTGTTTAAGCTAGTATGACCAGCATACTTAAGATTTTACACGAACATTTGTTCGGAGGCTGTGTGCACGTTGGCTTCAGCATTTGTTGACAGATGCTCAAAAAAAATGCTGGTGTCGATTGATGCTGTAAAATAATTTCAAAATTCAACTGTGGTGCATCCAAAGCGGTATACAACATCGTCGCAGGTGACGAGTCGTAGATTTATGCTTATGAGCCAGAAAGAAAAGGCCAGTTGGCAGTTTGGGTGTTTCAATGTGAAGCAAAACTAACAAAAATTGTTCGTTTTCGAAACTTTTCTAGTGAGGCTTTTACCAGAACAACACTAGCGTATCTAACTTCAAATTGGGTTTATCCCTGGGTATGTTAGAAAAGGAAAGCAAGTCACATACATGTGTCAAGATACTTATCGTGTCAGCCTTCGGAAGCGAATTGACACAGCATCGCCGCGGTAGTCAGCCACAACAATGCTACTACCGTAATTGCAACGGCGGTCTACATGCAAGAGCAGTTGATCTACATCAAAGAATAATCGGGCTACGCAACAAGCAATTTAGCCACCAGCTAAGAGCTTAAGAAGGAAAAATCTTACTAATATTAGCAACTTAGGAGCGCTTACCGATACACATTAAATCTACACATTGAATAGAGGAGAAATGTGCATCGCTCTTGGAGTAACAGAACGAGTAGTTTTTGCAAGTGCATCAACGCACAAGCTGCAGAAGCAAAGTTTAAAAGGAGTTCAAAATAACACGAACTCGAAAAGCAAACATCCGCGTTATTGAAATGCAATTGAAACTGGAAAACGCAGTTTTACCGGAGAATAGTAGAATATATTATTTTGACCAATCTTTAGATGAAAAGCCCACTAGAACGCAATTATACGTTATCGAAAAATATAACGCGTTCATGAATACCTAAACAGGATCTTGACTAATTAATTGTAGCATAAACTTGTCGTTTCAAAACAACTATTTTTACGTTGGGAAATTCTTACAAAGAGTATTTATTATTAATTATGCGGAAGTATTTAATAATACACATATCATTTATACGAACGGATAATGAATTAACATGGGATTTGAGTTGAAAATTATGGTAAAGCAAGCTTATTTGAACAGGTACAATATATCGGGTATTGTTGGAGAATTTAATACTAGAAAGGAATTTATGTAAATAAAATAACCAATTATTGCCTAAAATGAACGTAACAAGACCTTAAAGGCGATTATTTTGAAAAGCAATAAATGTACTTTTCATCAAATTCTTTTGTTTATTCTTTTTATTCTCAATACATAAATAGTGTCCCTCGTACAGGGCATATACGATCACATCAGCCAAGACGTAATTAATCTCTAAATCAACACAAAATGGAAAACTAATTCAAGTTCGGGGTACTTGCAAAAATTCGTCCATAAAATGTTATCGGTAGGAGCAGGACCTCAAAAACGTCGTACATCCAGCAAGGCTGACACAAAAGAGACCGCGACCTTCCACATTATAAAACATCCAGGTTTTAATTTAATTATTTCTCTACGATATACCAACTTTTTCACATTGATGCCAGGACATAAACGTTCAACATTAACAGAATGCCAAGGTTATGAACAACACATAATGACAAGATACAATTGACAGCTTGTCAAGTAAAATGCGATTCAAGGGATATAAACATGAGTTAATATCGAGAATTATTACAAATAATACTACAAATTATAAGAGACCTATGGCGAGGCGTTACAGGGCTTAACATTACGTAACAACACTTCTCTCGTAGTCGTAATCAAAGGTTTTTTTTTTTAATTGCATTAAATTTATAAGACGTTTATATAAATTTTTCAGTGACTTCTTCTTCGTATTGTTAAGAGCAAGAACAGACGAGCGATTATTGTAGTCCGACAATCGTGTTGCAAAGGATTAGCAACTGACGATTTTACTAATGTGCACACACATACCACAAGTTGTCACGTATGTTCAATAGAAAAATAGATTTCATAGAGGTAGTATGTTTTGCAGTACTTCTTGTGTGGCGCAGAAGAAAAATACGAAGACGATTTCGATGCAGCCAATACTCAGCCAATGATTAACAATAGGACAATTTCATAACATTTATACAGATTTAAGAGCTCATCCTGACAAATTTTTTAATTACTTTCGGATGTCTGTGAAATCATTTGATGATCTGCTTATGTTAGTGGGTCCAATGATCAATTTTCAACAACAAATATGAGAAAAGCCGTTTGTCCAGAAGAAAGATTAGCAGTAACAATTAGGTAAGTATAAAATATTTTAACTATTTATTATTTAATATTCTGAATATACACATCAGTCTATATTATTTTATAGTTTGCCAAGCTAATATATGTCATTACTATCTGCGTCGTTGAACGGCAATTTTATTGAAATTAGTACGTCTATAATTTCATGAACAATAATTTTTGTTTTGCAGATATTTGGCAACAGGCAATGGCTTTGCTTCTCTCCATTATGAATATCTTTTAGGCAAAAGTACTATTGGTTGTATTGTGAAGCATACATGTACATGTATCTGGAACGTCCTGCATCCTACACACATGGGAGAAAAATCCGAAATAGAATGGGACTATTCTACACATACACAAATTTTCCTAATTGTATCGGTGCACTTGACGGAAAACATATTCGTATTACTAACTCTCCTGGATCGGGATCTCAGTATTTCAACTACAAAAACTTTTATTCTATTAAACTTCTTGCCCTTGTCGACGCCGACAACAGTTTTACTGCTATTGATGTTGGGGCCTATGAAAAATCCAGCGATTCAAATATACTCGAAAATTCAGTTACTGGTCAAAGAATTTTTAATTATAGGTTGACCAGTGCCAGAAGAATTGTTGAGTGTGCCTTTGGTATACTAGCCAATAAATGGCGGATTTTCCATAGGGCGATGGAAGTGCATGTTGAGTTTGCACAACTAATAACACACTTGTTGTGTTCTACATAATTTTGTTAGCAAAAGAGATGGAATTCATTTTGAAGACGCTCTCTATGAATGCTCACTTGAGAATATTCCAAGACGGGGGACTAGGGCTAATAGTGGTGGAATTGCAACTGGAGAATATTTTGTTGATTACTTTAATTCCCAACGAGGTGAAGTAAATTGGCAGTATAACATAATATGTTGTTTTAATTCTTGTACTCGTTCACGATGATTATACTGTGTGTACGTAAATCTTAGTAACAAACATGTTACTTTAATTGTTAGTGGTTTCTACATGAAATTTTGGGGTTTTTGCGTGCACTAGTTTTGGGAATAAACAAAATTATCTTAGACATCAATAATAAAAGAAATCAAATTTGGTAAGAAAATTTACGGAAAGGTTGTATTTTGTTACAGTTCCATATACGGTAGTTGTTTTCCTTGGAATAGATAGCAATAAAACATTTTTTACTATTTAATAACATTGTAACTGTAAGTATAAGATAAGGTATTAAAGTGTCAAATTACATATTATAATTCACTGAGAATATGTCGCTACTGTCTGTATTTTCGAGCGATGCTTTGGATAGGCTTGGGGATGAAGCTGAACATGCCGCGCTAGATTGCGGGTGAAAATTGGTACCCTGAAATGGCCATGAAGTGGAGAGCTGATTGGAATACCGTGGTACTTCAAATTGTGGATGTTATGGGGGCTTCCTCCTGTTCGCTAGTATCATTTGATGGAATCAAGGACGACGTCGTTTTTCCCTCGTGAAGAGTTGTTAAAAAAAATTAAAGTTGTTCAAAATATATGTATTTTCGTCGTTTTTGGCTTCCACTACCATACGGAATTTTTTCTGAGCTACAATTTCTCTTCTGAAGTAATCCCGCAAAGATTTCCATCTTTTCTGCACTTCTTTACCTGTAATAATAAGGAAATGAAATCCGACAAATACACAATTCTGTGCTACGAAAGTTAAGCATTTTGTAGAATCAATAACATAAAGACAATTTTGGGAATTAATAAAATTATCCAAACACTAACAAATTCCCATTTGGTAGGGAATTCACAAACGCGTTGTATACTAAGAATATTTTACAAAGTTATCCTACCTTTTTCGGTTTTGCATTGGATTCCAAACCGTTCCATGTTGGTATAATTTCAATACATACGTCTTCCCACATTTTCAGCTTCAAATTACGGTCGCTGTAAGCAGGCAATTCTATATTGTAAAGCCCAGGCCGTTTCTCTACTGCTAATATTAATTGTTCTGTAAAGTCACCCATTGCAGTTCGCTATACGCCGTACCTAGCAATACTAATTACTGAAACAGTCACAAATTAAAATACAAACATATCGCCTGCCTGCACACTCACGTTGTGACCTGTTTGTTCGATAGTCGCCGACTATCGCCCGACGACTATTAAGACGCAGGAAAATGGAACGTGTTGCATCTTCCGCGACAATCGTTCATAGTCGCTGGTAGACGCCACATAATCGTAGCTCATGTGAACGACTACATTCACTATAGAAATTTTTATTTACAGTACAATAATCGCTCGTCAGTTCTTGCCCTTAATGCATCCACTGTTGGTTTAGGGCAAGAACAGACCTGCGATTATTGTAGTCCGACAATCTTGTAGATGTAAATAAAAATCTCTATAGTAAATGTAGTCGTTCACATGAGCTACGATTATGTGGCGTCTACCAGCGATTACTAACGACTATCGCGGCAGATGCAACATGTTCCATTTACCTGCGTCTTAATAGTCATAGGGCGCTACTTGGCGACTATCGAACAAACAGGTCACAACATGAGTGTGCACCCAGGGATGTGTTTGTATTTTAATTTGTGACTGTTTCAGTAATCAGTATAGCTAGGTACGGCGTATAGTGAACTGCAATGGGTGACTTTACAGAACAATTAATATTAGCAGTAGAGACGGCATGGGCTTTACAATGTGGAATTGCCTGAATACAGCGACCGTAATTTGAAGCTGAAGCTCTGGGAAGAGGTATGTATTAAAATTCTACCAACATGGAACGGTTTGGAATCCAATGAAAAAACCGAAAAAGGTAGGATAACTTTGTAAAATATTGTTAGTATACAACGTGTTTGTGAATTAACTACCAAATGGGAATTTATTAGTGTCTTGGATAATTTTATTTATTCCCAAAATTGTCTTTGTGTTATTGATTCTACAAAATGCTTAACTTTCATAGCACAAAATTGTGTATTTGTCTGATTTCATTTCCCTATTATTGCAGGTAAAGAAGTGCAGAGAATATGGAAATCTTTGCGGGATTGCTTCAGAAGAGAAATTGCAGTTCAGAAAAAAATTCTTTCTGGTAGTGGAAGCCAAAAACGACGAAAATACATATATTTTGAACAGCTTCAATTTTTGTTAACAACTCTTCACGAGCGGAAAGCGACGTCGTCCTTGGTTCCATCAAATGATACTAGCGAACAGAAAGAAGCCACCACAACATCCACAATTTGAAGTTCCGCGGTATTCCAATCAGCTCTCCACTTCATGGCCAATTCAGGGTACCAATTTTCACCCGCAATCTAGCGCGGCATGTTCAGCTTCATCCTCGAGCGTATCCGAAGCCTAGCTCCAGAATACAGACAGTAGCGACATATTCTCAGTGAATTATAATATGTAAGTTGACACTTTAAAGTCTTATATTATACTTACAGTTACAATGTTATTAAATAGTAAAAAATGTCTTATTGCTATATATTCCAAAGAAAACAACAACCGTATATGGAACTGTAACAAAATACAACCTGTCCGTACATTTTCTTACCAAATTTGATTTCTTTTATTATTGATGTCTCTGATAAAGTTGTTTATTCTTTATTCCCAAAACAGGTGCACGCAAAAACCCCAAAATTTTATGTAGAAACCACTAACTATTAAAGTAACATGTTTGCTACTAAGATTTACGTACACACAGTATAATCATCGTGAACGAGTACAAGAATTAAAACATCATATTATATTATACTGCCAATCGACTTCACCTCGCTGGGAATTAAAATAATTAGCAAAATAATCTCTAGTTGCAATACCACCACTATTAGCCCTAGTCCCCCGTCTTGGAATATTCTCAAGTGGGCATTCATAGAGAGTGTCTTCAAAATGGCTTCCATCTCTTTTGTGAACAAAATTATGTAGAACACAAGTATGTGTTATTAGTTGTGCAAACTCAACATGCACTTCCATCGCCTTTTGGAAAACCCGCCATTCATTGGCTAGTTTACCAAAGGCACACTCAACAATTCTTCTGGCCCTGGTCAACCTATAATTAAATTTCATTTTTGAGCGCTAAGTTGTCGGTTTGGATATGACCTCAAAATGTTTTTGGATAAGGCAAAATTGTCTTTTTGTTAATCGTTGACTGAGTATTGAATGCACCGAAAATCGTATTCGTTTTTCTTCTGCGCCGCACAAGAGGTACTGCAATACATGCTACCTCTATGAAATCCATTTTACTATTGAGCATACGCGACAACTTGTGGTATGTGTGCACACATCACTAAAATCGTCAGTCGCTAATCTTTTGCGATACGATTGTCGGACTACAATAATCGCTCGTCTGTTCTTGCCCTAAGGGTCAATCTATGTATGTAGTTATATAACACCAGTTATATATAGCCATCGTTAGCAAAATAATTTTTTAAAATTATTCTTTTAAAATAACCTCAAACGATATTTTAACATTTGGCAACTCTAGGGTTGCCTAACACGAAGTGTTGATGTAGAACCATAAATCCCTTTGCTGAATCTACCTAAGCACGGTATTACGTTGGAGTTAGTTTTACTAAAATTTGTGTAGGTAGTAGCTGCTTGTGCTTACTGGCTTTTAAATTTCAAGATTACATTAACAGAGTCAGTTAGTAAAGCTTCCATTTGAATGAGAAGCTTTGTTCGACCATTTAAGTAGCAGCTAAATCTAAATATTATTTCCATCCCCGAAACGAAACTACAAGTAAAAATTACTGATTCTAAAGACATAATCAACGCTTACGCCCACGGCAAAGCTTTTGTAATATAGCTTCCTCGAGAAAACGTAATTCATACCTTTTGTTCTTCGATAATTTCAGCTTAAAGCTTGTAAATCCAAAAACAACTAAACTATCCCATTTAACTCTTAAAGCAAGTATATTTTTTCTTGATTGACTTGAAGCAATAATCGCCACAATTTTTTTTTTATAAAAATAAATTACTTTATATGACTATTATATCGACAACCGGAATACAGCTGTCATACACATAAATATGCATAAATTGTTACGAAAAAGAGTGTAAATGAAGGCTTAAAACGCACCGTTGTGCTAGTATTATGTTTCTATGGCAATATCGACCAGACAGGGCTGTAAGTGAGGGCGATCCCGCGAGTCCTCTAGTAGCTGATATCCAACCGCGCTACAAGTGTCAACCAGTCCATGCCCGTTTAGCTTTAGTCGCTGACACGGTTAACACGGTAGTGGATCCGTCTCAGATTTACCGATTCGGTTACGTTAAGTGAATAGTGCTACACACACACACAAATACAAGAAGCTTTCAATATAGGATCTGTGTATTTTAAAATTTTGGTAGGGGAATATGAGGGTTTACAGTATTTTAAACGCATTTTTCAGACGATAGCATTTAAAAAAATACTCAGTCAGTAGTTAAACACGAATTTGTAAAGTAAGTTCCCGAAATAGCAAAGTAACAATGTTGTGTGACTAGTGAAATGAGAATTTACCCCAATTGCCTTTGCTATCATAAATAATAAATTGCAGAAAAGCTCTCACGTTAAGCGGGTACTATATTTATTTTAATAAAAGCGGATAAGGGATGACTAAGTAATCATATACTACGAAATATTAGTAGACACGTAGAAGTAAGAATTCAAATTTCAAGCCAAAAAATTGTTATTACTAGCTCAAACTGAATGTTCGCCAGAAAGAAGGCCAAAAAAACCGTTATAGAGATGAAAAAAATTTAGCTCATCAAGCCTAGGCGTTCTTTCAATTGACACGTGAATTTAAAAAATTTACGTTAGAGATAGCTACTGACCCAATAGCGAAATCATACTACTGCTGTAATGTACTTGTTGAATTGGGTTATTACTTGTGTAACTATTGATACTTGCAGTGAATTTCAATGTCTTGCGAAGAAAGCAAACGCATATTCCATAAGTCAGATAATTCTACCCAATTGTACTAGTAAGTAGTTCATTTTCACCTATTCGCTTGGGCAAACAGGTTGCATTTCGTAAAAACAAGAGTGCAAACCAATTTCGTTCTTCTATGATATATAAAAGGAATTGCTTAAAGATTGATAAATTATTTTACCTTTGTATGTTATAGGATGTCTTGTATCCACAAAAATTTCTTTCAGTGACGCCAATAAAAAATAGGTTTCAATTGATTTCAATTTTTACTGATTAGTCACGGAATGATAAGTTTTATTCGAACGATCGTGGCTTCTCAAACGTTTACCATAAACTAGTCTAAAAAATTTCCGTTCTCTTAATGACATCGGTTCAAAATTCAAACTGCAAATATAGAAGAACTTTATGAAGATTGTGGCATTGGGGCTTATATGAATTGTCGTTAGATTACGGTATGGTAGAGCAATTGGTTTGAAAAATAGTAAGGTAGAACGGGTGCGTGTAACATAAATATTCCAAAACCGACAGCATCAGCAATAGAAAAATGTAAACGAATCTGGGGTTGTAGCTGCTACAGAATAGGAAGTATCTGAAAACGGAAGGAAAACGCGGAAGTTGAGCAAGAATTTGATCGGAATTTTTACTGTTCAGTTTCTAACTTTTGCTGCTGAAGTTGGAGGTCTGTTTCTATTTTTAAAGTTTTTAATTTTGGAAGATTCATAATCGTACATTATTTAGAACAAAGCGATTGTAATTTCTATATAACGCCTTTATTATAATATGAATTCTGTTATACATGAAGAATTCTTACAATTAAAGATATACTTTTATATTTTGACGGAGGGAGTGTGAAACTGTTTGAATGACCTGGTATTGAGAATGTTAGCGATGCAATAGTAATCTAAACCAGAATATTTCAGGGAAGTAACGATGATAATATATTTTACCCAAAACATTTTGGATGCCGCTTTTAATACCATCAACGATTTTTAGGACTCTAACTCCTTTTTTTCTACATATAACGGTTTCCAAAATATATTTTTACCCTCAACTAGAAGTGAGTGCCTTACTCTTAGAATAGCTCTTCTCTTAGGCCAATTTAAATACACTTCAAAATTAGAAATCGTTCCGAGGAAAGTTGAATTTGTAACTGCAAAAATGTATTCATTTTGAATTTGCTACCATTTTTATTACAAAATTTTTAGAAACAGATGGCTATTGCATAAATAGATTTAGAAAAAATTTAATTTTTAGCCTGTCCATAATTATAATATTTAAATCTTTTCAGTAGTAAGCTAGACGGGAAAGGTTATACTATTGAAATGCTAAAAACCACGAAATTCTTATGAAGTACATAAATGACAGATAAGAAAAATCTTATCCAATAGAACGTAGTTTATGAAACAACGATAAAAATAATATCGTACGAAAGATTCCAGCTAGAATATTAAACTAATGTTGTGTATAATTCAGTATCTAAAACTGCACCCTAAAATTTCTTAGCTGTCTCATTTTATTTTACGAAACTTATTTGATCATTTAAGATTCTTGAAATAAGGATCTGCGTAGATAACGGACGTAGTGTTAAATACTAGACTGCAACGTTATTCTTTAGTAATTTTTTACCGATAAAATGAATGTAACTGCAACGGTGCAAGAGTGTATTCCTACGGAAGAAATAATAAACATGAAAAAATAAACATTTGTCATGGCTAAAATAAAAAAAATTACGTTTTACTAATCACTTACTCTGAAAGGTTTTATCTCTTGTTATAATCAAGTGCCAAACCGTCTTGTTTGAGCACTTCTTTTTGATATTATTCCTACACGGTTATTCCTACATAGTTATTTCGAATAGGTCTGCTTTGCTTCTGATTTCCTAAATTTATCACAGTATATTTTATTTTTCTCTACAGAATCTTAGAAACACTCATTAAGTTTTCATTAATTAAACATATTTTCAAAATAAAAGCCTATCCTGAATACGACTCCAATACCGGGGTAGCTGGATATCCTTTCACAAACTTAGCTATCTGAACCTATATTATAAATAATTTCAAATAAAACTCCATCTAAGCTTAAATTCTATTAACATATAAATTCCTAAAATTTAGATACACATATATTAACCATAAACAAAAACAAACCTAGTATACTGGCCAGATATTACTAAGAAAATTCTACAAGAAAGACATTAATCCATAACCAATACTAACATGCCATCGCTCTAGTTTCTAAGATTGATCTATTTGAAATTTTAAATCCCAATTCTTGTTACAACAGCACATCGAAAAACAGCTCCATATCAGCATTTTCATTTTCCATTCCAACGTCCATTAAAAACACTGAATTTTTACTCTTTTACCAATAACAATTTCGCCAATAAGTCTTACTTTTAAACCAACATACATATTCCATAGCTAATTTAGTCCAACAAAGTAATTACTTTTATGATTTGTTAATTTCCACTACAAGAAATACGAACTATTTACAACTTAGTTTCAAAATTCACAAGTATATAATTATAAAGTATAAACATAACAGTGTTTTAATTAATCATTTAAAAGGTTAATGATGTTCAGAAAATATCAGCTTTCCAATTTTTTGTACCTCAAACAACAGTTTCCTTAACACAACCAATTCACCTTTTTTAGCTGTACACACAGGCAGCTCCTTTGTTATACTACATGAGTTTTCATAATCCCGCGCACGGATGACTTTCCTTGCCAAATCTGTAAGCGAAGTTATACAAAAGCTCGCACACAGTTTAAATTCCTTTCAGAGAAGTTCATGTTACATCTTAAAGCTGCGGCTCGTATACTAATTTTTAACTTGTCCTTACACCAACACTAGCAAGGTGGTCCTTTCGCTTTATTACCTCCTCGTTTGACTACATTTTGACATTTCTAATTACCTGCTCGTGAATAATAAATTAATTCTGCTCTGTCAGGTGCCTAAGTGCCGCCATTTCTCCCACAGTATAAAAATTCTTTCTCACATTGTAACATTTTATCTAAGCTATTCCATTTACTCTCCAATAGTTTTGAAGGCTTAGGTGGGTTTCACCAATAGGTACGACCTTTCTCTACTTTTTTAACGTTTTTTAAACTTAACATTAGCACCGCACCACAGGAATAAAGTACCAGTTTGTAGAATTTTTCCAGCAACTTTTTTGTATATTGCATTAGTTCTGCAATAATTCTGACGACTCAGGTGCGTTTTACTTATAGTTTAGGTCTATTTCTATCTTTTTTTAATATTTTCGAAACTTAACTTTAGCACCGCATCACAAGAGTAGAGTACCTGTTAGCCAACTTTTTAAACCCATTTTATGCTACATATCTAGAGTTCTACAATAATTCGGACGACTTAGTTAGGTTTTGTTAGAAGTTCCGGTCTCTTTATTTTTTAGCATTTTCAAAACTTAACTTTAGCACCGACATGCTAGAGAAAAACACTAGTTAGGCAGCTTCTTCAACCTATTTGTTGTCACATTTAAGAGTTCTATAATAGTTTTGGTGACCTAGGTGTGTTTTATTGAGAGTTTTGACCTTAAATTTTTCAACATTTTTGAAACTTAACATCATCACCGCACCACAAGAGTAAACTACTGGTTTGCGGGAATTTTCATCCTATTTTTTGGTATATTTCTAGAGTTTTGACGATGTATGGGGGTTTCATTGATAGCTCCTTCCTTTCTGTGCCTTTTTAACATTTTCGAACCTTAACTTCAGCACTTTCAAGCACAAGATGTTATAGTTTCAGAATAGTTCTACAGTTTCTGATATATATTTTAACAGAAGTTCTGCTTTCTAAGTATTTTTAAAAATTTTTTGAAGTTTTGCGACAGCACCACACTCCACACAACCAGAGTAAAGTATCAGCTTGCTAGCTATTTTAGCCTGCTTTTTTAGCATATTCCTATTGTTCTTCAATAGTAACGACGATAAAGGTAGGTTTCATGAATAGTTCTGACCATTATTAATTTTTTTAACATTTTTTAACCTATACTTCGTCACCGCCCCACAAGAGCAAGGTGTCAGTTTGCAGGCTTATTCAACTTACTTTTTGGTAAATTTCTATAGTTGCAAAATAGCGCTGACGACATAGATAGGTATTATCTAAAGTTACGGCCTTATTTATTCTTTTAACATTTTTTAAATCTTACTTTCAGTACCTCACTACTAGGGTAAAGTAGCAGTTTGTCGGCTTGTTCAACCTATTTTTTGTCATATTTCTATAGTTACACAGTAGTTTTTAAAACATAAGTGGGTTTCATTGAGAATTCAGCATGTTTCCATTTTTCAACATTTTCAAAATTTAACACCAGCTCAACACCACAAGATTAAAGTACTAGTCTGACGAATTCTTCAACCTACCCTTTGGAATATTCCATTAGTTCTCCGATAGATTTGACAACTCAGGTGGGTTTTGCCCATAGGCCCGACCTTTCTTTATTTTTTTAACATTTTTTTAAACTTAACATAGCACCGTACTACAGGAGTAAGGCACCAGTTTGCTGGATTTATAAACCTACTTTTTGGTATATTACATTACTTCTGCAATGGTTCTGACAATTCAGGTGCGTTTCATCTATAATTCATGCTCTATTTTTTTTTAATATTTTTGAAATAAACTTCAGTGCCGCATCACAAGAGTAGAGTACCTATTTGTCGGCTTTGTAAACCTATTTTATGCCACATTTCTATAGCTGTACAATAATTTGGACGACTTAGGTAGGCTTTGTTGGGAGTTCTGGCCTCTGTATTTTTTTTTAACATTGTCGAAACTTAATTTCAGCACCGCCATGCAAGAGTAAAGTACCATTTAGACCGCTTTTTCAACCTATTTTTTTGTCATATCTCTATAGTTCTATAATAGTTTTGGCTACCTAGACGGGTTATGTTTAGAGTTCCAACTCTTTGAATTTTTTAACATTTTTAAAACTTAACATCACCACTCACCACAAGAGTAAAGTACCGGTTTGCCGGATCTTTCAACCTATTTTTTGGTATATTTCGGTATAGTTCTATAGTTTTACAATAGTTCTGACGACGTATATGGGTTTCATTGATAGCTCCGTCCTTTCTCTGCTTTTTTTAATATTTTAGGACTTTAACTTCAGCACTTTCAAGCACAAGATCTTATAGTTCCAGAATAGTTATATAGTTGTGATATATATTTAAGCAAAAGTTCGAGTTTCTAAGTATTTTTAAACAATTTTTGGAGCTTTGCGGCAGCACCAAACTCCACACCACAAGAGTAAAGTATCAGCTTGATAGCTATTTTACCTTGCCTTTTTAACATATTCCTCTAGTTCTTTAATAGTAACGACAACAAAGGTGGGTATCATGGATAGTTCTGACCTTTATTAATTTTTTTAACATTTTTGAACCTTTACTTTGGCACCGCTCCACATGAGCAAGGTGTCAGTTTGCAGGCTTATTCAACTTACTTTTTGGTATATTCCTATAGTTGTAAAATAGCACTGACGACATAAATAGGTTTTATCCAAAGTTACGGCCTTATTTATTCTTTTAACAATTTTTAAATTTTATCTTCAGCACCTCAATACTAGGCTAATGTACTAGTTTGCCGGCTTATTCAACCTATTTTTTTGCCATATTTCTATAGTTGTACAGTAGTTTTGAAAACATAAGTGAGTTTCATTGAGAATCCGGCCTGTTTCCATTCTTCAACATTTTTGAAATTTAGCACCAGCTCAGCACCACAAGAGTATATCAGTCTGTCGGATTCTTCAACCTATCCTTTGGAATATTCCAATAGTTCTCTAATAGATTTGACAACTCATGTAGGTTTCGTCCATAGACCCGACCATTTTCTATTTTTTTTATTATTTTTTTAAACTTAACATTAGCACCGCACTACAGGAATAAAGCATCAATTTGTTGAATTTTTAAACCTACTTTTTGGTATATTACATTATTTCTGCAATAGTTTTGACGATTCAGGTGCGTTTCACCTATAATTCATTCTTTTCCCTTTTTTTTTACCTGTATGCCGGCTTTTTAAGCCTATTTTATGCCACATTTCAAGAGTTGTATAATAATTCGGACGACTGAGGTAGGTTTTGTTGGGAGTTCTGGCATCTTTTTTTTTAACATTTTTGAAACTTAATTTTAGCACCGTCCATGCAGGAGTAAAATACCAGTTAGGCAGCTTTTTTAACTTATTTTTTGTCATATTTGTAAAGTTCTACAATAATTTTGGCGACCTAGGTGGATTTTGTTTAGAGTTCCGACTTCTTTAAATTTTTTAACATTTTTGAAACTTAACATCAACACCGCACCACAAGAGTAAACTACCAGTTTGCCGAAATTTTCATTTTATTTTTTTGGTATATTTCTATAATTCTGCAATAATTTTGATAGTTCCATCCTTTCTCTGTTTTTTAACATTTTCGAAACTTAATTTTAGCACCGTCCATGCCGGAGTAAAATACCAGTTAGACAGCTTTTTAACCTATTTTTTGTCATATTTGTAAAGCTCTACAATAATTTTGGCAACCTAGGTGGATTTTGTTTAGAGTTCCGACTTCTTTAATTTTTTTAACATTTTAGAGACTTAACATCACCACCGCACCACAAGAGTAAACTACCGGTTTGCCGGATTTTTCAACCTATTTTTGGGTATATTTCTATAATTCTACAATAGTTCAGACGAAATATGTGGGTCTTCATTGATAGCTCGGTCCTTTCTTTGTTTTTTTAGTATTTTCGGACTTTAATTTCAGCATATTCAAGCACAAGATGTTATAGCTCAAGAATAGTTCTATAGTTTATGATATATATTTTATCAAAAATCTTGGTTTCTAACTATTTTTAAGCAATTTTGAAAGCTTTGCGACAGTACCACACTCAGCACCACAAGAATAAAGTATCAGCCTCAATAGTTCTGACGACAAAGGTGGGTTTCATGGAGAGTTCTGACCTTTATTAATTTTTTTTAACATTTTTGAACCTTTACTTCGGAACGCTCCATAAGAGCAACGTACCAGTTTGCAGGCTTATTTAACCTACTTTTTGGTATAATCCTATAGTTGTAAAATAGTGCTGACAACATAGATAGGTTTTATCCATAGGTACGGCTTAATTTATTCTTCTAACATTTTTAAATCTTAACTTCAGCACGTCACTATTAGGGTTAAAGTACCAGTTTGCCGGCTTTTTCAACCAATTTTTTGTCATATTTCTATAGTTATACAGTAATTCCGAATACGCAGGTGGACTTCATTGAGAATTTGACCTGTTTTCATTTTTCAACATTTTTGAAAATTAATACCAACACATCACCACAAGAGTAAAGTACCAGAGTGTCGAATTTTTCAACCTACTTTTTGGCATATTCCATTAGTTTTACAAAATAGTTCTGACGATTCATGTGGGTTTCATCAATAGTTCCGTTCTTTCTCTATTTTTTAAATGTTTTTAAAACATAACATCAGTACCGCATTACAAGAGTAAAGTAACATTTTGCCGGATTTTTCAACCTACTTTTTGGTATATTACATTAGTTTCATAATAGTTCTGACGACTTGGGTAGTTTCATCGATAATTCAGGTGTTTCTCTATTTTTTAACATTTTCAAAGCTTAACTTCAGCTCCCCACCACTAGAGTATAGTAGCAGTTGGCCCGATTTTTCAACATACTTTATGATACATTACATTAGTTCTGCAATAGTACTGACGATTCAAGTGTGTTAAGTCTTTGATCTATTTTGCTAAATGAGATATTAATTGTGGCCTATTGGTAATAACTTCTACAGTGTTTCCTATCAGATTTGGTGAGTAATAGTTCTTGGTTTTTATACTTGTAGGAGTCTAAAACGATAATCTCTTCTAGTAGTTTTGTCTTACAGTAATCCTCAAATAGCTCCAATAATGCGTGGTTTGATAATAGATATATGTTATTACAGGAAATGATTTTATATATTGTTTCTCTTGCAATTGCAAGGTAGCAAGAGCACGTCCCTTATGCCCTTTCTTTGCTGTAACTATTTGCTTATTACAGGTACTAGACCCTCTTTTTTTATAACCGTGTTCACACATAAAATGCGATATTTTTTTCTGAGGGTTTCTAAGTTCTCCCTTAAAATTCATTTTGTCTTTTTTTGAGCTGCGTCCATCTCTCATTGCATTGCCCAGGAATAAACCCCTAGCTTTGTCGGAAGACTGCCTTTTGTTTAACAACTTGATTTGGGAAGGGGATTGTGTAGTCACCCATCCACTTCAGGGTGAGATTACAAATTATGTTTCACCGTTTGTTTCCAAAAAACTTTCATGCATGTAATATCCAGGCTACATGTGAAAAAATTTGTATGTAAAAGTAGGACAAACATTTGAAAAATAGTTTTAGATATATTATTTTACTTACCCAGGAAGTTGTCGATAACCAATGAGCATTTAATTCTTAGCTACCTCAATGATGCGAACTACATCCTCCCGACAGAAGGGTTTACAAGCTACAGGTTAAATTCTTTTAATAATTACAAATGAAAAACACCACTAATGGTATGCGATTTTGACACATGACAAGCGGGAAATAGCCGGGATATCATGAATAGCGCAGTATTTGCAGACGTACTTTAAAATTTAAACAGCAATTTTCTGCTAAAGAATACGTATTATAAACCTGAAATGAATCTGGGAGATTAAAAACGCAAGCAGAACCGTTAATGGAGATATAAAAAATTTACTTTAATAACCCTAGAGTACTGCATTTGTAAACGCACAAATTCAAGCGTCCATAAATGATTGTCGTAACATAGAAATAAATTTTCTTGCTCTAATTTACATTGGGGTAAGATTACAACCTACATTTCACCAAATTATTGATATTTGTCGACTAATTGTATATCTCATCACAACAGCAGTCATTACCACAAGTTAACGTTACTCAAAGATATGCTGCTTGCTTGCGACCCTACGGCGTCGTTCATCAATCAAAATTATTGCAATTTATAAGACAGCCTGTGGTAACTTCTCTTATAATTTACTTAATTCAAACCATAAATTAGTTTTATCTTTGAAAAGGAATTTTAGGCGGTTCGTTTTGGAAATTTGCAAAGTGGTCTCTCGGCACAATGTATTATACTTTAGCTTCAAACAAATCCAAATCAGTAGTTTGCCCGGAAAATATAGTTACTAGAAACCTTTTTTAAATATTTCATTTCTGAAAATACAAAGCACAAAAACAATACAAAATATTAAACTTGACGTCCTAGTAAATAATTATTGCCATAAACAACTCCTTTGAAAAATAATCAATACAGAGCTGTCCTAAACTGCAAACATGGTTATATGTTATCACTAACTTTGTTCAACATAAGAAATCCTATAGAAAGTTTCATATCCAGAGGCTTCCCAAGAATTGAACAGTACAATATTATATAAACCAAAATTTAATCTCTTTTTAAATAGTACGCCTAAATTATAACGCTTCAAAACTCTCCTGGGAAGATGACAAATACACTTGAATAATTGAAATGATTATGACTTGTGTGAATAGATACAGCTGAAAAACTGAAACCTAATCATCATGATATTTGAATAGGGTTAAGGTAGAAACTACATCTGCAGCACAAAAAAGTTTGATACTTTGAAATCGTTAAGTGGAAGCTGAAACTTAAACCGGCGGGCGCCTCGTTAGTTTCTATTGAGTTCTCCCTATCGAATCATGAGAATATCGCAAAACATGAACAAACAGTGGGCACCACAATCTAGAGCAAAAATCTTAAAACAACTTGTGTGTTGCAGCACCAAGGCTCATCCTGTTTTGTTCTACAATAGAACCATTTAACCCTTTCACTAGCAAATTATTGTCTTTGCAGAAAAAAAATTGATAATTGACATTCAAAGTCCTCGATATTTTTAAAGATTTTTATTGAAGGTCCCATTGTTAAAAATTAACCAGTGTTGGGTTTTGATCGTGTTACTAATAAAGACATTGTGATCAATGGTTGCAAACCAATATAAATATATTTCATCATCATTAGGTCTTCAGTCCTGGAACTGGTTAGACGCGTACCGTCATTGTTTCCTATTCTGAACTAACCTACACATTTTCCTGAAATTTGCAGTCTGCATCTATCGCTATCTGCATGCGAAAGTCTGATCTCGGCCTACCTCTACCTTTTTTCCTACCTCTGCTTGTAATATATCCCGTATTATTTCCCAGAAATGCCTTAGAACGTATTCTGTCTTTCTATTTCTCCTATTTTTTTTGTTTTCCACAGATATCTTTATTCCTCTACAATTTCTATAACCTATTTGTTATTAACTTTGTCTGTCCATGCTACCATCCTCATACATCCGAAGCACAATACTCCAGAAGACGTCTATCTCTTTCTGTCTGCTTTTCCTGCTGCCCCTATTTCATAGACGTACTGTGCTGTGCTCCACAATTATGCTTTCAACAATTTTCTTCTTGTTTCTGTGTTCGTTGTCTTTGAACGTAGCTGTTTTCTTGTTGGATGCAGTTCGGTTACCTTTTATAGCTTTACAGTTATATACCCTATTTCCCCGATATTCAGTGGTATGTGAAGTAACCTTTGGTGCCAAGTTCCCCCAGCACTTGAACCTTTGTCGAATTAATAGTTTTTCCAATATATCCTTTCGCCCAATCAACATTAGTTGAAGATATTTTTTATACAACACCTGTAGTTGTTTATAATAATCATTAGATTTAAGTGCACTTATATTTTCGACATTAGGTTTTACGTCTTGAAACTGGTTGGACGTGTGCCTCAACTTATTTATGTTCTAAGCTAACATATACAGTTCCCTGAACTTCTCACGGCAGCCTATATACAGCTCGATTCCCCTTCTACTGTTTTCTAATTATATGCCCTATTTCACCGAGATTTAGTGGTATGTGAAGGGGGCTTAAGCATCCTGTGGCTGCAATGGATCCCCCAATACTTAGACATTTGCTGTATTAATAGTTTTCCAGTAAATCCTTTCGCACAATTAACATTAGTTGAGCATATGTCAAGAACAATACCTGTAGTTGTTTATAATAATCATCATGTTTAAGTATAGTTCTTTTTTCGTCACTAATCTTTCCATCTTGTGGCTGCTTGGATGCATACCTCCATTGATTTTCATTCTGAGCTAGCCTACACATTTCCATGAAGTTCCCACATCCTACATCTTTCACTGTCTGTGTGCAATAGTCTAACTTAGGTCTACTTCTACTTCTCTTTTTCCTATCTCTGCTTCTAGTATATTTCGCACTATTCCCTCATGTATTAGTATGTGGCCTATCAATCTGTCCATCCTATTTTTTACTGTTTTGCATGTATTTCTTTCTTTCTTCACCATTTCAAGTACCTCTTTGTTCTTAACTTTGTCTATCCATGTTAGCTTCATCATACATCTATAGTACCATACTTCAAAGGCTTCTACTTTTTCCTGCCCGTTTCTTCTTATGTCCAAGTTTCACGGCACTACAGTGCTGTGCTTCACACATATGTTTTAAGCAATCCCTTTCTTGTTCCTATGTTTGTTGTCTTTGAACACAGTAGTTGCTTTCTCTTGCTAAATGTAGCACGACCTTATGCTAATCTTTGGTTTATATTTCTTGCGCTTTTCCCATCTTGCGTTATTTGGCTTCCTAGGTAGCAGAAATCCTTAACCTCTTGTAAGTTCTCGCTACCTATTTGTACTCTTGTTTCTGATTTATTTTCCCCTCTTCTGCATACTAGAACTTTAGTTTTAGTTTTGTTAATTTTCATACGGTATCTCTCTGTTAGAACATTTTCGATTTCATTAAGAGCAGTTTCTAACTCTTTTTTGCTAGATGTTAATATCGCTATATCATCTGCAAATCTAAGCATATCAATCTTTTGTCCCTGCATAGTAACTCCAAATGTCTTCCTGTATTTGACACTATGCATTGCCTTTTCAATGAACAAGTTAAAAATTAATGTTTTTGCTATTTTTTGGACCTGAAATGCATTGATGCGGGAGTGGGTTCCTATGAAAAAAATTATGAACAAAAATAGAAATGATTGAAATAAAAATAATAAAAAATAAAAATTATAAAAAAACTAGTGGAATTAAAAAAACTACATTCACATTATCACTTATTCTGAAAGGCTTTTTCTACTTTCATAACTGAGAACACCAAGCCGTCTAGTCACAGCAATCTCTTTTGATAGTATTGCTGCACGAAAGACGGTTATTCGACTATGTCTCCCTGGCTTCAGTTCCTTAAATCTTATCACCTCATGTATACCTTTCGCTAAAATATCTTTAAACACCTATTATGTTTAGGTAAAATTAAATAAAATTGGAAAATAAAATGCTTTTCAAATACGAGTATATCACTGGGTTAGTTGAATATCGTTTACTGTAACTTAAATTTTATCTTAGTTCATAAATTCAAATAAAATTCAACCTATTCTGGAACTTCTAATATAAATTAATTGCAATGTATACATAAGTACGCTTAAAAATTTAGTTTCGTAACCTCCTAGCTAGGTATTTCTAAAGATCCTAAGAGAAAGTGTTAATCTAATCCATCAAAAATCTTTTTCCGGCATTCAATATTAAATTAAATGACATTTATAAATCCCAATATGTATTTAACAATTATACAAATGGCTTCACTATTATTTTGTCCATTTAAGATTAGTTTTCTCTTTGTTCCTCTGATTTATATTTACCGTAACGTCCACGCGTTATATACTGACAAACCTTGCAATCCATAACGTTGTATGCAATAACAATACACCATTATCTTCAAAATACTTTCCCACTTTAGTGGAGCGACGTATTTACGCCTTTCAAATAAGTTTCATCAAAAGTAAAAGGTATAAGGAATGTAAATTAATAAACATCAACTCAACGCTAGCACGAAAGGTACTAAAATTTTAATGTTCTCTAAGAAAAATCTTCCGGCCAAAAATATCAGCCTCCATCGCCAAAAGCAAGACATTATATAAGATTGAATTTGGCTAGTATCAACTCAACCGACATCAATCAACAGTAAATACTATGCTTAAAACAATAGTGCTTCTTTGTAGAGTCCAGACTGCGTTTTGCGCTTTAATGAAAACGGAAATTCAAATTAGTAGGGTCAGAAATGAAAGGTTATAAGGAATTTAAAGACGCTTAGTACCTACAATTACTTATAACTATTATTTTGCTTTGATGCCAAGCTTACTGAAGTACAACATTTTTCAAAATAACTATTGCACGGGCGTTTATTTATTTTTGATATATTAATGATTACTTATATATTTATTTACTTATCTATTAATTTACTTATCTACTTATTTATTTATTTACTTGCTTAGTTTCGTTTTTGTACATTTTTATTTATTTACTTTTTCTCTGAAGTGCAGGTGCTTCCAGTATAGTGGATTTTCGGTTAATTTATGAACAAATGGATTATTAAAAATTGGGCGTGTATCACATTTCAGTTTTTTATATATTCAGATATTGTCTCTGGTTGATCTATAGCAGGTTGAAGATGTTTATTCGTCTAGGAAGCTATCATTTTTCTACTCATTTCATTTGGCTAATTATTAAGCTCTATGCTAGTGTATTGGATTAACCAACTTTCGACGAACACTCTTGTATATTGTACATTGAACCATTATTAACTCATAAGCCGCAGGTTACTAGTTAGACAAATTGATTTTGGCGAACTCTCTGGCCAGTAAGAAGTGGTAATTTTTGGTGTGAATCATTCGATTAGGTGGGAGTTGGTTATCTACTCCTTGCTAAAATTGCCTTGTATAGATTTCACAAAGCTTTGCATTTAACTTGCCGCCATTCGTTATGTCATTGGTTTATAACTGTTTATCTAATTGACACTTTGACATCACTTTCAGTTATTAATTTGACATCTAAGATAGCATTTTTAACACACTGCGGGAACCTCATTTCATAGAGCAGTGAAATTTATTTTGTCATGGTAAAGCATCTCAATAATAGTTACGGTTTTACCACTTTAAATCAAACATTCTATCGCAGCTAGGTTGTCTTGAACTAGAAAAAATATATCAAAATGTTCGAGTGGCTTAAATGCTGCTCCGTGAATTCGAACAAATCAAAATACGTAGTTTTTTATAAAATTTAGCGCAATGTATGATAAACAACTCTATTAAAATAAAACTAGTCACCGTAGGTAGACTCCTTGAATGTGATAAGACGTTAACGTAAAAAGCACTAAAAACACCCTGATTAATTTTTGAACCCTTTTAACATATTAAACTTGTTACGTGCTAAATTGGCGCTAGTGACCTGAATTAAATTTACTCTATCAAGGAAATGTAAGAGTAATTAATACACCAGTTAGCCTTCAATGGTGAGAGGTGGGTTCTATAACAACAAATGCAAATTTCTTTAGGATTATACAAACTTGAATACTTTCATCCACACCTACCTGGAAAGGCTTTAAACCTGCATTAAAAGTCGTCGAACACCAACCCATCTGTTTTCACTCTCTCTAGACGATGGGTGGGCTGAGAAATTATTTATTTTTCTTTCTGCTGAATAAGTTGATAGAATCTTGTGTTCACATTTTTCTCACCTATTTAAAATAAACGCATGTCCTGCGAAAACTCCAAGTTGTTTACTTAATCTATATTACTATGTTATCACAATATCGCAGTATTTAACGAACACAACAAAACAAATTCACTGAGCTCTAACCCTGATTGAACCGAATATGCGTGTATCTAAAAGAAAAGGGATATCTTAAATTTATTCAATCATAATTATTCAACCAATGTAACTGATACGTATACATTTCTGCAAATACAATTGTTGTGCTTGTCTATATTAAAATCTCTTCTTTACATTAGGCTTCTAACTAAGCGTGCTTTGATATAAGAGGTCTCTTAATATCAATAAATTTTATATCACCAATTTAAAAATATACATTAGCAAAAATGTTATGCAGGACAAAGATGGGATTGTGAGTAATCTTCTAATCCAACTAGTGTTGAAGGAAAGCATTCACCCTAAGAACACTTTCATACGTAACAGCACTTTTTTCAAATTCGTGATTACCTTCGCGTTTAGGAACGTATTTCACTACAAATCCAAGTTTCAAAACCATTGTTGTAAATTATTTAACATTTTCACCCGCTCGACGATGATTGCTTGTCAATTGAGTGACTAACCGGAGATAGAAACTTAAATAAATGATCTGAATGGTTCCATCTATTACTCAATGTCGGTATTTATGTTATAACATTTCTACTTAATACCTACAGCTGCGTCATGAGTTGATCAGTACTCCTTAAATTTTATGCTGTTTTATGAGTTTCTGTTTGTTTGAGTAATTTACAATTATTTTGGTTTCTTTCAATTCGTGTGAATGTTTACGAATACACTTTCCTAGGCTTGGTAATCTGCTGAAATGTGTCGGTATTTGTCTAATTTAATGTCTACTGTGAACTTCCGATCTTTATTGCCGGTTGTGAAAAAATGTACTAAGTACTTTATTATTTATGTTCAATTTTAAAGTATTTTCACTATAAAGTGCTTACTAACTTTCATTGATAAAGTTTGCTGTGAATACACTTGTGCTATGCCCGATAGTAGTTGCAGGTTCCTTATAGTTTAGTTGTAGCAATCTGTATCGGCTGTAGGCTGATTGGATTAATAGAATACGCTCCGGTTACCACTTTTATCACTTAAACATGTATCGAATCCATGTTTCTTAAAGCTAATGTTTTTGCAGAAGAATACGCATAAGAACCTGGAAGGATCAGTGTTTTGTAAATATTTAATAGAACCGATTGGTCTGCTTCTCATACAGGGATATTGATACGATTGATGTTATTTTGGCTTCTATTTGGAATGCCTGATATGTGCGTTTCCCCATCTCAGATATTTGTGAAAAATAACCCCGCAAAATACAGCAGTTATTCCTTCATGATTTGTGTTATTAATGAACTACAGATCAGTCAGATCGGACCGTAGTCGGCAAAATGAACGGTAAATGTCTTATCGGCCAAAGCAAATATGAAAACCTGTTTTGTTTGTTTCTAAGCTTAAACCATTAATAGTATTTGCAGGTTTGATTCTTTGGTGGATAAAGATTAAAAGCAGAGATCATACACATTGCGCACTGTGCCAGGGTTAAGTATTGATTTGTGTTAACAGTCAACAGCACACAAAGCAGCGTCATACCTAAGACCTGATCCATGAAGGATGCCGTTCAGTAGCTTTGCTTCAAGTAGGTAAAAGACTTAACTCTTATGCAAACTCCGCAGTTATATAAAAATTTTAAACGAATAGAAATAATTTACAACATTCCCTAATCATGCAACCTATAATAACCTCATATGTCGAGATTTTGGCAGCGAATCGAGTAGTGTTATGGTTGTGGAAACCCGTTTTGCAACAACTCCAAATATATCAATTGCTTAGTTGTGGATTTACTTTTGTCAGATCCGGTTTATAATTCTGAAAAACGAAAAAGCTAATATATACGTATGTGAGGTAGATGCAAACTTGGAGCTCTACATAAATTTAATGAAAACACAAACTTATTGCAAGATTCCCTTTCGTCATTATACTGCACACGAAATGCATCCTCATGCTTTGGGAATATAAATACGCACCATTCGAAATATTAAAAGCGTAACCAAACTAAATTAATTGCTGCTAACCTTACGCTCAGGAATAACGTAATTGAATTTCTATCTGAACTTTCCACCGTTTGTGCTGTTTTTAAAATTCAACCTTATGCTGCGAAACATTCAAACTTGTGCCTTAAAATTTTTTTAAATAGGGGCAAGTTAATTTGACTAATGAAATTTGTTACTCTTTGTGAGTATTAAATTCAGTTCTTCCTTGCCCTTTCAAATAAATTTTATCAAAAATGAAAGATTTAAGTAACATAGTTAATAAATATCAACCGGACAAGCATAGGTCTGTGTGAGATGCCATTGCCAAGGTTAATGGCGTCTTTTCAAATTCAGTTTTACTAAAAGGCCCTGATTTGGTGGCTTCATTAACTGAAGTATTGTGTAAATTTCAAGAACGAGCTATAGCAGTGAAAGGTGACCTCGCAGAGACGTTTAATCAAGTATTAATTGGAGAAAAAAATCAGCACGCTCAGCGTTTTCTATGGCGAGAAAAAACGAATGTACAACCTAATATTTATATTTCTCAGGTTATGACATTTGGAGCAACATGTTCACCTTGTGTGGCGCAATTTGTAAAAAACACAAATGTCGAAAGATACTGCGAAGAGTATGGAAGAGCGATTAAGTCAATTCTGGCTAACCACTACGTAGATAATATGCTGGGTTCTGCCGACATACCTAACAAAGCAATCGTATTGGCCGAAGCAGTGAGATACATTTGTGGATGTTCAGTTCACGATTTTAGTGTTTTGTGGGGCTCACCTTTTGTTTCGTAAAAAAATGTCCTTTAATTTATGAATGAGAATAGAGCTTTTATTCGAACAAATTTTATTAACGCTAGAAATGCAAATGTCCTTTAACGCTAGAAAATTATAGTGCGATTTTGAATGAATGTAATGTTTGTACACAAAAAAATGAAATTTGCGCACTAGATTAATTTTGAACTTTTACGAGCGTTTCTGTGAGGAAACGAGACTCAAAAAGAAGCCTACGCTAAAGTGGATTAGCGCAGGAGTAGGTACTCACAGATACGGTGTCGCCTGGGATCTGCAGGATCTGTTGATGTTTCGTTGGATCGAAGCCTGCATACGGTGGTAGATGTGGCAGGTCAATAAATGCAAGTACCGTGTATTGTGCAGGTTTCTTGATCGGCGGTGTAAGGCGACTTACGTTCTGGGCCTTGGGAGCTGCCTTTTTAAAAAGTCTTCCAAAACTTCTTGTAAGAGATTTGTTTAAACAGAAATTACAATTGAAATTTTGACAAACTGTATAAATTAAACTAAATCGAAATTAATAATAATTGAATTTAAATTAGGGCGAGTAACCTAAACGAAAACAATGTAAAAGCTGAAATACACAAGACTGACTGACTGATCTGGGGCTTCCGGGTTATTTATGTTGTCCCTGCCCTTCACATTTCTGTGAGAATTGCAGAGCTCTTTATTCAATTCATTTAATACAAAGTAATAATCTTAATTCTAACAATTGCGGTTTCTTAACCGTCTGTGACCTGCACCTGCAGTATCACTTACGTCTCAATTACAATGTATTCACATCCGTTTTTGCAACTTGTTTGTGAACTTTATGACCTTTTCTTTATATGTCCTTGAAATTGCAATGTCGCATTTTAGTTTCTTAATAATCTGTTAATAATTCCTATTTAATTGTACATATATATTTGGGGAATATGTAACTGGTGTAGAACGGCATAATGATGGTGGATTCTTCGTAGTAGGCGCCGGAACCGGTATGTGTGTGGTATTCACACGTCCAGACCGCTATGTCCGCTTCAGTAATGGTGGGCGGCGAAGGCGAAGGTGTCACGGACGCCTCGAACATCCCATCTCGGTGGACCGTGTTTGGCTTGGGTTCAGCAATAGATGTTGATACAAAAATGGTTCTACGAAGTAACTCCGTTTGGTGGAAGTCTAGGTCCTGGTAGTAGCATTTGGAGCACCGTGTCGGCAGGGCGTGAAGTGTTTACGTTAGTGCATAAAGCACAAACTTCTGGTTTAATTTCCAGGTTTGGTGCAGCGTGATAAAAGGTTAAACTCAGACAATCATAAGCTATTGCTTGCTCATGGCTATTGCATGTCATCATATACCCAGAAACAAACGAAAGTATTCAGCTTAAGATTTTAATGCTCGCCTCCTCGATCATTATAAATAATCTTTTGTATTCTATTATTCGGAAATTCCAGGCGAGTCCATTCGTTATTAAGGTGTGTTGATAAACGAGTCTATTATTAAGGGGCGTTAGCGTCTGCGTTTCTATGACGCTTATAAAGTTTGTTGGGTGCAACTTGAGTTGCATACCTATTTATTCGATGCCAAGCTGGTTTTGTAATTCGTATTGGTCAATCAAATTCAGTAACAATCTTAAAAGCCTTAGGCGAAATATATAAATCGCAAATAAAGCATATAGGGGATGGTTCAGACCCGACTGCGTTTAAGGTAAAGGGAATGCAATAGATGTCATTAATCGACACCTTCAGTTACTCTCTAATTTTCAGTAAAGTAAATAAAGGAGTGCTTTCTGGGTTACGGCATCCAACAAAACGCGGAGTGTTACGTATGCTAATGACAATCTACGATATTTTGGGTTTATTAGCATCATACTTGGTGTTTGTAAAATTCACTTACAAACAATCTGGAGAACTCCTTTCAACTCGATGATCAATTAACAGGTACGCTCTAGAAAAAGTGGTTGAACTGGTTACGTGCTTAGCATTCCAAGGTGTTACACACGTCATCAGTCTTCTTTAATCATTTTGTCGACGCAAGTGAAAACGCTTTTGCTGTTGTGGCCTACGTTAGATTAGAAAGCACGCATGGTGTAAAGCGCCCATTGGTTGGTGCGAAGACTAACGTAGCGCCACAAAAGATAATGTCTATCCCCCGTCTTGAAATCTAAGTCGCCTTACTTGGTGCTATGTTTGCCGAAAACATTTGCAATGACCACACATTTAAAGTTAACAAATGTTTTTTGGTGCGATTCTAAAACTAAGATTGTGGACACGCAACGCTTTTCGGGTTGTATATGTTTAAATCGTACCGTGACCCGTACTTTGAGATTCATTTATAAACATTTGGCAAAAGTAAAAAGTAATAATTACGAAACGCCTTATGGCCGTTTTTCTGCTAGAGAATTGGAGGTTGTGGAAAACGCCATATACCATCAAACACAATAAAGAAGTTAATAACTAATATAAAATTACTAATCAATGCTGTTGTGAGTCTAAAAGTATTCACATAAAATTGTCCCAATAAAGAAGTTAATAACTAATATAAAATTACTAGTCAATACCATCGTACGCATAAAGATAATCATTCTACACATCAACAGTTTAGGCATCAATAGGACTTTATACACATGCTATTGCCATCGTTACCCAGGACCCATATAAGAAACTAGTGACTAGCCACTCACCCTCAAGTCCGTAGCGTGGGTCTGATCACACCCTCCGTAAGGGCAGGGCAGAGCAGATGGAATTATGATCACGTACCCCACGTATTCCCTCCACAAAAGAAAGGGGCAAACGCCTTATTAAACAGGGCCAAGACAACAGGCGGTTCTATCCACCAGAAGGAGCTACAAAAAAAACAGGCAAAAATTAGACCCCTTAAAAAAGAAAAGTACATGTTTTAAGCAATGAAAGTACTTACCACACAGTGGTGAATGCACAAATTTTTATAGAGAACCAAAAATGTAACCAGTGTTCTTGATCAAATAGCTGCAGAATGAATCAAGTAATCAACTCGTTTTCTAGCGAGAATTAAATGCAATACCCGCGTCATCATACACAGGTGTTAAATAGAAACTTGGAAACACGCTTTATCAAATAATATGATATCTCATTTCAATGAATCTTTTAGTCATAGCAATATAAGAATTAATTGTACGCTATAGCAACGAGTAGTAAGTCATCGGACACCAAAAACAAGGTACCGACTGTTTAAATATAGAGTAAAATTTTCAAATTCGTAGCAAATGGGTTTAGATGAAATTATAATAAAACGTACTTATTGTAGGAAGGTAAAATATACAGGATGGTGGGTGCGTATTGAAGTGGAATGTATGTGAATGAATAATGTAAGAAAAGGGTGGGTTTTAATTTACTGTTGTAAAATGAACGTAACAAGTTGCTGACCACATCTAGATGAATACGTAGTCTTAAGAATGTGGAGGCGTATCGACGTAGCTCCAGGAGTGAGTTTCAACATGATAAGTCAAATACTCCTACCAATGGAACATGATGTGGCTCTGCATATAGTTTACAGTTACCATCACCAATACCATCATCACAACAATGAAACTATTATTAACAATATCAAATATCCCGTCTACGTATGAAGCTCATGAATGCCATTAAAGGTTACCAGAAATGTAAAAGCTCGCTTAACACCGTCTATATTACTTTTCACCTTAACCGGCGTTGACCACTTCAGATCGCTTACCCTAACTGTTGGCAGGCTAACGGAAAAAATTCCGTATGCTTTACTTACATGCTTGATCGTCTACGACATCTATATTGAAATTGCCCATTGTCCATCTACGGATTCATTCATTACAGTTCTGCAGAACTTCGCAGCAAGACGTAGAATGTCAAAGGAATTGTACAGTGATATCGGCATAAACTTACATGCAACAGATATTAAAATTCAGAAGGCCTTACAAAATATTAACTAGGGATGGACTCGCGCTCGGGCTTTCGGGCCGGCCCGGAATCCGGGCCGGGCCGCTGACTACTTTTTTTGGGCCGGGCCCGCGCCGGGCCTATCTTTTTTCGGGCCGAAAAACGCATGAGTAGATATTCCACTGTCCTTTCACTTCTATCTCACATTGAGTAAGTAAACGTTCTTAATTATATTTTCACGTACTGTCTTCATGAATCCATTAATAACACTGGACAACAAAATTTTAGTTTTTGTTTGTTACAAGAACTGTAACAGCTGAAGCTTACAGTATTTTTGGCGCTGATTTCAAATATGTTAGTGGGGGTTTTCTATCGGGCATAGTTTTTTTGTAATTTCAATTTAAAGAAAACTTTTGTTATACACACATGTAATATTGGTACATTACTAAAATTTGCTTTGCTTGGATTTTCTGGCGTACTCTGCTGCAGGTATTTCGGTCTTAAGATTCCAGCAAAAGTCGGCTAGCATTCTGGGGCTCCACTTTCCTTGGTAACGTGTTTCCATGCTGAATATTTCCTGACGGAAGCGTTCACCATATTCGTCACTCACAGCTCTAAAATTGTTTGGAAAAAAGTTCAGATGTGAATCTAAGAAATTAATCTTTAGTGACATGTTACAGCCAAGTGTTTTATAGCTTTCCAGAAGCTCGGTTATCAGTTTTTTGTAGTTAGTTGACTTGTAATTTCCAAGGAAGTTGTTAACAATATTTTTAAAAGATTTCCAAGCAGCAAGTTCACAGTCATTCAAACTGAATTCGAATCCCTTATCATTCATTAGTTTTCTTATTACGGGACCAACAAATATACCTTCTTTTATTTTCGCATCACTTAAATTGGGGAACCGAAATCCACTTCCCTCCCGATCCATTGCTTTAACAAAAATTTCTATAAGACCTAGCTTAATGTGTGGGAGTGTGGGGGGGGGGATTTTTTCAGGTTTTACTAATGCTGGACTCACAACGTTCTTCTCTCTCCAACAGTCAATGTTTCTCTTTTTGGCCACTGTTTCTTAAGATAAAGGTCTATTACTTTAGGATCTCCACAAACATGCCATGGATGTTTCTCGTACTGAATCATATCCAACACAAGTTTTATACTTTCATGTCTCCTCCATGATAGCTGCATGAACCAAAGAGACCGACGGGTATTTATTCCCAACATGAAGAAGAACCGCTTTTATACTACGTTTTGAAGAGTCAATAAAAAGACGCCATTCATCAGGATTGTGGGTATGTCAAAAAGCTTCCAGTAAAAATTCCGCATCATTGCAGTAAACTAAGTCCGCACACTGAGAAAAAACATTCGAAGTCACACTGCCTGTCACGGAAACCACTTATTTTTGTGTGGCGTTGTAAAGGATTCCATCCTTCCAGTCGTGATGCTACTATTTCAGCTCGATTCTTGGATAAATGTAGATCACGAACGAGATCATTTAGTTCAGACTGATTTATTAAGTGCGGTTCAGTATTTGTATTTTTTAAAAAGTCTGGGTCCCTTCTTTCTTTATCATACGATAAATCTGTACAACCTTCAACAAAATCGTCGTCTAATTCCCATGTTCTTGGTGCTACCGGAATTGGAAGCTGTGGACTGTGAGGCACTAGTCTTAAAGCGGAGGGAATATTAGGATATTTAACAGTGTGTCTAGTCTTAGCTGTTATCCCTGATATTTTCGTTAAACAAAAATAACAGTCTGTGGAGTGATCCTTAGGTTCTCGCCAAACCATCGGAACTGCAAATGTCATGTGACGGGATTTATTCAACCAACCAGTTAACAACGTTACACACGAATTACAACAACTATGAGGGGCCCAGGACTTATCCTGATCACCCAATTTACATCCAAAATATAATTCATACGATTTTGTTATCAATGGCGTTATATTTCTCCTCTGAAACTTTAGTGTTACCTCACCACAAATATAGCAGAAACAGTCTGGGTGGTTAATGCAACTACGTGGCATTATTATTGAAAATTTTACTGTAATGCACTCACAAACACTTAACACAGATTATTTAAACAGTACAATACGGAAAATTAAATCACAAACTGATAGGAAAAGAATCGGTGCCCGACGAATGAGCTGTATTCAAGAGCTCACATTAGACTAAATGGAGATACTTGTTAGTTGCGTTTGTTTGATTTATTTCAATGTAGACTGAGTCATCTAAATCGTAAAAACTAGACAAAACTAAACACGCATAAAGTACGCGCACTTCAGTGTAATTAATCATGCAGGACATAATTGCTAGTTATGTAATTTGGATGAATCATAGTAATATGTCATTTGTAAATGATTTCATTAATGTGTTGAAATAATAAAATTATATTATTAATTATCTTGGACATTAAGAACAAAAATAAAATGTTTAGTTTGAATAGCAAGATACATATTGAAAAAAAATCAACTTATTATTATTAAACAAGCATAGTTAGTGCCCATGTTACGTTTGCGGGAAAATGTATAATAATGCCATTATCGAACTCATGCCATAAAAAAAGGATAAAGTAAATAAAATTTTATTGGTATATAAAAGGATCTACGTACTGATTTATACCTCTTGGTAATCATTTTTTAAAAAAATTTTCAATCTGAAACAATTACTTCATTTTACTTCTATTCTATCAGATAATATGTATTTCTAAAGAATAAAGTATCCTATACATACCACAATTTTAAAATCTAACTTTTTTTAGCAAACATTCGGTATATTATTTGACTTTCAGGTTCCTTAAGTTCTAATAACATTAGGTACCAATTTTCAATCGCTTGAGATATTAACCGATGAAGTTTGGTACCGTTTATACTACGACCTATAAACAATTTATTTAATTTTTAGCATTCAATAGTTCACCAATTGTGTTAAATCTTGAACTTTGGCACGATTTGTCAGTCGGTCAAATAAAAATTTAAAAGAACTAGAACAAAGACAGTCAAATTATAGATCAAAGTTTAATTCCAAAAGTTTCAGTTTCTTAAAGTAAAAAAAAACTATTAAAATCGGTCTCTAAAAATTTCATAAACATTGAAAAATGCTAAACATTTTGTACTTTTGTTACACATTTCTAGGATTTTTCAAAGAATCAAAAATCAAATGATATACTACGGTATGTTCCACAAGTATCTTGATTGTAACTCAAAATCATTATACTCTTAAATCAAACAAAAGAGTGATAGCTGCTTGTTGAACACAACTGAAAAAAACATCTTCTCATTCACTGAATGAAAGTCGGGCCGGCCCGAAATTTCGGGCCTTCCCGGCCCGGCCCGCCGGGCCGGGCCGTCAGTTTTCATTTCGGGCTGGGTCTCGGGCCGGGCCGGTCATTTTTCTGCGTCGGGCCCGAGTCCATCCCTAATATTAACTATAACCGTGTTGAATATGAATCCTTTCCTGGTTTGAATATCAAGTGGAATTTTAACCCACCATCAACACTTCACATGCGTTTCATAAAAATGACGAAGTCTATAATGTTGACCAGAAAACCTTCTAATGTACTGCTACGGGCATGGTTGATAGAAGTGGAAAACATGGGTAGCTTGCAGCGACTTACATACGGAGTCAGATGTCGATGAACCCATCACCCCTAACATTCTTTATTCGATTCTTCAAATGGTTATAAGAACATTGACGAGTTTAATGACATGAAAATGTGTTTAGAAATAATAGAAAGCAGCTCAGCAACTATTTAATTCATTTGAGTTTGTTGGTTGCGAAAGTACCTACCCGATCTAGCAAAATGGACACAATGTTGCAATCGAATTGCACCATTAAAGAGGGTGTTGTCGTTATGATAAATGGAAGACAGAAGCGAAATTGTTGGAAAAACGAGATTGTGACTGATACGACTACTGGAAGTCGTAAGCGAGTTTACGATTCATACGTCAAACCGGATTCTTGTTCGTCCAGCAATAAACTTGCAGTCTGAGAAGTTGCTAAAATTGAAGGTTGGGTAAGTCGATTCGAATAGAGCGGCTTACCGGAATGGAGTATATTAGTGGAAAAAAATGACCAGATGCAGATTCGTGTCATAGTGACAGAACAAAAATTTAATTTTTTGGGTTTATTTTTGTGCTCATAATACTAATTCAAGTTGTACAAGTTGGAATCTTTCAGTAATTAGCGTACATACATCTGACGGTAAGATTATTAAATACTAAAGATCGTTCTTATAAGAAAAAACTATTTATTTTGAAGTATTTGTATTGCACATAATTCCTGTGTTTTCCCACAATTTTTTTTTCTAACAGCGTTTTAAAACTGAAAATTAATAGAACACAAAAATTACTTTCATCCTACAGCAATCAATAATTGAACATATCTAATTAATTGGTTTAAATTATTTATAAGACATTTCTGCTGATATTAAAATTCTGGCTTTGTTATCTTCCAATTTATTTAAAAGAACGTCATGTAGATCTTGTTTACGCAAAAACTGTAGATCTTCCTCTAAAGTAGCTGCTGACTTCGACCTAGGTCTACCCTTGCCCCTTTTTCACTTTAACGGAAGTACAAGCACTATCTGAAAATTGCACAGGGCCTTAAACATCAATGTAGTCATAATTTTCCATGTGACCCCTAAAATATGGATTATCTGGCGAAGTAGCAAAACTCATTTGATCTGATACAGCTATAGTATAATTTTCTTCGACACCAAGTCACGTGTGGTCTTCATCTTGGTAGGCTTGTTTTGAAGCTAAAGCAATTTTTGCTTCTAATTGGGTTAGGTGCTCATTATACTCAGACAATGTAAACTTACAGATGTTTACTAATGTTTCCGCTTTTTGAGTAAATGGTGAATCTTTACCATTAAACAAAATGCAATTTTCTAAAATCTGTTGTACATCATTTAAAAAATCATGCCGGCTATGGTATTTATGCATACATACTTTTTTAGATATCGTCTGCAAATCCATTGGCCTTCTAACCACTGTATAATAACCTTTCATTAACTTTTTGTTTACGGGTTTTAGGAAAGACCATGACTCCGACATTGCTTTCAATTTATAATTAAGTGCATTATCCAAAATATATGTCAACGCAACTTGATCACTATCTAACAAAAGATTGATTGCTTTTTCCTGCCGTATTAGTCTATTCTCTTTTTCTTCTAATCTTTCGATACATTTATTTAACATACGCTATGCGGCTACCGTTAGACTACCATTTTCACCGTTATAGTAAGCAGAATTTTTAACAATTTGATCAATATCAAGCAAAAATTCTTCACGACTATGGTATTTCTTTTGGTGCAAGTTATCTCGAGTTGACTGTAAATCTATGAGTCGTTGGATAATATTTCGATAATCTACGACTAAATTCGCTTTAACAGGAAATAAGAATGATTGTGCATCTGGCGGATCACGAAGTTCATTTAAGATTTCCTCAAGAATACTAGATAGTATAACAACTGAATCGGTTCTTCGTCTATTGGCAGGTTTATTATGTCTCTTCAGATAATCGCAATGCAGTTCAGAATTAGGCCGACACAGCTGTTTTGCATGCATTGTATCTCTAGGAACTTTCGAAACTAAGGTGCGTCGTTTCATTTCTTCAGCATGCATTTCGTAGATTAGAACCTATGCTTCTGCTTTTACTAGTGTTTTAGGGGATATACTGCACACCTTCGAATCGTTATATTTATGTCATACGAATGAGTACGGGTGTCGACAGTATTCAGGCAGCTTCGTGGCGTAGTTGATATGCGTGTGACTACTACGTCCAAGGTCCAGGGTTCGAATCCCGACAGGGTCCGCCTGAAAAATGTTAGGCGTGCATTTTTCACAAAAATACTCCCTCGTTCAGATGAGAGGTAAAATGGAGGTCCCGTGTGTGAGTGTTGTCACACACGTTAAAGATACCTACCTTGCTTGGAACAGCAAGGGTTTGGCAAAATTCAAAATTTCTCAGGCAAAAAAAAAACAACCGCTTCCTGACCAATGTAGTACCTTTGGGTGGAGCATTGGAAAATGAAATGTAATGTCGACAGTATGCGATATAATGGCCTCTCAATGTAGTCCCACTGTGTTTCGATATTACATACAGGTTATAACGACAATTTCCAAGATTTGTTTCTGCAGCGTAGTGTCGCATATCTAGACCTTCTAATGGAAAATCTATAAGCGTAGATAGTTTCAAGTGTATCACCAATATTTTAGGAAACCTCTATATGGACGGTGATTTGATGCATTTTCTCTTTTCTTTGCACTTAAAACATACTGGTTTTTCGTCGTCATCCATTGCTTTAGGCCTAGTAAAATGATCTAGACAAAGCTGTAACGTGATAGATCCCAAAAGAATTCGAAAGTTACGGAATAATGATTACAGTGTGTGCAACGTATTGTGGATTTTAACTGCCCAGCGAAAATATCAACAATTTTGGAATTGTTACTTCTTAAATATTGCTGCCAGGATTCATTACCTTTGTCCGAGTCACTTAATTGTTCATTTAATTCTGACAATATAGGGATTTGATTGGAGGAAAACCTGATTAACGTCTTCATGAATACCATCTAGCAACTACCGCGTAAACTCTTGTTCGTCTTGTTGATAGAAGCTCATAAAACTAGGTGCAATTTGATGAAAGTGTGATTTCAAGTTAAAAGTATTTACCTTTTTGTCGCAAGCATCTTCAGACCACAGATCTTTTATTACTTGTGCAAAAAATTTAATTAAAGCTCCTTTCATAGTTGAAGTACTAGTATCGATATGCTTCAAAAACGCATTATTTTTAATATATTCAAGTAATAATTTTGTGTTTGAGAGGCACTGAACTATACAGTTTATTAAGCAAGTATCACCGATATTATCCAATTCTTTCTTGCCTAAATTTGTAATTGCATTTGAAAAATCATTTAAGTTCTTAAAGTAAGGATCGAGTTGTGATGCGTTAATTGTATGCTGGAGATAAGTAGGTGTATTTAAAGAATAACTCAATCTGTTAGCGCAATTAGGGTTTTTTTTAATTTCTTCTATTGTAAAAGCGATCAGTGTTTTATTTTCTTCCATGTCAACATTATCTAGCTGTTGCTGAAAGACAGTGCAAGACGAGCCAATGTTTTGGTTTTCTAAACTGTAATGTTTTGAAGGCAGGTCAAAAATTTCACTTAAGTCTTGGGAAGGTGGAATGGTTCCTAATACGGATGCAGCATTACTTCTTTGAATAGCTCCGCCAATTCTTAGTAATAAAAATGAAGTGGCTTTTTGATCAAAGGTTTATGATAGATTCGTCTACCAATTTCCTTTATGAATTCCAATCCTTGACTACCTAAAACTCCTAAGGTTTCAATTGAAACTGGGTAAAAGATATAAAGGTCTGATAAAGAGGAATATTTTTTATTTTTTATTTTTTCGTCAGCTTTTGCTGCTGCTCCAGTTTTATTTGAACAAGCAGTAACATGAGAATTAGCAAGAGTGTTGGTAGATGTAAAATCCTATATTACTGTTTTACCATATTTACAAGGTTTTTTACCATCTTCTCTAAATAAATCGGTAGGTTTCAGAATAGAAGGAACATCGGCAGAGACTAAAGCTCGTTTAATTAATTCTTAACTGTTTTGTGCCTGGAATGCCTTCATGCACTAAGCTTGCAACTTACTCCATGTATACCTAACTCATCTGCAACTGATCCACAAATGCACAAGTGTGGTGTACACAACCGAGTACTAAGCCTGAGTCCTACAGCAATTCTAAACAAATGGTTATCTAATAATGTGCCCTGAGATGCTATTAGAAGAGCGAATAACCATGTGCTAGCATATTTCGAAGAAACTGTAAGAATACGACCGATCTGTGTATTATTGGTAGCTGATTCTTGCAACGTATTTGAAGATATATTCAGCAATGGTATAAGTTTGTTGATTATAATTTCATCTATATTTGTTGCAGACTTCCAAAATTCTTTAGCTTGCAAAAATAAATTATCAATAGATATACTGCAGGTAGCATTAGAAAAGATTGATCTAATTGTAGGTAAAGATGAATGAAAAGAAGACAGGTAAAAAGGTAGTGAAAGTGAAGTTGAAAGATGGACACCTAATCTGCCTCTGTTTATTGGAAGAGATGCTTGCAACAATTCGAAATAGCTCATTTTAATGTTTATCCCTTCCTCCGAAGATCATCGTAATAGTTCGTCAAATATCTCAAGAGATTGCATACAAGTCCAAGTTGGGTTACACCTGAGGATGTACATCAATTTAGGAATAGCAAAACAATTCTTAATCATACAAAATGAGATATGATTTGGAATAGAAGATGACTTTAAACCAGAGCGAATGGAGGACATCAGTTCGATTTTTTATTGATGCTTTCTGGAATCGCTTCAGCACAAAGTGGTGCGCCAAATAGGGTTCAATTACTTTTATTTGGTATCTGAATACCTGGTGCGATCATGTTTAAGAATGAAATGGTTTTGTTAAAATTGGCTGTAGGTGAACATAACAGTTCACATTTATTGAAATTTAGTTCCAAACCAAACGACTTAGCGATTGTATTTATCTTTTCGAGATTTTGCATTACGGAATGAATCTCGCCACCAATACATCTGTCATCTAAATACCAAATATTGAACTCTGTGTTTAATGAGTTAACAAGGTTGTTTATTGCCAGACAGAAGATTTCCGGGGCTAAAGGATCGCCTTGTTGTATACCTCTTTCGGAATTAATTTTATCACCAAAAAATAGAAATGAAGAATTTGCATAACATTGTTGAAGAAAAGGCATTAGATGGGGAATGTGGTTGTAAATACTATGTAAGAGATTATCTCGGTTAAGTGAGTTGAAACCGTTTTTAAAATCAAGCTTAAAGAAAATGTTATCGGAATTATTAATTAAATATATACCTGCAGCGTGTGCTGGAATTTCACAACCGCCTGAAGTCCCAAATCCAAACTGTTTGGGCCTGAAAAGATTTCCTAATTTCTCCTTTATATTCCTGCAAGATAATTTAGCTGCAAGTCTTCTATAAAAAGTACCTACGGCAATTGATCTAATGCCGTCGTACTTTTTTTAAGTGCGCATAAAGAGGCCCCATATAAAGTAGGACAAATTTCGGAAGATATCTTACCCGAGAGCATTAGGTTACACAAATCAGTTAAAGATGATAAAAGTTTTTGTCCGAATATACCAGTGAAATAACTCAAAATGTCTTGCAAATGCGAAGGCCGTAGGGCGTCAATACCTCCAGCGGAACTAGACTTAAAGAATTTGATACCTACTAAAACTTCTTCACGATTAACTGCGAAATTTGAATTACTTTTCATAAAGGAAGTTGGCGGCAAAATTGATTTTGGATATTCCTTTTTTATATCTTCTAAAACTGTAGCGTCTATATTTAAAAAAGATTTATTTGAACTTAAAATTTTAACCGCAGAGGATAAATCGCCATCTGAAACTTTTGATATGATTTGTTTGAAAATATTGGTTTTAAAGGTAGCTATGCCACTTCTACTACTGAGAGAAACAACTTCTTCAACGGACAAAGGGTTTCGTAAACTTTCTAATACTATTTTCGAAATTGATTGGCCTTTATTGCTTAAATTTTCACTAGGAATCGATAGCAATAGCTAAGGGAATAATAAAAGTTCTTTCCTGATGACATTGAGTTTTTTGAACGCAAGTGTCAATAAGCTCACATTATTTCTTTGCTACCTGAGCTCTCACCGATTTTGGCTACCAATATAAAGATATAATATACGCTTTTTAATATGCTTTCTAATGCAGGCTCTTCGTCCTTGTTCAAAGATTTATTTTCACTTAATTGTACAATTTGGCTATCTTCTTTAAAAACTTGGTTACCATTGCTGCTGTTTTCTTTATGTATTTGTCTAAAGTAAATTATAAGACCCTTAGAATTTTTAAATCTTACTTTGCATATGTTACAGAAATTTATATCATATTGGGTTTTATCATGAATTGTAATGTTATCGCCGACATTTTCCATTTTGTCAATGACGTCACATTTGTATGAGTTTATAAAAATATTCATTTTAAATGATGACTTGGTCAATCAGTTCAGGACCAGATCACTTGTCCACATGCAAGACCTTATTCAAAAAGAAATTAATTTGTTGTATATAAAATTGTTGATATCGTAGCAAAGTTGAACACAATAGTGAAGGTAGCGTACAAAATCTCTTCAAACGCAAAGATCATTGGTACAAGGGCAAAAACTATATATTTTCCATATAAAGTAAATATCCAAAATTACTAAAAAAATCTTCTTGTAAAATATTTTAGCTTAATAAATTGTGGAAATAAAATAATTGGAAATACTTGTGCCAGATACTTGACATCTCAATACATTGAGATGAATATATACACTGAAATGGATATTTTAAAAAGAAAGTAAATTGTAAACAATTTATCTTTGTAAGTATCAATGAGCGCCTAAAACCAAAAATATAGAAATACAAAGTTTTTCAAAAGTACGCTTTACAGTGTTGTTGTGTCTATGGCCTTTCCCGTTGTGACCTAAATTTGAAATTCGTTGCTCCAGAAAAAACTCGAATTATTTTGCCAATTTTTTTGTTTGTACTGCAAAGAATTAATTCCTATATTTACACAGCAGTCTCTTCGTTTAAACTTCGTTTATATTTTAGAAACTTAGGTAAGCCTGAATTTTGAAAGGCCTTAACCTTTGAATGCAGAAATACTATGTGATTTTTATTTGGACGTACTGAATTTTGAAGCGTTATTATGCAGGCGTACTGCTTAAAAGCAGTTTAAATTTTGGATTATATAATTTTACTGGGGATCAATTCTTATAAAGAATCTGGATATGAAACTTTCTCTAGGAATTGTCACGCCGAACGAGCTTCTGATAACATATAACCATATTTGCAGTTTAGGACAGTTCTGTATCGATTATTTTTCAATGCTGTAGTTTATGGCAATAATTATTTACTAGGACGTCAAGTTTAATATAATTTTGTATTGTTTCATTTCAACAATGCGTTGTGTTTGTCTGATAAATTGTATGAAATCATGTTCCGAGTCTTTAGTTTGACTGACATTCGCTTACTGGCACAATAGCTTAGACAAAGTTTTAGTACTGATAATGAACCGAGTAACAAGTTTGCATGTTCCAAAAACAAATGGTTTTCGTAAATGTAGATTATAATCTTCGGGAACGTTAATGTAGATTATTAGATTGTTCCAGTAAATGGAGAGAATATACTGCCTGCAGATCATACGATTATATTACTTAATATTCCTTAAATTAGTAAATACTTCTTCTGGAGATACAAATTCAAAATGATTAAACCCTTATCAATATATAGGCCGTAGGAAATAAACTTAGGACTACACTACGCAACATAAGCGGATAAATCGTTACGGAATGGCATAATATTTTTAACATTTGTTGAATTAACGAAACTATATGCAAGCATTTGTGTTGTTTAAGATGGTTGTAAGTCAAGAGCTTACAACCTATTGCTCCAGAGGAACACAGTAATGGCAAGTATTTTTCTACTTACTTCATAGGAGAAAATGTATTATATTTTATGGATTTCAAAAATTTTATTTTTTATTAATCGGCAACATATTCAAGAATGGATAAAAGTCTCGATAATCGCGAATTGTTTATATATTAATTTCCACAAATATTTGCGATTTGAAGTTTTCGAGACTTCGAAATGTGTGTTGGTCTATACACGTGGGCGCATCACTCGCCTTTGCGTACGTGTACGTACGAGTACGAGTACGCACGCGTATAGATTGTTTCGTACAGCTTTGATCCCAAAAAATCTAACAGGCAATCTCAGAGAAACTCTGTAGAGTACTCCTTTGAAAGTTCTGTTTCGGTAAAGTACCGAAAACCTCGACTGTACTAACAAAAATAGTTGCAGACTAACTCAGTGGGACAGGTGGTGTAAGTGTTTGAATAGGGTGCGGAAATGCTATCGCGTGTAAAATATGTGTTAATTACAATTATCTTGGACGTCACATAATCTCGAACTACGAGTATTTCTAGGGAAAAACCTCAGCAGTAATAACAAGAGGATGCCAAAATCTGAGATCAGGAAAGTGATTCTGATATAAAATTTATTCGAGAAATAATCGAGCGACACTAGTGCTACACTAATCTAAAACAAGCATTAACAATAAGAACACCAATATACCTATTTAAAACTGATAGCTGAAAGAAAGGTTTCCAAAACCCAGTGTTAAATTACCTGAATATTAATCACGTCTCTAAGTAATTGCAATATTGTTAGCGCTGGGCTATAAAATAATTCAGTTTTAAAAGTAAACACTATTTCTGACTTTTATTAATAATCGTATCAGAACGGAACATTTAGTAATAATACTTTTATAATGAATATAACTCAAAACTCGTAAAATACAATTAAGGTAGCTTTGCGAGCCAGGCTAGCCTACCTCATAACTACAACTGCACAAATGCCTCAGCGTACTTGTTGTCCCACCAGACAGGAAGCGACCTTGAGTGGCGTTGCGTGCGCTGCTTCGTTAGCGGCCTCATCGGTATTTTCTACATCAACAGAGTTTAGCGCTAACAATATAACTTATTACAACGCTAGAACCAATATTATTTGTGAAATACCAATATAAAGAAAAGTGTTTACTATCTTGCATAATTACATTTTCAACCTTTTTCCACAATTGTTTTCAACTCCATTACACAATTATGCTTTTATTACAAATACAAGATAAACATTCTTAAGCAAAAATTAAAAATCATATATTTTACAAATCACTTAGTTTATAGTAAAACGTTTTCAAAAAACAATTACTATCTAAATTCTTAACCTAATAACAACAATGTACTGTGGTACCATTATCAATTTTATATAGTTAAATAGAAAATTTTTTATTCATTTACAGCTACTATAGGCTACAGTTTCAGAAATTTAATCATAATTTCTAAGGAAAAACCTCAGAAGCAATAACAAGAGGATGCCAAAACTAGAGATCAGAAAAGTGATTCTGAACTAAAATTCATTCGAGAAATAATGGCTACCACATAATCTAAAAAAGCATTAAAATAAGAACACAATAACCTATTTAAAACTGATAACTGAAAGAAAGGTTTCCAAAACCCAGTGTTAAATTACCTGAATATTAATCACGTCTTTAAGTAATTGCAATATTGTTAGCGCTGGGCTATAAAATAATTCAGTTTTAAAAGTAAACACTATTTCTGACTTTTATTAATAATCGTATCAGAACGGAACATTTAGTAATAATACTTTTATAATGAATATAACTCAAAACTCGTAAAATACAATTAAGGTAGCTTTGCGAGCCAGGCTAGCCTACCTCATAACTACAACTGCACAAATGCCTCAGCGTACTTGTTGTCCCACCAGACAGGAAGCGACCTTGAGTGGCGTTGCGTGCGCTGCTTCGTTAGCGGCCTCATCGGTATTTTCTACATCAACAGAGTTTAGCGCTAACAATATAACTTATTACAACGCTAGAACCAATATTATTTGTGAAATACCAATATAAAGAAAAGTGTTTACTATCTTGCATAATTACATTTTCAACCTTTTTCCACAATTGTTTTCAACTCCATTACACAATTATGCTTTTATTACAAATACAAGATAAACATTCTTAAGCAAAAATTAAAAATCATATATTTTACAAATCACTTAGTTTATAGTAAAACGTTTTCAAAAAACAATTACTATCTAAATTCTTAACCTAATAACAACAATGTACTGTGGTACCATTATCAATTTTATATAGTTAAATAGAAAATTTTTTATTCATTTACAGCTACTATAGGCTACAGTTTCAGAAATTTAATCATAATTTCTAAGGAAAAACCTCAGAAGCAATAACAAGAGGATGCCAAAACTAGAGATCAGAAAAGTGATTCTGAACTAAAATTCATTCGAGAAATAATCGAGCGGCACTAGTGCCACATTAATCTAAAATAAGCATTAATAATAAGAACACTAATACACCTATTTAAAACTGATAACTGAAAGAAAGGTTTCCAAAACCCAGTGTTAAATTACCTGAATATTAATCACGTCTCTAAGTAATTGCAATATTGTTAGCGCTGGGCTATAAAATAATTCAGTTTTAAAAGTAAACACTATTTCTGACTTTTATTAATAATCGTATCAGAACGGAACATTTAGTAATAATACTTTTATAATGAATATAACTCAAAACTCGTAAAATACAATTAAGGTAGCTTTGCGAGCCAGGCTAGCCTACCTCATAACTACAACTGCACAAATGCCTCAGCGTACTTGTTGTCCCACCAGACAGGAAGCGACCTTGAGTGGCGTTGCGTGCGCTGCTTCGTTAGCGGCCTCATCGGTATTTTCTACATCAACAGAGTTTAGCGCTAACAATATAACTTATTACAACGCTAGAACCAATATTATTTGTGAAATACCAATATAAAGAAAAGTGTTTACTATCTTGCATAATTACATTTTCAACCTTTTTCCACAATTGTTTTCAACTCCATTACACAATTATGCTTTTATTACAAATACAAGATAAACATTCTTAAGCAAAAATTAAAAATCATATATTTTACAAATCACTTAGTTTATAGTAAAACGTTTTCAAAAAACAATTACTATCTAAATTCTTAACCTAATAACAACAATGTACTGTGGTACCTTTATCAATTTTATATAGTTAAATAGAAAATTTTTTATTCATTTACAGCTACTATAGGCTACAGTTTCAGAAATTTAATCATAATTTCTAAGGAAAAATCTCAGAAGCAATAACAAGAGGATGCTAAAACTAGAGATCAGAAAAGTGATTCTGAACTAAAATTCATTCGAGAAATAATCGAGCGGCACTAGTGCCACATTAATCTAAAATAAGCATTAACAATAAGAACACTAATACACCTATTTAAAACTGATAACTGAAAGAAAGGTTTCCAAAACCCAGTGTTAAATTACCTGAATATTAATCACGTCTCTAAGTAATTGCAATATTGTTAGCGCTGGGCTATAAAATAATTCAGTTTTAAAAGTAAACACTATTTCTGACTTTTATTAATAATCGTATCAGAACGGAACATTTAGTAATAATACTTTTATAATGAATATAACTCAAAACTCGTAAAATACAATTAAGGTAGCATTGCGAGCCAGGCTAGCCGACCTCATAACTACAACTGCACAAATGCCTCAGCGTACTTGTTGTCCCACCAGACAGGAAGCGACCTTGAGTGGCGTTGCGTGCGCTGCTTCGTTAGTGGCCTCATCGGTATTTTCTACATCAACAGAGTTTAGCGCTAACAATATAATTTATTACAACGCTAGAACCAATATTATTTGTGAAATACCAATATAAAGAAAAGTGTTTACTATCTTGCATAATTACATTTTCAACCTTTTTCCACAATTGTGTTCAACTCCATTACACAATTATGCTTTTATTACAAATACAAGATAAACATTCTTAAGCAAAAATTAAAAATCATATATTTTACAAATCACTTAGTTTATAGTAAAACGTTTTCGAAAAACAATTACTATCTAAATTCTTAACCTAATAACAACAATGTACTGTGGTACCTTTATCAATTTTATATAGTTAAATAGAAAATTTTTATTCATTTACAGCTACTATAGACTACAGTTTCAGAAATTTAATCATAATTTCTAAGGAAAAACCTCAGAAGCAATAACAAGAGGATGCCAAAACTAGATATCAGAAAAGTGATTCTGAACTAAAATTCATTCGAGAAATAATCGAGCGGCACTAGTGCCACATTAATCTAAAATAAGCATTAACAATAAGAACACTAATACACCTATTTAAAACTGATAACTGAAAGAAAGGTTTCCAAAACCCAGTGTTAAATTACCTGAATATTAATCACGCCTCTAAATAATTGCAACATAATTTATTACAACGCTGGAACTAACATTATTTGTGAAACACCAATATAAACAAAAGTGATTACTCTATTACATAAATACGTTTCCAACCCTCTTCCACAATTGTTTTCAACTCCATCACACAATTATGATTGTACTACAAGTACAAAATAAACATTCGTAGTCAAAAATTGAAAATCATATATTTTATAAATCACTTAGTGTATAGGAAAACGTTTTCGGAGAACAATTACTACCTAAATTCTTAACCTAATAACAAGAATGTACTGGAGTACCTTTAAAAATTTTATATAGTTAAATAGACAAAAATATTATTCATTTACAACTACTGTAGGCTATAGTTTCAGAAATTTAATATTTATTTTTAAGGAAAATCTCAGAAGCAATAACAAGAGGATGCCAAAACCAGAGATCAGGAAAGTGATTCTTAACTAAAACTCAGTCGAGAATTAATCGAGCGACACTAGTGCCACACTAATATAAAACAAGTATTAACACTAAGAACACTAATACACCTATTTAAAACTGATAGCTGAAAGAAGGGTTTCCAAAACCCAGTGTTTATTTACCTGAATATTAATCACACCTCTAAATAATTGCAATTTAATTTACTACAACGCTGGAACTAACATTATTTGTGAAACGCCAATATAAAGAAAAGTGTTTGCTCTATTACATAATTACATTTTCAACCCTCTTCTACAATTCTTTTCAACTCCATTACACAATCATGTTTTTATTTCAAGTGCAAGATAAATACCCTTAAGCAAAAATTAAAAGACATTTTACAAATCACTTAGTTTATAGGAAAACGTTTTCGGAAAACAAATTACTATCTAAATTCTTAACCTAATAACAAGAACATACTGGCGTACCTTTATAAACTTCATATTGTTAAATAGAAATAAAGTTTATTCATTTACAGTTACTATAGGCTATAGTTTCAGAAATTTAATCATAAATACCCGATGAGTGATTTTTGATTGTAGATTACTTTGACACCGCTCAAAGCCATTTACTCCTAGAGATCATTTGTTTTAACCAGATCCTATTGGGACTTAGGAAAAACTAGCTCTTCTAAATCAACATGTTTCTGTCCAACATGAAGTTGTTGATTTATTGGAAACCCAGGTATTTCTAAAGTTAACAGTAATGCAACCTCTGTTTGAACGGTGAAAACAAAGTGCTCTATAAAAATTATTTTTCTTTATACACGATTTAAGAGATTCAGAAAAATGCAAATTAATTTATCTTTATCTTACATACGTAATATTATCTTACTTGAAACCTGTAACCAGACCCAGCAAAAGGAATTTTTCATTTTTCTGAATTCGCTTTATTTTACGTGTGAACTTTGTTCATGCCAAGAAGATTAGTTTATAGGCGTTAACATTATATATTATTAATCAAAACAAATGAATTATAAAACTGTAATAATTTAGAGTACAAATTAGTCGTGACAAAATTTCTAACAACTACTAGAATGAATTTGACAATCCTTGAGTCTAGCCAATATAAGATACAAAATCAATACTTCTTTAAATCAAGAATGCATGTAACTTAAAAATTATTTTTTTAAAAAATAGCACTATCCCTATTAGTGGGATTTACTAGCACAGAAATTATTAAAATAAAGTATAATTATAACTATTTAATGGAAAGTTAGGTGTCTCACGTATATGCACTTGTGCGCGGAAGTTTGAGCACCCGTTGTGCGTGCTTGCATGCACGCACGCGCATGTCTATCCATAAATACTTATGCGCATTTAGCTTAAATACACGTATGTGGGCATATGTGCAAAAGCGTGTGCATGCGCATATCCACGTGCATGAGTAAATGTGCTTATTTGCGTGCGCTTATATAAATGCAAACTTGCGTGTGCGCGCGCTATTATATGCGCGGACACGTGTTTCTACGTGAGTCCATTGCATATCCATGTCCGCTAATTATGTGCGTGTGTGAGAGGGTTTGTGCGTGCGTGCATATGTGCATGTATGCGCGCGTGTATGTGTGGGTGGTTGGGTCTGTGTGTAAGCCTGCGTGCGTGAATGCGTTTGTACATATTGGGGTCCGTATGCGTGTGTGGTTCTACACGTATTTGTGCTAACCAAATTGCGGGTACGTGAACACACATGTGTAAATACTTATATCCATATATGCGCTTGTGCGTGCATGCGTCCAAGCATGAACGAGTGCGAGTGCGGAAAGCATGTATCCTTCAGTGCATTTGTACAGGCTCACGTTCAACTGTTCGTACATGTGTGTTTGTATGCGTATATGTGTGAATGCATAAGGTTGTGTATGCACGCATGTAGACGTATACATATGCGCTTGCGTTAGTCCAGGAACGTGTGCGCATACATACATGCAGCTAAAACCGCTTACACAAGATTCGAGTCGTACGAATAAAAAATCAAGCCAAATGATTGTATTTCTATTGTTTAAATCTATGATACCTTCAAGCTATTTTAATTAAAATACGCTTTAGAATATGTGACGTTTACTTATAGGTAAAAAACAGATTATTCCCTAGAACAATCAATTGTACGTAATGTTTTATATTAGATTAAGTTTGTTGTACGCGTTTATATTACTTAAATGCAGGGGTGAACTGAAAAGTTCTGGACACCTTGTTACGGAGCTGTTTCGAACTACGTCTCCAGGGAAAGGATCTAATCCTTAGCGGACCTAGCACAAGTCGACGAGCTGTGGATATGCTAAAAATCGTAGTTTGATTTACCTAGCAGCTTTGAAGTGGAACTTATAACTGGACAAACATTTTGTAATAACGATAGAAATCAGGTGGGTACCACCAGTATTGTGGTAACACTTTGTGTTAGTGAAAGAATCTCGTTACTGACCGAGAACTCTTGAAAGCTCAATAATAAAACAATGAAGTTTACAGTATACCCTAACAGCCTCAACTCTCTTGTAAATAAAGCACCTCAATACATCTACGTAATTCTAATCACAATTATTAGCTGAAAGAAATACATAAATTGATTAGCATATAAATATACACATATGGCATATTTTAGGACGCTCACAATAAAGAAAATAATATAACATTGTTAGTTATGAACCGACCAGGCGGGACGTCTAGATGAATGCTGTATTGACGTCGAAATTCTTCTGAAAACCGCCGATGTTTACCAAATATTTGATGTTTTAAATAATAAGATAATATTAACCTGCTTGGCATTTCTCCAGCTTGTGAAACTTTATTCTATTTGCCCTAATGACTTATTGTTTTGGTGTAAAAAAACCCTGTTTGAAATTGATGCAAACAAACATGAATGATTGTTAATAAGTTAATCCTAGTATGTTCAGACTGGCCAGGGAACCAAAAATGAATCCACACCCTCGTATATGTTTATTGAACGGAATAGGGTTGAGTGCACCTGAAGTTCACGCCAATTCTGACTAACAAATCTGGCTGAAAAATGCATGAAACATAACGCGGAATATCGCACGTGATTTGTCTGGAGCATACAACGTCTACTTCAATAATTACATTAGCAATCATAAATTTACTTAGACAAAGATTACTCTTATTTAGCAAACTATATTAAATCGGAGGTAAAAATTTAACATTTGTAGTTGTTAAAAATGCGGCGGTATTTCGATAACTAACTGATGGTAGAGAAAAGTGAAACATGTATAATAACATGTATAATAACATATATAATAAAACAAAACAATTACTTCATACACGTACCCTTGCAAATAGCGAAGCGAAACACATTTATTTTCTTGCGGCCGGGCAGAACAAAAAACGAATATAGCTCTTCTTTATTGCGACCGTCTAGTACAGGATACGAAAGTAGACTCTTCTTTTCTTCACCATGGCAGGTGATAAAGATAGTTCTTGCACATGCGAAAACAACATAGTTTATCGATATCGCGGCACTTTCAACACAGGCGCGGTGTTTGAAGTAATGACACGATAATCCAATGGCATTTGAATATTGGGTAGAAGTAAAAAATGAACAAATCCTAAATGCCAAAAATAATGCAAGCGGTTATTATATACATTAAAAACCAAACAATAGTATACATAAAACGTCAATAAAATAAATCTTAACGGCAACTGCATTTCCCAGTTCGTGCAGTTGACCGTGGCACAAGTCGGATGAGTGTAATGGAAGGTTTCCTCCAATAGTTTATTTACTACTGAAATTTCTACCAGTTTAGGTCAAAATTTAAAAACTGTGTTCGCCAAAGGTCACTCTGTTTTTGGAGCTGTGATAATTGTGGTTATAGGGCCAATCATAATGTACTGTTTCGTTCTCAAGAATGCTACCGATGTGCAAATCCTGGTTTTACTGTAAATACGTGTAATAAATAAATAAATAAATTCCACTCTTTACCTGCAAACTTTAGTTAAAGTTATAAATGGAGATTTGTTAAAAATAAAGTTATTTTAGATTATTTTTTTGAGAATTCTACGTCCGATTCAAAACCTCATGTCAATGTTAATATTTTGGGTTGTGAGTTACTTGGACTTTTGAACTCTGCCGCTAGTGGAACAGTTTTAGGTTCAAGAGGTTGGGATTTGTTAACGTAAAAGTAACCATTAAGGAAAGATTGTGGTCCTGCTTGTACTGTACCGACTTGTCAGAGAGTTAGCAGTTTAGGAACAATTACTTTACCGATTACCTTGAAAGAACGCACCGCTAGTGTAGAAGTTTTATTTAACCTGATGTCAAGCATACATTAATTTTATTAATCGATTTTTGTTCATTTATTGGTTTAGTTCCTGATATTAAGAAGAGCTAATGGCCGTTTATCAATACTGAAATTTTATCACTTGATAAAACATTAAATGACTCTGCGTTTTATCTCCTGAACAACGTTTTAGATTAAAAGAGTTGTTTGATAAACATTTTGATGAATATTCGGGTGCATCATTAGATTGCACGAATTTAATAGAAGACGGGATTAAGAAGTTCTCGAAACCGAATAAAGCAGATATATTATCCAATGTCGCCGGTTATGCAAAATGATGAAGAGATAGAGAGGATGTTAAAGTTGGGTGCGTTGAATCATCGACTAGATCTTACGCTTGTCCGATGTTGCTGGTTAAGAACCGTAATAGCACGTATAGATTCTGTGGATTTTCATCAACTTAATAAAGTTACACAGAAAGATGCGTACCCTTAGCTGCATGTTTCTACTACTTTAGATCGCCTTCGTTAGTCACACTTTGCATTAGTTGAGAGGCCTCGTACCTGCCGCCTCTTAAACCAACCACCACACACCTCCCACCTGTCAGCTTTTCCAGCATCCACTTCACACCTTTTACCTCCCAAACCATCCACCTTCACAGTTGTTAGAGAAAATATTTTATTTGAATCGGGATATGAATCTAGACCGCCGGCATGCAAAGCGAATCCTCTATCCACAATAGCACCGGATCTATCGATGTATGTTATGCTTGTATATCTATTTATCCCACGTTTTTCCCCTTCGATTTAATTACGGACATCATTTTCTGTCAATACGTCACAGACACCATTTTTGATTACGTCATAACTGTCAGTTTTAACCCACTTTAACTTAGTCTAACCTAAGTACTTGTTGAACACGTGGAATCACACGAACCATTAAGGATTTCTATTTTTTAATTATACCATCTTTCGACTATCTAACGTCTTATCGTGAAGTTCTCACAGCTTATGGCAATCTTTTAATGGTGGCTCTCCAACTGTGTCCTGCATACATATCTTGTTGACTTGCTCGGTTTCTCTTGATTGTATCGGAGATAATACGGATTCTAGCAGACACTGTTGTGTAGTTGTATGTTCACCACTTTTTGGAATATATGACCCTCATAGGTCGGAAGACCCTTGGTTTTAAATCATTCGAGAAGTTCTATACTATGTAAATATACAATGTTTAGCTCAATCCTTGTACGTGTGGTGTACGCCAAGATTACGAACCCCAGATTCCTTACTTCGTCTGTCATCTGCTATTTTCATAAATATGTTCTTAGGAGGACCTTTTAAATAGTATACCAATTTAGTACCATCCCTTTCTGCAAGAACGGCCACATAACTAAGAAAGTCTTTCTTACTAACCACAAATGTATGTAGTTCCTAAAACAAAGGTTTAACTAAATCGGTCCACCGGCATATCAAATAATCTTTTAATTCTTCCTCATTTTTTATAATAAGACTTTTTTGTTTAACATATCTTTATATTGTTCTTGTATCGTCGCAGTTTTTTCCATATAGTTCAACATTTGCCTTTTTGGATCTATTTTTCTAATTTCAGATGCTCTTTTCTCCAGCTTACGGCGTATAGCGCGCATAATGGGGCGATTTCTTTTAGTGTTACCGGATACAGCTTGATACAGATATTTACGCATTATCTTACAACCTGGGGAGCAACTGTTAGGTGTATTAATCAACCCCGATTCCGAAACGATTGTCTTTTGAGATAGTAGAATATGCTGCTGCAGATTGTGTAAAATATGTACTACCTGCTTCAATGTAACACCTGGGTAAGATTTTTACTGTATCTTGGATGTCTTCTTTCTCTACTATTTCCAACTAATTTGCAGGTAAATGGTTATAAAAGCCCAAAGCCCATACTCTATCAATTTTTTCTTTTCATCTAGTTTTGTAGACAACTTAATTTGCAAGCCAGTCAACTTTTTTGTATTGCTGTTCCCCCTATATAAAAACTGCACTAGGTTATTATACACCAAATAGCAGCTATTTTGTAGCTTACCGACAGCTTACTCCACAATTTGGCAAGTGGCACCGAGTGTATTGACGTTTTTAGGAAGTACAATTTACATTCTTCCAATAAGACTAAACGGTCTTTTAATGAATTATAGACCTGGTCCACACTAACATAAATTCCGGTTGTGCAGTTGTGTATTGTCGCTTCCTATCGCGTAATATCATGATCTCTTGCGAAAGTAGACCGAATGTTTCTCTTAAACATAGAAAATCCAGTATATGATTCCCAAGTTGTTTATTAACACAAGGACTTATTTGACACACACAAATTTGTTGTATATTTTAATTCTTGCATTAGCCTTTAGCCATATTAAACAATCGATTTCCGCAGTTTTATCGTTGTCAACTATAATATTATAGTTCTCTTCGTATTCGCCCCTATAGCAAAATTTATGGTTTGTGGTTAATTAATTACACATCACCGTCTTGCTAAAAAATATCAGCACAATTGCTACGTACCTAGACGTAGCCGGAAGAAAAGTAGATACCAGGCTAGCTATTAAACGCGGAGAGAAGGGGATTCGCCTAAATACCAAAAAACAAAAAATAAATCACAAAAAAATTAAAGCACATCGCCCACGATTATCTATTAACAAATAAAAAATAAATAAAGGATTCTGTACACACAAACTAAAGCAACAAATTAAGCATTATTTTTTCAAAGCAAACAATTATATTATACGGACAATTCAGGAATTTAGATACGAATTGCGCATCTCGTATTTAGAGTAAATAAAACAAATCAGTATTGAAAATGAATATGGGGAACTTTTGTTGAACGTTTTTAACTTGTACATAATACCATTTTGTAAGATAAACTAATCAGTAAAACGAATAAACAAGCATGTTTAAAAATTGTACCTCGCACCTGTAGAGCGATAATATCGAATCGCAGTAACCAACAATAGTCTTATAATGTCACTTTTTTTATCACGTGATTGCACCAAACGTTAATACGGAATATTATTGACACGCACAAAAGACAAGTCGCATACGTTTATGCAGCCTGATACTTAGCTCGCTAGCCGTCGGGGTTGAGTCAGCATACATGTACTCTGCTACTTTTGACTTTTATTTATTATCAATATTTTATATACATAATATTTTTACCTCTTGTTGTAATTTGGCGTTGTTATATACATTTTAAAAAATTTATAACAAAAATAACTTTTTATGTTAATTGACAATTTTATTATATAACCTCACCTTAGTAAGTATAAAATATGATTTACTGTTTATTCATCAATTTTATAATTGTAGTACCTTTGAAAAAGGATTAAAATAAATCCGAAAGCTCAGGTTTATAAAAGAGAGTTTTCTTAAATAATCCAGCCGACCTAAAACCCACAATATTTTTGGAAAATTAGAATAAAGGAGGTCGTTATTAATAATTCATATATATATATATATATATATATATATATATATATATATATATTGATATGATAACGCTGCACGTCGATGTAATTATTTTCTCAGTCTCCTTCTGATCTCCGCCGCTCTGTGTATTTTAATATCCTAAGAATTTGAATATGCCTCGGCCAACCCTGTTTAATTCACGCAGAGTGCACATTGTTACGATAATTAAATAACTTATCCTCTTTTCCTGCTTTGAATGATAAAACGAAGTCGATTAATATTTGTATGATGAAAAAAAAAATCATATACACTTCACAGCTTAATCTGTTTGACTGTGCGACAAAAAGGAGCCCCTGAATCAAATAACAATAAATTTTAATTTGTTTTTTTCCAAAAATTAAAGCTTTCTTTCCTTATTTTAAAACCAGCAAAATGGCGCTGTACTCTACTGGAAATTTTTTTGAACGTTCAAGATTTTTCTCTTGTTTATGAAATTTTTCACGTATAAAATAAATTTTTGATGACTACATAAAATATTCAAGTATAAAATATGATCAATGTTCAAAAATAATAAATAGAAAATAATGCCTTATGCTAGATATTTCTGACCTGGAGTTTTCCCCGTGCGTCTTTCTTCTGCGTGCTGTGGATCAGTACTCCAATATCACATTTAGTTGAGTTGCTCCATTCTTTTTTTAGTCTCCAAGTTTTACCCCATTTAATGTGATCTCCCTTAAATTTTCATAATGTCGTAATGTCCATTGAATTTTTGTAATGTCTTTTCAATTTACTTAATGTCACTTAAAATTTCTTTTTATACTTAGAGTTCGCAGTGTCACCACTTAGGCTTAGATTTCGTAATGTCCCTTAGACTTAGATTTGCTACTGTCACTTAGACTTAGATTTCGTACGGTGCCTTAGAGCCTTAAATTATAAATATTTAGTCTAAATTAATTAATAAATTTCTACTCACGTTTTCCAGCAAACGGCTAACTTGTCTCATATATTTTCACTATAATTTATTTAAAATATTTTAAAACACCACTTTTCACAAAATTTTTATTGTTTAGTTTGAATATTTACTTGACGCGTAAATTCTTGAGTATCAGTGATGCAGCTTGTGCTTGGTTCTAACTAAGACTGTCTGCTTATCAAACTTGCGTGCTATATAGTTTACTCCCATCTAATACTTCATTGATTTATCTGAGCTCTTGTTGAAAGTTTACGACCAACCATCGGGTGTTTTGGATATTTTTGGGTATTTACAAGTTTATCTCTGACAATGCCTTGAAACGATTTTTTGGTCACGTAGGTAATAGTGGATTATTTATTTTTTACTGTCTGTTTTGATGTTGTTACAGGAATTTCTAATTCGCCTTGGCACGTAATTTCACTTATGGCTTTGTTTGTCAAGATAATACTTTGCGATTTGTATTAACTCCATGTAGAAGATCACGTAGCCAAAGTAACGTAAATTAACATATTTCTGTTTACATTTTTGCGTTTCCGAAGCTTATTTATTTCAAAGGATGCGTTTCTTATCAGGACACTATGCTATCTACTTTCACTATCGCATGTTTAATGTGAATTGTATTATGATTTTCTAGGTTTTTACTCCATTTAACGCGTATTGACTTGAGTAACAATTTATGGATACTTTTGGTTTAAGATTAAGTTTGATTGTGTGTAGAGCTATTTCTTTTGCTGAAAGCGTGTTTATTTTGAATGATATGCTTCCTGGCATTAATTAAAGTCAACTGCGATCCTTACACAGGATGTTAAATGTTTGCTCTTTGCATAATATACAAATTACGTATTTTTCATGCTAAATAAATGCGGTTTTCTAACTCCTAGTACTATTTACATGTATTGTGTAACCATTATGACTCAATATACTTCTAAATAACCCCCTAATCATAGCAATATATATATATATATATATATATATATATATATATATATATATATATATATATTGCATTTCTGTGAAATTGCAATAGAACACTTGACATTGACTAAAGTAATTACGTCAACGGATAAAGATATAGACATCTTCCGTCCAAGAAGAATAATGTCCTATTGTATTAAAAGGTGGCGCTTTACAACTAGGGGTTATTTAGTTAATCTACTAAACGAAAATTTTAATAACCCATGAAACGTTCAGAATCCGTCATCTCTATTCCAAGATATTTTCTTACTATTTATGAAACTTTGATTAATACTGAAGTATAATAAGCACTAAGTGCCCAAGAATACAGCTTTCAATATATTTGGTTATGAAATTTCGTTAAAGACGATTATACTGCTTTGCATAATTGAAATAGTCTATAAAGTTAAGCGACTCTAAAAATCTTTTCAGACTGAATTATTCTCCCTTTCTATAAAAACTTGTTTTGGATACTTACGCCAATGTGCCAGCTGAAGCGTTTAATTATGTAGGTTTGAAATGTTTCAATATTGAAATTTCAATTATTTTATATATAAAACAAAAGCCATTAAATGCTACATGCTTTTATTTTGTATGATTTCCATTGTTTGTAAAATTGATAGTTTTGAAAATTTTGCATATTATATTCTTTATGTTATACATCGGATTTCTACACTATCAGTTGTCTGACTTTTCTAATAGCTTCTCTTTGGTTTGCTTCTCTCAAAAGATAATAAAACCCCGAGAAGTGTAATCAGTAATGCATGCTGTGTAATCTAAACACCAAAGAACTTTTGGCTGCGGTACTACCGCTTCTTTGTTGTGTTTAACGGTAGGATTCACAACTCTAAACAATGGGTAGTATTTAACCAAATCCCTAGGGTTCTTGAATGCACGAAAATGCTTTTATCTTAAACTCAATGTGCATTTTCTGTAATCATTGAAAAATTTTCTCCATTAACGTGAATAGGTAGTGTTAAAAATTAAAGGAATCCCATAATGATATTTATTTTCTTTGGCTTATCATTATTAGCTGAAAGATATGTTGAAAACTCAATCACGTAGCAAATTTACCGTATCTGTAGAACCGTATCACTAATAATATTTACCTATTTTGTTATAGTGTCTTTGGTCTTGAGGCAGGTACGTGGCTAGGATTTAGAATTAGGTGGATATGCAGCCACCACATATTTTGGGGATGTCGAAAAGACATCGCTAGATAATTTGACTTACTTAACTAACGAAACACCTCATACCAACACAAGGCCTAATACATTACCTGACCGGTTACGGACCATACCCAACATACAGACTGAGAATGAGACTAATAGATAGTGACAAATGCACTTGTGAAGAGATAGGGTCGTCCGAACACCTAGTGTTTGATTGCACAGACGCACCATGAACTCAACACACACAGATTAACACTACAAGACAAAACTGCAGAAAATGAAATGGAGAGAGAACTTTTTTCCATATCTAAACACAATCGCACAAAAACCCCGACAACACTATATAAAAGATATCTCGACGGACGACGGGTGACAATAACGAAACCAGAACATAGACACAAGAGACAATGATCGAAACATAATCTTTTGGAATTTCAGGAGCATCCGCTCCTGATGGCCAAAGATATCCCATCCCATCCCAAACATGAACCCCTAATATGTGGAGTACATGCACCGCATATTAGAATCCCAACCCGTCTAATCATAAAGACTAACAGTAGATTTAAGATAGGTTAAGAGTAGATTACGTAGTAGAATAAGTCGTTTATTACGAACACTAACACTAATTTTAAAATGGCAATAGGTAGCAATAGGGGTAATGTAGCAAAATATCTAAACCTTTCCCTTTCCTGTAACTCGAAACGGGTCGTACACACATAACACATAAACCACATACACACATTGCCTCTTTCAAAACCTGGTTATTCGGCTACCGACGACCCTGACTAAAGGGGGTAACGGGCGGCGTGGCGCCTTTCTCGATGTACTGGGATTTCCGGCTGCCGTTGGTCCCTTTGCAGACGAAGGGGGCGGCGCTGCCCACATACCCACACAAACCCACCCACACACTTACATCACTCGCCCACACACACACACGCGCGCGCGCATACACGCAAACACACGAATACCTACACAAACACAACCACCCATCCAACACTACACCCAAAGGGTGTCCGGGAGTACATAGAGATTTTCGGCTGCGGTGCACAAACGGGCAACACGCACACTGAGGACTCCCGATATCCGGCTGCCGATGGTCAGACCCCCAGTTACACATAGACACACGCGCACACACACAACCCACAATCAAACAACACACACGCACGCACACTCAAAAGTTACAACAGGGGGGAAGACGGGCTGCTTAAATATAAGTTAGTAGGTTAACAAAATGTTAGCTTAGATAAATAAAATAAATAAAATGAAATTACTTAACTAACGGAAAACGATGCTTGTTGTTGCATTTCATCGAATTTAATAGTAGCCCTCTACGTTACAGATGCTTTGGTAGTTGCACTTTTAATATTCACAATCGCGATATAATTTAATCTATCTTCACTGATCGTGTCTCTAATGTATTATAACATAAACTCTTTTTGCAATAACAATAGTTCTTTTAATCAACTTGTTGATCAAGCCTTTTCTGCTACTCGTTGATACAATGAAATTCTAAAGTACGCACTCAAGACAATTTATTTCCAGCTACTTTCCAACAGTACAAATACTAACTTTTAAAAACAGCAATGTTAACCTTGTTAATTACTATAGAAGCACTATAATTAACTATTGAATCACTCTGTGTTAATTTATATTGATCACCACAATAAGTTACATCACATAGGTATATTTATTTTAATAATATATTACCACTAATTTGTTTTACATTACGACCTTATATGTCAAGATTCGAATAAAAAACTAGTATGATAGTCATACCTTGAATTAGAACTAATTTAAATCGCCGTGACCGAAAATTTATATACATAATCAATACTTCTTGACTATTCTAAAATGTACTAGAATTATGCAAATAACATCTAGAAAGTTCCTATTGTAAGCTTAATAACTTTCTTAAGTACGGCCTATTGCAAGTTGTAAATCGAGTACGTCTGAAGATGCCACGTTACACGTTGACTACCAATTATCCTTTGTGTATAGATGCCTCTTTTACGTTCAGCTGATCAAAGGCAGACTGAATGACGTCTCATTACAGTATGTTTTCACACGCCGTATACAAGAAGATGGATTTCTTCAACCGACACTAAACACTGGTATAAGTGTGACTACAGTAAGTTTATAAATTTCTAGCAAATTCAATAACTGCAAAACACTACTGATTTTAATACTCTTTCCATTTTTAAATTATTTTATAGTTTTGGCAGCACAATTTGATGCAATAGTCCAATAGTTGAACCTACTAATTGCACAATAGATTAATAGTTCAATATAACAACTGATATTGTCAAAAGTTATTTCATATCCAGTAATACAATTTCGTGATTACTCAATAAAACATTTAGTATTGAAATTTTATATAAGTAAACGAGATAATGCAGTTCTCTAAGATATAAACCTGACACACTGTCATGGGTGGGTCAAATTAGCGAGAGGATTAGCATTTATTATGGGCGCTTTTTCAATTGGGTTGCAAAAGATTACTGGTACATGGTAATAATCCCTAAATTGTATATGTTGAAAATTTATTACGGAACTAAAGCCCTTTTGTCTATCACTTGTACTGGTAGGTCGAAAGCGTATTACCTACCCTTATATTTGATTTTCCAATGCTCCACCTTTAACCAAGGAGGGATTTTTTTTTTATGAGAAAATATCAAATTTTGTCAAACCCTAGCTGTTTCAAGCAAGGTATGGATCTTTAACGTTTGTGACAACACACACACACATACGTACATTTTACCTCTCATCCGAACGACGGCGTTTTTTTTTGTGAAAAATGCTCGCCTAGTATTTTTCAAGCGGTTTGTGTCGGGAATCGAACCCGGGACTTTAGGATCAGCAGTTGTTTTAGAGGGAAAGAAAAGGACTGTATTCTAGGGGTGAGAAGTAGGGCTGTAAACATTGATAATAAAATGTACGAAAAAAAGTCACTCACCAAAACCGTTGCACTGAAGTTCTATCTATTGTGATGCACCATTAGAACGTCATGCGGTACTGTTTATGAGTAGCACTAATCTGTGTCTATGAATAGCCATAACCTGAAATCCACAAGGGTGAACAAGTGAGAAGTAAGATGTAAGTAGTTAGGATATGCAAGGATATATATACAACCTAATTGTGAGAGCGATCTTGAACGTCTGTTGAACTAATGAATACGCTAACCGAACGATATGATCGGACAACTTCGTGAAAATGCGCGTTGAACCGGGAGCTGCGCAAACAGCAGTCATACGCGAATACGAATCTGACTTTCCAATGTTCCTTCCGAACGCGCTATATTGGCCATAAAGCGAGTTTTTTACCGGGAAATTTTGAATTTTGCAGAACCCTTGCTATACCACACAAGGTAGAGATCTTCAAGGTGCGAGACAACACTTGCACACGGGACCTCTCAAATAAACAAGATTTGTGTAATATTCCACTTATCGTCACCCGTCTCGGTGGCGTAATTAGAAAACGCATGAGCCACAAAAGCCTAAGATTGCACCATTTTTTTTGTTTGTAAAGAAAAAAATTGCTAGTTGAAACAACTTAGAAGTGTAAAGCAAAGAAACGGAAAAAATTTAAAATTCATCAAAAACATTTGTTTGCAAAATTAAATAGATTCCCAATTTTTAATAAGTTCTTGATTATATTTGGAAAACATTATGCGAGTTGTTATTTTCTAATTTGGTTTAATTACAAGACTAAGTTCAACTTCTTGTACCCACAATCGTACAAAAAACAATTTAGCTGTTTTGAAACTAACACTATCACATCGTCTAAGTACACCAGACATATTTTCTAGGACAGTCTACGCAGTATTGACTCCATCAAACGTTCAAAAGTAGCAGAAGCGTTGCATAATCCAAAAGGCATGATCTTGAACTGCCATAATACAGTTCCAATTGTAAACGCAGTTCATAAATAGCAATTTAATCTTCCAAAAGTCTATATAAACATATTTGTGTTCAAGAAAGACCTCATGATTTTCAACTTGTTTTATACACATCTACCCAAAAGTCCCACCTTTTATTAGATACAAAAGACGTCCAATTTCACTTTATTTAGTTTTCCACGTCACGTTGAATATTTCATCCCTGCCGTTTTCATGATGTCCCATGGAATAATTGTCAAGCTAACCGCCGGCGCAGCAAGTTTTTATAGTTCCACCTCGCACGCGTAAAAAATTCAAGTTCTTTTAAATTCCAAATTGGTGTTCTATCTTCTCTTTAGGCGTAAGATCACATAACGTGGTATTTAAAAAATTAATACTGTTATATTGGCTTCCAATGCTTTGGGACTCGAAATGAGTGATCATTTACGCACACCATCTATATAAAAATGATTTTGTTACACTAGCCCAACAACATGGGGCTGAGGAAAGAATTTGCTATAAGATACAGGTTCGAATCCTGTTCGAGATCTTATATTTTCCATTATTCATCTTATTCACTTATATATATATATATATATATATATATATATATATATATATATATATAATATATATTGTTGCAAGGTTTACCTGGGAAAATCCCCACACTTTGGTGCCATTATGGTGGAAAGTTTTATGCTGTGTAGCTCACTCTCGATTGAAGCCTAAAAAATAATTTGAGCGCCACAAATTGGGCGTCATTATGCTCTGAAGTTTAAGGTCTGTTGACTCGAGCACCATCGTTGGGCAGTCATTTAGGTTGTGAGGCTCGTCTGGAAAAGCCCCACTGTTGGGTCGATTATGCTGGGAGGTTCACCTGAAGAAGCCCCACTGTTGGGCCGTTATAATGTTCTGAAGTTTAATTCTGAAAAAGCCCCACACTTTGGAAGCCCTAAATTCTATGTAGTTTAGCCGGAACAGCTCCTTACGTTGGAAGCCATAATGTTCTGCAGTCTAGCCAGAATATAAAAACTCCTCTTAACTTACTTCTTTTCAATACCTATTTTTATCCTTTGAAGTAGCTCTTCCCTTTGGACGTCAAAATACTCCCAGCTTTTTCCTATAATAAAAGAAACTTAACTTCATCAGTGAAGTTCACCACGGCTGCTATACGGTTACTTATAAAATCTTACTCTACTTTTTTTATAAAGGAAGCTCGACTACAATAAAAATCCATCACAATTTATTTACACAGAAAATCTCACAGCAAACTTTTTCAATTATTACAGCATACATTCATTGATGACATATCCACGTTGATTACTAATTCAATTTTATTAAATATTTCTATATACAATTTTACTCCTCAGACTAAATAAAATATTGAAAGTAAGTGGGCTTAACCTCACACCTTACTTTAAATCCCTGGTCTAATAAGAGCTCATAGTAAACCCTTTTGTACTTGTGCTAAACTTTATTTTGTACTGAACATCGCCTAAAACCCATTTATATTTTACATATGCAGCTAATGCACAATTATTGTATAATACAAAATTTCGACTTTAACATATTCTACATAAATCATTAAAAATATTAATTACTCCCAAAATTACAGGTTGTCATAACACCAAACAATCACAAAAATAAATGTTTTGCAAAAAATCAGTTACCTGGAATGTAGCCCAAACAGGTATCTGCCATTAAACCATCGCAGACGTAGCTCCTCCCTACGACTGCACATACCGGAAACACCCCAAGTTGACTCACATCATTTGGGACAGCAATCATCTATCCAAACTTGTATTCCTCTAATCTACTATAAGTCCAAATCCTTCATACATCAGCTAACGTTGCAATTACATCCACAATTCCATTTGAATGCTCAACAAGCACCATCCACCAAAATAAGAAAGTAATTTCTACTTACTATTCCGCATGCTTCGATTTGAAAAATATTTTTAACACATTTACATCACAGTACTACAGTACACCAACTCGTGTACGTTGAAATAATTTTTGTATAATATCAAAACTCACTAGTCGCTTGACTAAAGTACTAAAGATGTTCGAAGCTTTAAATGAAATTTTGAAGAGAGCGACTCATCCCCTCACGGTGGCTTATATAGACAAAAGTTACCCCCTTAGCTATGGTTATTTCCAGAAATACACCACTACAACAACAAACCTTCTTGGTAAAAATTCCTACAACGGTTTACGATCCTCAAAACACTCTTCACCAAACGACACTCAACCGTCGTTGATTCTAAAAATCGTATTGTAAACTATTCTCAATTTCGTGGAAAACTGGCAGCCGTATGCCAACCGTTTCGAAAGTCTAAGGATTTTGCACACAACATAAACATTTTACCTCGAAAATCAAATTAAAATGTTCAATGGCTCTCGAATTCGTTGAAATCCCTCAACGCTGATACAAACACAAGCATTTAAAACACGCCTCTCGCATGCACGTATATACCGTCACCTCGCTCTTTCTTATATCCAAAAATGTTCTGTTTTCTATTTTGTACCCTTCCTATTTTCATGTCAGTTACCCGTTTATCGTGTTTTTGTCTAATCCGTATTTTCTATCTCTATTCCCAAGTTCACAAGCATAATATTATTCTAACATATCTACCCTCTTTCGAGTATCGTCTGTCTCGTTCCTATATGTGTATTCCTACCAACTATCTCCGTTTCTTTTATCTTCGTTATATTAGTCTTTATCTCCTTAGTAGTTCCAAAGTCAATGCACGCCTAAATTTTGTCTCATTTTAATACCTGTTAAAATACGACTTCTCTATCTAATATCGATCCATTTATACAACCTTCAACACCCTACCTCAAATACTTGTTATTCGTTCGTTTATAACGATCTTGAACATTTACTAAAAATCCTAGAAATAAACAATCTTCCCTCTCTTTTTAAAATTAATATCAGGAACATATTGTTACGGTATTCCACGCAAACACAAAAGAAAACAGTAAAAGTTAGCAAAGAAATCGTTTACGCCGAATACCGCAACAATACGGGGACAGAATGGTAGAATTCGGTCTAGCTCAAAAATGTCGTAGAAGGGCATGGGTGAAAAAGAAAGAACACATTGGAAACCTCTGTAAAACTATATTGTTAACATACAATCTCGAAAGGCTATTTACAAAACAACAAAGAATCCAATAATTTGCGTAATCGTTTGTTACGTGATGGTAAACAAAGCGTCATAACATAAGAATATAAAATTGGTAAGCAAAATAAATATAACACCTTATAATATAGATACTTACTTAATGCTTCACCTTAAATATATACGAAAGAAAACGAAACATAAACTATACAGTACTTCTAGGAAAAGAAATATTCATAAGTTACATATACATGCTGCATTGTGAAGTGCACCTCCTCAAGAAATATTGTAACATTAAACTTATACACCCTAACTTAACTTACTCAAGTGTCAACTACTTTTAAATCTATAAGTAAGTTGTTTACGTTAAAAAGACAAGAGAAACAGTTAAAAACAGACCCTAACATAAACTTTGATTAACTAATTTTTAATTTATAGAATGATTACATAGTCGTTCGTGCATTGCGCATGTAAGTTTTGTAACGTGGTGTTGATAATTTAGTGGATAATCATAAGTAATAACAGCAAATGAAAAGTCTATTCTTCACAGCAGCATCATATAGATTACGAAACAGAAAACTGTACCTTGAGCAATCGACTTCGTGTTGGTATCATCTTAAGACTGGGAAAATGCGGCTGCATTTCCCTATTGACTAGATGCTGAAACCAACAACTTTACTCATACTAGCACAGAAAGCATTTTTAGTAGCGCGACATTACAACATGTATTTTTGGTAAGAAGATGTTATATTTAATGGTGTCCTTTAAAGCACGGTCTCTATTTTATAAGGACAGAATCATGTATGGGGGTAGGTATTTTGGCTTTTAAAGATATCGCCGAAGAATCAAGTCTGCAGAATTCCCAGACAACAGCTGCCGAAATACAAAACTGTAACAGCTTGCCAACAAGCCGGTAACGCAATTATCAAAGGATGTTTAGACAAAGGAAAACAATCTTGTTACTTTGTAACATTTTAACAGCTGCAGAATAACCGTATACTTATAGATAATAAATCCATTGTAAGTAGATGTAGGCAGGTAGTAAGTGGCCTTATCTTTTAGAAGAAAGCTGTGTATTTGCGTGCAGCTTTTAATTCAGGTGGTAGGAAATATTGCAACTACTTTGTAACCTAATGTTTCCTAAGCAGTTGTTTGATTTTATAAGGCAAAACTTTATAGAACAATTACTTGAGAAATTTTATTAAATAACATTAATTTCAAATGGCGGGAAATCGAGCTTATTTTGAAATTTTAGGGTGTTTTAAAAATGAATGCAGAAACAATTACTTGCAGGGTTTTGAACGTAACAATTTTCAACGTCTATTTTTAACTAGAAACCAATTGTTTGCTTGCACGTTCCTTCTTAGAAACTTTAGCCGTTTATAAGTTGTTTGTCGACCACACTTTCTTGTCTTGTGTTACATCTTTACAAGGTTAATCAACATTAAAGCTTTATACTATGCTAAATTTATATACACTTTATACACGTAAAGAAATCACCCTCTTGAATTATCTATTTTTCTATATACAGAAACTGGAACTTTCTTATTAATAAACTTACAAGCTATTCCTTTAAAAATACAAATCTTTTACCCTACGTTTTATGCAACTGCCTAATATTTGTAATTAATATTAATATTTATGAGACACGACGCAAAAATTAATCCTAAAGTTTAATGTACATTGTAAATTCTTATATTAACGTTTAAAAAACGTGTTAAATTTTCATTGATTTTTATATTCCTGCAATAAATAATTATCAGACCTATCTAACCTCTATTGTACCCTGTAAATCCACAGTGTTATATACGCGCTGCCGACAGGACGAGCAGTAGTTGATATCCTATACGTGTCTATAAATAGATATAAAATATACGTCAATAAAGAACTAATATTTTACCATACATTATATGTTGCTGATAGACTTTATAGAATGTTACAAAAGTGTGCAAATTAAACGGGTACGTTTCGCTACGTATGTGACGAATTTACAATCAAATTTCACAAAAAGAAAATAATTACAATACTCAAAAAAGTTTATCCGCTTTATTTTGGATGCAAACTAGAAGATTAGGATAAACCTTGGGCGCCGCATACCAATTATGCTACGTGTGCTGACTTTTGCAGTGCCTATGATGAGGAGAGATCCTAAAGATTATGTTTCAGGCTGCTATTTTTATCTATTTGAAATTTCACTGAAGTTGAAGCACACTCTACTGTACACACCTGCAATCAGCTCTTGTACCAGTTCTTTACAGACAGAACTTACCTGTCCACAAACGTCTAGAATTATATACACTTGACGATGATACGAATGCAGCTAAAGGTAATATTGTTGGACCTATGGAAGAAGACACGGATCCTGATTTCCAACAATTTGATATGATACTCCAAATTCGCTTTCACAAGATGAGCTGTAACGATTTAGTACGGAATATAAATTTGTCAAAAGCTTAAGTCGAACCATATGGATCCAGATTGTTAGGTTGGCATCCATTACGGAGTGGTATGATATATCCACATGTCGGAGACGTGATCAAGATTTTCTTCATATTTTATATCGTGTGATCAGTTGCTGTATTGTGTACATTTCGTGGACTAATAGAATGCATTGGGATGCATATGTGGTGATTTAAAAGTCTCCTCTCGTTGATAGGAAGATAGTTTTGCTGCCACTTCTGCACATTAAACTGGGACTGATGAAAAACTTTGTCAAAGCTTTAAATAAAGATGTATAGTATTCCAATGCCCGAGAAAGAAGTTTTCCAATGCCTGATAAAGAAGTTTTCTAGACTAAGTGAGACAAAAAAAAAGTAGGGATTTTTATTGGATCGCAAATTAGTCACATCCTGGAGGACAGTGTATTCCATTCAAACCTTACCGAGATAGAAAGAGGCTGTTGCATGAGTATCATTTTTAAAAATTCTTGGAATAATAAATACAATGGTAAAAAATTACAAACAAATTGCAAATCCTTTAATTTCCACACACAGCGATGTGGGCTGCCTGATTTTAATCCTTCATTTTCCCCACTTGCATTTGGATTTATTTCCTCAAATCTAGGATCTTTGAGTACGAACTTGATGAACGGTTTCACTATGACATCATGTATTATGAAAACGGAAATGGTATCTTACAATGCTCGCAGATTACGGTTAAAACCTAATCAGGGGTGCTCCAGAGGTACCCTAAAAACAAAAATCCCATCCAACTAAATGTTGAGATTTCGTAGTGACATGGTATGCATAATTTGTATTATAACAAATGTAAACACTACGTAATAAACCGTCCCACTATTAAAATATAAAGAACTTTTGACTAGAGGGTGATAGGAAAAATTCTGTTAACAGATTCATAACCAGCGGGAAGAATAATATAAGAAACATCCATTGATCATAAGGAAACAAAACAAAATTTACAATTAGTTGTTCAGTGCATGATTTTAGTTTTCGATTCTCAGCTACGGTTTCGTTGTTGGCCTTGACGCTTTATATTTAAATTATACGATTTAGTTAAGGTGACCAGACGTCCCGCTTTTGGCGGGATAGTCGCGATTTTTCACAATTTGTACCGCGCCCCGCGACGTTTTTCAAAAGTCCCGACTTTTAGAATTAAGTGTGGACATCAGAAAAATCAAAATTAAGTGTTGAAACTGAGAAAGCCATTTTATGTGTCAAATATAATTTGACAAATTCTTGTGAAGATTTTTACAATATTTTAAAAAATGACAACAATCTACTGAAACAAATTCACTCAAATAAAAAATGTCAAGGAAAAAAATATACATTTTTTTATACTTATAAATTGTACTTATGTTAAAAATAAAAAAAACATATTAGGATATTATTTTTATTCTGTATCAAAATCTGGTCACCTTAGATTTAGTGCAAATAAAAATTTAGTGTGTTTGAATTTTGATTGTTGTTTGTAATTAGAACTTTAGCGTATATTTACGAAATATAGATGAGTTTAAAATTCTGCCAAAATGGCTAAGCGGCAATTGCCAATATCTGGTTTTTCAAAGCAGTTAAAATGATCGAAAATACTACCTTACGTAAGGTTTCAACTTCCAGTAGTACCATCAAGATTGATGTAGTGGATTATTCGATCCACATCAAGATGTGGCTTGTCAGAAAAATAATTTGAAGATTGTGACATACTTGACGTGGGTTTATATATGAATCAACAAATCAATGATGATTTAAAGTATCGACTTTTAACAACGCTATGGGTACCGGATCTCGATTTAAATTTCCTTTGGAATGAATGCGAAATTCAAAATTTCAGCAACGTTGATTGAATCGTTTTCCATGGTTAGTATATATTACTGCTGAAAATTTTCCAGGAGTAGTCTGCAAATACTGCGCAATGTTCGCTGATAAATGTGCTGGAAATGTGAACATAGAACGTTACAGTCATTAGTAACAAAACCGTTTAATAGGTGGAAAAAGGCGATATAACACTGCAAAGTATAGAAAAAGTAAACCACTTAGATGTGTAAATGTGTAAATGTGTAAATGGAGACAATTTTGTGAAATCTCTTGCTAGTAATACATCGTAAATTAGAAATCGTATATATGAAATACGTGTGAAAGAAATTGAGGAAAATAAGTAAGATAATGCCTACAATAGAAACAATAAAAACTTGTGGTGGGCAAGAGCTTACTTCACAGAGAGCTTCGAATTCGTGTTCCTTAGAAATAAATAATACACAACCAGATGATGCTATTAAATTAATTGTGCTAAGACGAACTTCATTAAAAGACTACACTCCCCACATCCATAGTGCAGGGTGCCGTTTAAACGAAAGAAACAATTTTATATTGTGAGTTGTACCAGAGACAATTTTTTCTAGCAGATGTGTAGATTTTAATAGTTATACTTTTCATCAAATGGCGGTTTTAAGAGAAGCAATCAAATTATAATACCAAGGAGGATATTATTGTATTTTGTTGATCATGTTTTATTAAATAAATATTTTCCGTTCCATAAAATTTTTGATCTTCCTCAGAGGCAGACAATTCTGAAAGCCATTTCTAGCTGAAATGCCGATTATTCTCCATTTCATATAAACTGAAATTGCGGATTCTTGCGTTAATTTTCAGGTAAAGCATTAGAGTTATGCGGGTTTGAAATGTTTCAATTCCGGAATGTTTGGCTGAGTTTCAAATTTCGATATAGATACGAAATTATTAAATATATCAACAGTGTTGTTTTGCAAAGTTTTCATTGTTTATGAGGTTAAATCTTCGAATTACTGCATTTTTCTATACTGGATTGCAGCTGAAATTTGATGTATTTTTAGACGCCAAACATATCTATATATGTTCCACTATTGTCTATTGCCTTAGTATAAGTTTGTCTCTACCTCTATAGACATTAAAAGCTTGAGACGTGCTCTACGAACGATCGATAATGCGAGCTACATAATCTAACCCAGGGAATATAGGTTTACGATGTTGGTGTTTCTTTGTTGTATTTAGCGGTAAGGTCCATAACGACACTGAGGACACTTATACAAATTCTTACAGTTTTTAGATGTAGGAAACTATTTTTATGTGCTGCAGCTTATATTTAAAGAGCCATGCCAGAGGCATTAAGGCTAATGCAACGGTACTTATTGCTTTACATTGGGTTTGAAACACATTGAATACGCTAAAAAACGTATTTAGAACTCGACTTTTCTGAAAAATATGAACACCTTGACGAATAGAATGTAACAGCTAATGCTCGATTGCAAGAAAATACCCTTTTACCTAGACGATCTTATTATCTTAATTGTTTGAAATACGAGTGATAAACCTAAACCATACTTTAAAATGTCTTTATGTACTTAATGAAGTGGATACCTTGTCTAGAGTTGAAAATCCTAAGCTTTTTCGTTTTTGGTTAGATGCCAATTCCCTGTGCACTGACTACCGTCGCGCCTGAAACATTAAAAATCTTGAAATATAAGGATTTAGGATATATAAAATAAACAGTGCTCTGCTTTAATATTAATTGCATTTTGTCGATTTATATTAATTGGTTTATATGTAACTAAACAGATCCTACATTATTACACTATTGTTTCTTACAAATTTGGTAATTGAATTGTCCAAATAATTAAATACGGAATCATAAAGAAATTGCTACACAGCCCAACACTTATGGATTTTTTCTGTCTGAAATCATACTAGGTGTTTAGTCTGTTCGAAATTTCTCTATTCATATATACATTTAATGTTGAAGAGAGCCACGTAGTTATCCAGATAGCCCTGTTAGGTGGAATAATTATAACAATGTTAAGGTTTCTAATATACATCCATCCCCCATTGCTTAACTTACTTTGTAGTATTATCTACAACCCCAAAAATTAATTTAGTCTCTATGGCTACAAGCTGTCTACACAAAGTTTGGAAAGAAGATAAATAAAAGTTATATGCATATGATAACAGTTGTGTGTATAAAATGTCAAAAATCTCATTTTACTAATCATCGAAGCGTGTAAATTTTTCTAGACTGAAATTAAATTCAACAAATCTAATAATACACATTTAACATACAACAAATGTTAAAGATAAAATCTAGCTGTCGACTAGGTAAATTAAAATGAAACATCCACGTTTAAAGATACGATTAGTATGTCACGCAATATGACAATAATAATAATAAAAATACATGTTCCGGGTTTGAGTTGTGCCATATTAAATATTAATGAATGACATCGACTACTATTGTTGCAAGGCTTCAATTAAATCCATTGTTATTCTTCTTCATTTTTACTGCGTTTATATACAATAATGTAGATAATATTGGAACGTCCCGTTCTAAATTTTATAACTCTTTGCAACTTTTAGTATCTTTTTAACATAATGCTCTGTGGTTAAGTATTCTGTTATGGTTAGAAGCCTTTGAATCTCTCCTTTGGTTAGATATTTCACTGAATTGACATTTGTCAAGTTGTTATTATAGTACTGAATTAATGTGATGCACATTAATTTGCTGTTGTTCATAAAAAGTGGTTTAATTGTGGGAAAATGTTATCTCACCTAAGGGTGATAACCAGCCCATGTGGTGGCTCTTCCTTCTTGATCCAGCCTTCGAATCGAAACGACGAACTTGGTGCGTTAGCAAAATTTATATCGCTTATTTTAGCGGATTCTAGCTTACTACCTTGGATAAAATTAATCTTTCTGGTGTTTGTGAGTAAGAAAGTTAATTATTACGCCTTTGGCGGATTTCACGTCGTTTTTATTAATACTATTGGTTTGGCCTTCGCTCAGTTAGTGAAGCACATTTTTGTGATATTTGTTATATTCTACCCACATTGTTATGTGGTAAGTAATTGCTTTGTAGCACTTCTTGTTCTATGTGTTACATGAATTTTAGGGTCCAAATTTAAGTCCAAATTTACGCCTACGTCCAAATTTACGTCTAAGACTACGACTAAATCTATGTCTACGTCTGCGTGCGAGTCCAAGAGTAATTACATATTTTAGGTTTAGCAGTTCCAATTTAAGTAGATGCACATTTGTGAAGATTTGTTTAAGTAATTGTTTTGGTGGTATTACGATTACCCAGGCTCGACAACTTACTGAAATAGATGGAATTGAAGCTCCCGGCGAAGAACTAATTGATACCATAAGTTCCATCTGCTGGACTACCGAAATATTAATCGAAACCTGTTGGAGTTATCTGTTGATGAATATTACACCTGAAGCGATTTTGTGTGACCATCTGTAATTGCTGTAATCCCGTTAAGTTGGATTTGGAATCCTTGACTGCTACTGGTGCATTGGAATTACTTCTTAAGGTCGTATACTTCCTTATTTAAGTGTGTTGTGTATGTTCTGTTGAGATTATTGGATTAATACTTTTGTGTATGAAACCTTATATTCACCCTCTTATTATTTTGCTGTGCATGCAACCATACTTACACCTGTGTTGTAAGGTGGGTTGCGATAATTAACGTAAAATCTGTATTTATGATAAAATTATTTAGGTATTAATGTTTGAATGCTTCCTTAGTAAGTGCTATGTTCTTATGATTAATGCTAACAACTAGTTAATGCGTTCCAGTGATTTATACATATTGATTGTAAATCTAGTCACGAGCTTAGACCCTTGGTTAAATTATTACTCACTTGAGTTATGCGGTTATAGCGTACTTAGTGGCCACCAAGTCTGCGTACCCGATTATTACTTAGTACGAATTATTTTTGCGTATGGGCTCGTGCCCGGTTATTCTGAACACCATTGCGTTATTATTGTTAAATATTATTTATACAATCACCTGGAGTAAACATATATTTGCTTATTGTGAGCACTTAGCTTGGTTAATTTTCTCTTGAATCATTTAGGTTCGAATCTTGTATGTATGACTATTTGTAGAATTATTTGTTCTAGTGAAATTTATATTTATGTGTTTGATTTCATATTTGGCATTGTAGTTACTTCAATAAATTCAGGTTTAATTCTGTGCCCTGTTAATTTATTGATATAGTCAGTTACCTTGGATTTCGCCCGAAAATATTGGAACATTTCTCGTTGATTCTGCTTGCTCCTGTTCCTGGCGCCCATTAATAAAATAGTTAGTTTTGACTTATTGGACCTTTCTAGTGGTTCCTTATGGTCCCTGAATGCGATTCTTTACCCACCGCCCTGATGAGTCTTTTCTGAGCTATTCCGGAGCACTATTTGTCATCGTAACGTTAAGGAACCCATTATATCGATTAGATATCGAATTTTTACCGTGGCAATATAACATTTATTGCCATATCTTAAATAACCAAGGTTATGTGTGTTTGTTTCGCGGTATAAACTAGTAAGGCGACTACGTGGCGTAGTTGGTATGCGTGTAACTAATACGCCCAAGGTCCCGGGTTCGAATCCCGACACGGTCCGCTTGAAAAATGTTAGGCGAACATTTTTCACAGAAATACGCCCTCGTTCGGATGAGAGGTAAAATGGAGGTCCCGCGTATGAGTGTTGTCCCGTACGTTAAAGGGTTCGGCAAAATTCAAAATTTGTCAGGCAAACGTTTAAAGTCACGTGGCAAAGGAATTCGTAAAGTTAGGTGAGTTTGTCTACAATTGAATGTACATTAGAATTTATTGGTGGTGTAAACTAAAACTTAACAGAAATTGATTAATAAGTCGTTCACTACCGGCACTGTAGTAATATATTTCTAATTGAGCTTAATTAACAGCACTCTCCGCAAAGAAAACTTATGTCCTGCTAACATTTCAGTAGTAGAATTGGCTGATTCTGTCGCAAATCCACCTTATGGAATCTACTTATAGAATCCACCGAATCCACCGCGCCACCGATCTAACCTAGGTAAGCGTTTTCTTTGACTAATCACTTTAGCCTGATCTAGAATTTTCCGGGCAATCTAACCCTGTTTGAATTGTTTAAATAAAACCACCCTTCGAAAGTTTTCTGCGGGATAATTTTAAGAAACCTAATAAAACGCATAGACTAAGTTTAGAAATTTCCTCACTCATTTCCTCTTGCCTTCACAGCTCATCTTTCGAGATAAATCTGTCTTGTTTGGTATCATTAATATTAGATTTTTCTCAGCTATCCGAATTTTTTACATATCATCACTCCCTAAGGCGGTACCCCAATTTTAAGAATTTTTACCAACCGCGATTTCTGGCCGTCCTTATAAATTTTTTAGCCATGCGACACATGGTAATTAGTCTAGAATTTTACGCATAATCCGAAACTGTAAATAGATTTTAAATAGGGCCACCCCTTACAAAGTTACACCCTATTAAAACCTCGTTTCTTTACAATGCACGGACAGCGTCTCTTGACACGTAAATGTTTGCAACCCAACATACACACACACTATGGGTGATCTGTTAGTTGGAGGTCATTTAGAATTTTCTGCGCAATCTAATCCCGATTGAATTTTTAAAATCGGACTCTCCCTTACAAATTTTTTGGATGTCCGTTAAAGCGTCGTACTCCAAGTTTTTGCTCTTTGATTTTATATCTAATCCAGATAAAAGTTTTCTTCAACTAAGCATTTTTTTAGCTCTAGGCATGGCTCTTGCTCTCGACACCCTTGTCTGAACCGTCACCCTTAATATATGCTAGAAACTTGCATGCTTTGGAAATTAAAATTTTGATTAAATAAAAGTTGAAAATACAAACATTTTACTTTAAACAAGAAATTACCAACAAGCGAAAAAAATCCAATGCAGTCTTAAGAAATAATCTATAAATGGGAAAGTCAATCGATTTCGTTCGGTGAATAATCTGATTTTCACTGTCCATTACAAGGTAGACAATCATATCAGACTTTCTCAACATTATTTTAATTAATATATGACATGCTCTTCATAATGCTGAAATTTGTCATTGAACGTATTGTTATTGCAATTATAGTAGTGAAAGTGGATGACTCCTGATGCATTCTTTCTTGATTAATTATATTTACCGGAATTAAAAATTACCGACAGCCATACTGCTCATTTTGAAGAAAAAAAAACCCGTACAACTTTCCAAACTATTAACCACGTAATCGCCCAAGGCGGCAATTATGATATACATTTCGAGTTTTTATTCTAATTTGAAGGATGAGTTTTTTCAATTACTGCCATATTTTCAATTACATTTTCTACCTGCTTGTTTATTACTAATATTTATGTTTTTGTAGAAATTTATATAATAAAACCAAGTAGTAAAAAATTTATTAAACTTAAAATATATTACAATGCATTCTGAATAAGTAAAACATTTTGTTTGGCGCATGCTAAATTATTATCTTCGTGTAGTAGACAATGATCAAATCCTCCTCCACGGTCCATCCTTAACGTTTTCAAATTTGGTACGTTAAATTCTTTAATATTCTCAATATGGTTGTGCTGTAAATATCTGGACACGATATTCCGTTTTTGTAAGCCCTTCACGTACACTGTGGCACTTGGTGGAATTATCTCTTTTAAATATGAAGTTAAGTGTAATGACAACATCCCACTGGTTGACTGGTATTCCCAACTAAGTCGATGCAGATTTTTTATGAGCCATGCGTTATGTTTCTTGAAATTTTCGTTCAAGTGGATGGACTCCAAAGGCAGAACCAATATTTCGTGCCACAGTCTATTATTTTTCACATCCAAAATAGCTATATCTTTTATAAAGAACTGACTGCTTCTGAATTGGAAAAGTTGAATATCCAGAATGTAAGTCATGGTGCTGAGTTCTTGTCGATAGCTGATTCTCAAATAACCAAACTTGTGGTAACTCCATCAATATATACTAAAGCAAGTCTGTTTTCTTAATCCAACTGTTACCATCCATCAACTACGGCACAAATAGTTCACGCCCGCGCTTTCGTTTCCGTAAAAAAATTTCCATTGGTACGTGTCGGGTGTTGCTGTGAGCCGAATCTCATCACCGTAAGAAGCACCTAGGATTGGTTGACCTTCCACATCTTGTAGCAGATAGGTTATCGGTCTCGCTTGTTGTACTTTAACAATTTTGAACAGTTCTGTACTCCAGTTTGGATGAAATCCTCGGTCAAACACTGCTTTATATTTTGATATACTTACAATTTCTTCAACCCTATACAACTTCTTGTGACTTTTAGAAGCACTGTCAGCGTTGTAAATTTTTATTCTTTCCGGGCATTCTTCCGCTTACATAGGTGTCATGTTAATAGCCCGATGTAGTGTATTATTGTATTCTTCCATAACCTTGGACAAAATATTCAACCATCTATGACTGCCTTGCAAGTAAGATCTTCTGTACAACTTGCTTTTGATTGTTCTGATCAACCGTTCAGCCATACTAGCTTTGATTGCGGAATACGTAGAATAATGGTTTACTATATATTTTTGCATAAGGTTTTTAAACCAGCGGTTGTAGTACTCTTTCCCAAAATCCGTTTGTAGAGTGATTTTTGTGTTAATTTCTCCATGCAACATTTTGTCCAATATTTTTTTCATAGCATTTGTAACTTCTGATCCAGTTAAATTTTTTAAAGGTTCTGCTAAAGCATATTTTGTGAAACAGTCCACCGCTATTAGAATATATCTGTACCCATTGTTCACACGAGAGTCGCACAAGTCCGACTGGATAAGATCGCGTTTCACATGTTTCAGATTTGTGCAACGACGCTGAAAATTTTTTTCTGTAGGCTTAAATAATTTCTTAACGATGATTTCTTTACTCATTTTTGCGTTGCACCGATGTTAAACTTTTAGAGCTATCATTATCTAGTTGCACCTTTGGCATAAACTGAAGCTTTGGTTTGTAGTATTTGTTTTTTATAGCTGCTGGTGCCGACTCGTAAATCGATGATATTGCGAGACCGAGCTCCTTTTTGTTTGTGTCAGAAACCGTAGTCAAATTCATAAAAAACCTAACAAATGCTTTTACATCGGATACAATTTTATTACATTTTTCGTCTATATATTGTCTGGTTGCCGCATCTGATTTTTCAAGCGCAGGACTAAGCTGTATGATACGGTGGTTTCTTGCATTGTATACTACAGCTTTACGCTAAACATCCTCCATACCTTTTAGACAGTTTGAAAAGGTTTGATTTACAAGATTAACAGCGAACTTTTTAGAAACACAATCACTGTCGTCTTTAGGCTCCATTACATCAACTAGTCTTCTTTTACGAAAACTAATTGTTTCTTTTCGAAACTTGCATACTACAGTGCTTCTCTGATTAACTAGATCATAATCCTCTTTCGGGTCTGAAGAATTCACCAACTTTCTTTGCTGCATATCGTATCCATCACTATCCGACGTTAGCCTTTGGAGTCCATCCACTTGAACGAAAATTTCAAGAAACATAACGCATGGCTCATAAAAAATCTGCATGGACTTAGTTGGGAATACCAGTCAACCAGTGGGATGTTGTCATTACACTTAACTTCATATTTAGAAGAGATAATTCCACCAAGTGCCACAGTGTACATGAAGGGTTTACAAAAACGGAATATCGTATCCAGATATTTACAGCACAACCATATTCAAAATATTGAAGAATTTAACGTTCCAAATTTGAAAACGTTAAGGATGGACCGTGGAGGAGGATTTGATCATTGTCTACTACACGAAGATAATAATTTAGCATGCGCCAAACAAAATGTTTTACTTATTCAGAATGCATTGTAATATATTATAAGTTTAATAAATTTTTTACTACTTGGTTTTATTATATAAATTTCTACAAAAACATAAATATTGGTAATAAACAAGCAGGTAGAAAATGTAATTAAAAATATGGAAGTAGTTGAAAAAACTCACCCTTCAAATTAGAATAAAAACGGCTGGAAATCACGAGTCACAAACGTAAGTACTTATTGCACAAACAACGAAAAAAACACTAGGCATACAACGCGTTCCTTTTGAATATATACTGGAAACGTAAACTATAATTGCCGCCTTGGGCGATTACGCGGTTAATAGTTTGGAAAGTTGTACGGGAATTTTTTTCAAAATGAGCAGTATGGCTGACGGTAATTTTTAATTCCGGTAAATATAATTAATCAAGAAAGAATGCACCAGGAGTCATCCACTTTTAGTATTATAATTGCAATAATATTACGTTCAATGACAAATTTCAGTATTATGAAAATCAAGTCATATATTAATTAAAATAATGTTGAAAAAATCTGATATGATTGTCTACCTTGTAATGGACAATGAAAATAAGATAGACTGTATTAATTATTCACCGAACGAAATCGATTGATTTTCCCATTTGTAGATTATCGTTAAGCATGCATTGTAATTTTTTCGGTTGTTGGTAATTTCTTGTTTAAAGTAAAATGTTTGTATTTTCAACTTTTAGTTATTCAAAATTTTAATTTCCAAAGCATGCTAGTTTCTAGCATATATTAGGGGTGACGGTTCAGACCAGGGTGTCAAGAGCAAGATCCATGCCAAGAGCTAAAAGAAATGCCTAGTTGAAGAAAACTTTTATCTGGATTAAATATATAATCAAAGAGCAAAATCTTGGGGTACGAGGCTTTAACGGACATCCAAGAAATTTGTAAGGGATAGTCCGAATTTAAAAATTCAATCAGAGTTAGATTGCGTAGAAAATTCTAGATGACCTCCAATTAACAGATCACCCATAGTGTGCGTATATGTTCGGTTGCAAACATTTAGATGTCGAGAGACGCTGTCCGTGCATTGTAAAGGAACGAGGCTTTAAGAGGGTGTAACTTTGTAAGGGATGGTCTTATTTAAAATTTATTTACAGATTCAGGTTCTGCGTAAAATTTTAGATTAACTTGATGTATTGCATCGCTAAAAAATTTATAAGGACGGTCACATATCGCGGTTGGTAAAAATTCTTAAAATTAGGGTACCGCCTTACGGAGTTATGATATCTAAAAAATTCCTAGAAAGTCGGATAGCTGAGAAATATCTAAAATTAACTGATACCAAAGAAGATAGATTTATCTCAAAAGATGAGCTAAGAAGGCAGGAGGAAATGAGTGAGGAAATTTCTAAACTTAGTCTATGCGTTTTATTAGGTTTCTTAAAATTATCCCGCAGAAAACTTTCGAATGGTGGTTTGATTTAAACATTTCAAACAGGGTTAGATTGCCCGGTAAATTCTAGATCAGGCTAAAGTGGTTAGTTTAGAAAACTCTTACCTAGGTTAAATCGGTGGTGCGATGGATTCGGTGGATTTGGTGGATTCGGTGGATTCTATAGGTGGATTCCATAAGGTGGATTTGCGCCAGGATCTGCCAATTCTACTACTTATTTCAATTTGCATACTCAGATTTGAAAATGATTTTATTGTTACGTCTGTTGTCAATAAGCATAACCACATTATTAAAAAAAGTAAGGTTCTGGTAAGCAGATTATTATGAGTTCATCATTATTAATAATTCATTTGTTAGGAACTTTTCAATGCATTGCTACAGCAACAAAAGCTTTCACAGGATATACAGGAGGAAGCAAGTAGGTTGTTGCATATGCGAGTAAATAAACATATGCACAGGGAAGATTTAGAGAATAAATTGGATAAGGTTATTACTCTTAAGGATCTTCGGAATTTGAAGTATCAAAACAAGATGGACATAAATAATATACAAGCAGTATCCGATAAAATAAGAAATAGGCTTGAGAGTAACTGCCATCTTCGCATAGAAAATATTGAAAAATTTTAAAAAATTATGTATTGTACACCAATAATAAAGTCACAAATGGAAGCATATCCTGAATTTGTATGTGTTGATGCTACGTATAAGTTATTAAATATAGGAACACCTGTATATATTGTAATAAATGAAGATGGAAATGGTGAAAGCTGCATTGTTGCCGTAGGGGTGCTGGTATGTGAAGATAAGGAAGCTCTAGAATGTTTTTTTGGAAACCTTAAGCTAGAACATCCAAATTGGAATAAAATTAAAAGTATAATGACAGATAAGGATGTCATAGAGAAATGTTTTCCATAAACGCAGTTGAATATTTGTATATTTCATGCATTGAAGATATTTGAAAGTGATGTCACATGCGGAAAATATTCTATCACTATCTCAGAAGAAAAATAATATTAGAATATTTACAAAAATTTCTGTATTCTAAAACTTAAAAGGAATTTTGGAAACTGAGCGAAGAAATGAAGAATAATATTTCGGGCAGAGTGTTTTCTTATTTGCAGATCAACTGGTTTGATATAAAAGATGAGTGGTGTTCTTTCTTAGGAACAAAACACACAATTTTCTAAACACTACCTGATTGATTGGGGTTAAGGAGGTTGATATAAATGTGTGATAAAAATATGCAAATTATAATGAAGGACCAATTGCTTTTATAGCAATAACGATAATGGTGGAGCGGTTATGTAATAACAAACAAAAAAACTACATCAAACTACTTAGTAAAAGGGTATAAATACCTTAAGTCCTGCGCCGCTGGGGGCAATAGACACTTTCACGCACAAAAGCTTTTACGGAGAACCAGAAACACGCACGAAAATGGTGTCGGTCTCGCTTTCAAAGCTCTAACACAACCGTCCTTTTCAAGGGTTCGAAGGCGACTTGCTTCTTTAAAGGCTCGAGTACGACTGTCACTTTATGCACTGTTATTGCCGGTATATAAAATGTTTCACTCAAACTGTAGGATGCACGCACAAAGTATTTATTGTCACAAAATACCGAATTGTTCGATGACGACGTAACATACCGCCCACCAAATTCATAGAATTTTGAAAAGGAGGAAGTAGGTTGGGTGAAGGAAATCACATGGGATTTGACCTTGCTAGGAAAGGAGGTAACGAAAGATAGGGTGGTGCACTAAGCGAGCGATATTACCAACTATGCAAAAATAAAAATATATATGTAAATAAGCAAATATGTAAAAAGAATATACTACTATACATGTAAAAAATGTGTATATACATCTAAACATAAAAATAAAATTAAAATACCGGTAGCGGCGCTAGTTTGACCAAAGGTCGTTTTAGTGTGCCATGTGCCGTTTTGACTTCAGCGACACGTATAATACCGTCCGCACCGGGAAAAGTATTAATAATACGACCAAACTTCCATTGAAGTGGAGAAAGCTGGTCGTCCTTGACGAGGACATTTAACCTTCTGGTTCAGAGTATGTAAGTACTCATGGCTCCAGCGAGCCCAAAAATCTTGGTGGAGTTTTTGCAGGAGTTTCCACCTGCTTTTTAATGGTACAACGTTGGTTAAATGGTCCTCATCTGGTGGTGCAGAAAGAGGCTCCATAGTTAGGAAATGACCTGGTGTTAGGCAACGCAAGTCATTTGGATCCGAACTCAAAGCGCAGAGTGGCCTTGAATTTAGCACAGATTCAATTTGTGTAAGAACTGTGTACAGTTCCTCAAAGGTAAGTTTTTGTTCGCCGATTACGCGAGATAGGTGTGTCTTTACCGACTTAACACCGCTTTCCCACAAGCCACCGAAGTGAGGGGCGCTAGGTGGATTAAACGACCACTTTATCCTTTCTGAGGTTACTGCACTATGCAGATAACTCGTAAGCTGACGATAGGCACCTACAAAATTAGTACCGCAATCGCTAAATATTTGAGAACAGCTTCCTCGACGTGCTATAAATCGTCGCAAAGCGGCAAGAAACGCGTCTGCCGACAAATCCGAAACAAGTTCAATATGTGCTGCCTTAGTGGCAAAACAAACAAAATACAAATATAGGCCTTAAAAGTTTTAGAGCCTCGCAGGCGGTTAGCCTTTATTAAAGAGGGCCAGCAAAATCAACACCAACAATACTGAACGGTTTGATTTGGGTAATACGTGCTGCCGGTAGGTCTCCCATAGGAGGAGTTACCAGGACCGGTTTGGTACGAAAACATCTATGACAGGATGATAAATAATTTCTGATTGAATGTTTAATAGAAAGGATCCAGAAATTCTGTTGGATAAGATACGCTGTGGTATTAACACCGGGATGGCAATACCTTTCATGAGTTGACAGAATGATAAGTTCGGTTAATCGGTGCCGCTGAGGCAATAACGCAGGAAACTTTTCGGAATAGGAAAGCGAAGAATGTGTCAAGCGCCCACCTACTCTTAAGATGTTTTGTGGATCAACAAATGGAGAAAGTTTTCGCAAGCTTTTAGGTAATTTACGGTTTGCCTTAATCGAAGCTATTTCCTTTAAAATGTAACATTTTGTACATGCCGAACGATAATCATGAGAGCATTGTGTAGTTCAATGTCTGTTAAGGGACCCGTATGACGTTGAGCCATGGGTTTAGAAAATCTATAAATGTAAGCCACGATGCCTTGGATTTTATATAACGATGAAAAGCGACTTAGTAAAATGTCAATGACGTTTGGATCTGTTTGAGCGACAAATGTTAGGATCTTCTTTTCCGTAGTTACCTCAGCAATTGAGGTTGACAATGTTGGTTGAGGCGGCCACGAGTCACTAGGGTAGTGAAGCCATTCAGGCCCCGCCCACCATAGCGAACATGAGATAACCGCGCTTGGCATTAATCCCCGAGATGCAGGATCAGCCGGATTATGCGAAGATTTAATATAAAACCATCGGCTAGGTGCAATGATTTCTTGAATGTGGCTAACACGGTTTGCCACAAAAGTTTTCCAACGAAAAGGTGGAGAACGTATCCAAGTGAGAGCGACCGTAGAATCACTCCACGCTGAAACATCGGAAATGTCAATCAAGCCTTGATAAGAACGAATGGTAAAAGAAAGTAAATCGGTTAATAAAACGGCGGCACATAATTCCAAACGTGGAATTGAAATGCGCTTAATTGGAGCTACTTTTGTTTTAGCGGTTACAAATTGTACAGTTATTTCTCCGGTAGTTTGATTTATGAACTGAAAATACACTACCGCTGCATACCCTACCTCGCTAGCATCGCAAAACCCATGCAAATGACAAGTAAAAGGATCCGAAGGGGGTAAACAACGTGGTAACTTTAATGACGATAATAACGGCAACTCTTCTTGGTATTGCTGCCATTGAGACGAAATGTTTGCTGGTGGGATGTCATCCCAATTTAAACCTAACATCCACAGATGCTGGATTAGGCGTTTTGCAAAAAGTGTTAGTGGGGCTAAAAATCCTAATGGATCATATATTCTGGCAACTTGTGAAAGTATGTTGCGCTTTGTACATATTTGGTTTAATGGTTTAACCCGAAACGAGAAAATATCTTCTGTAGGTGACCATTGAAGACCTAATATTTTTATTGATTCGTCAGAATCGAAATCGAGAGAAGTATATTGGCAAAAATCTGACGGAATGCCCTCCAAAATAGAAACTGAATTAGAACTCCATTTTCGAAGTTCAAAACCAGCCAAATGTAAAAGCCGGATAAGTTGATCTTTAATTTCGCGGGCCGATTGTATAGAATCTCCACCGGCGACGAAATCATCAATATATAGATTTGACCGTATAGCGTCAGCGGCTAACGGAAACCTTTTGCCTTCGTCAATGGCTAATTGCTGAAGAGTTTTAATGCTAGATAAGGCGATGACTTAATACCGTAGGTCACTGTATTAAGCTGATATGTCTGGATGGGTTCTTCTGCGGAGAACCGCCAAACAATTAATTGAAACTTTCGATGTTCTTCGGTAACCAAAATTTGTCGATACATTTGGCGAACATCACAAGTAAAAACGAAACGATGAGTACGAAATTTCAGTAAGATTGACGAAATGTCGTTTTGGAGACTAGGTCCAGCCAATTGAGTGTCATTAAGTGACACGTTGTTTTAGCCTTTGCAGAGGCGTCAAAACCACACGAATTTTAGAAGTATGACCTTCTTCTTTAAACACAGGGTGATGGGGTAAAAGTAATTATCGTTCCCAACGGGCGGAGAATCGAGTAATGCCATATGACCCGCATCAAGATAGTCCTGCATGAAATTGTTGTATTGGGCGCGTAGCTCCGGTTGAGCATGTAATTTGCGCTCCAACGAAAATAGTCTTTTTAGCCATCTCAAAGCAATTATCAAAAACGGGCAAAGTATCGTTGAACGGTAACGCAATAATAAAACGACCGCTAGGGTCACGAGAAAACGTGTTTTCAAAATCAAATCTGCCTTTTCTTCTTCTGGAGAAGTATAAGGCTTGATGGCAACTCTTCTATCTCCCAAAACCGCCTTAGGGTCTGGTCGATAGGATCTTCTACAGACGTAAAAATGCTTGGACAGTATCAGACTGCAAGCTTTTTGTGGGACCAATAATAGTCCAACCAAAATTGTATTTATGGCGGCAGGCTGAAGAAACTTGCCATGTATAACACCGCCATTGATGATGAACGGATAAACATCTGCTCCTAGGAGCATGTCAATGGTTCCTGGAGAGTTCCAGGTCGGGTCTGCAAAGTGCAGGCCGCATAAGTGTTCCCAATTATTAGGAACTTCAACGCTAGGTAATTTGCCAGATATTGACGAAAGCACAAAAGTTGTGACTTCTAGAGATTTTCAGAGTCTAACATAGAGCGAATGGTGCAGCTGACGGCACCCTATTGACTGCTGAAGTTGTCTGCCCAAGTCCATAAATCGGAACTTGAGAACGTATGCGTGGAAGCCAAAGTTTGCTCACGCAATCGTCTCGAATAAAGCTAGCTTGGGAACCAGGATCTAAGAGTACCCTGATCGGTTTGTATCTACCAGAACGATCTTGAACTTCCACAACAGCAGTGGAGAGTAAGACAGTAACCCCAAGATTTGAATTCGTCTGTGAAGACAAAACATTTGCCGGAATAGGAGAGGCTGACTGCGTCCTATTGGCATTTTTATGCATAGGTGTAGCGATCGGTTCAGCTGAACGGCTAGAAGCAGGTTGCGATTCAAAATGTAGCAAGGTATGATGCGGCTTGGCGCAAGTTCGACAGGAATTATAAGATTTGCATTGCATGGACGCATGGTCTGTTCGTAAGCAATTTAAACAAAGGCGTAAGCGTTTGACAATGTCGAAACGTTCTGTCGGAGTTTTCCTTAGAAACGATTGACATCTGTAAATTAAGTGATTGCCTTTGCAGGAAGGACAATGGTGCGAAAATGAATTCTTTGAGTCACTGGAGCTACTTGGTGTATCCAGTGAAACTACGTTAGAAGAAACCTTTGGTTTAAATTGAAACGCTGAGGATTTCTTAGGCACTGATGTGTGCGAAGTATGGACAGTCGTCGAATAAGAAACAGGTGCGGTTGAAGAAAAGGGTGTGAGCTTTAACGGTACCAATTTTGATCCCGTGCTGCTTGGAGCATTTTCGGTGATTTGTGCCCGCGTTTCTTGCATCGTTTCGAGATGCAGCAGTATGCAGTAATAAGCGGAGTCTACTTCCTTCCGTACAGCGTTGTAAGTTAATGATTCTGCCTCGTCACAGGAGGCCAAAACCGCAATTAAAATTTTGCTGAAATTTGTATAAAGGCCCTTGTTTGAATAAGGAACAATGCCTTTAAAGTTGGGTCACTTTGTATAGAAAGCTCAAACATTTCTATAATACGTGTTTTCAGCAATTGGAGTTCTACCACATGTGCTTTCTTTGGAGCCATTCTCAAAGATTCTGAAAGGACTACAATAAACTGTTGTAAAACGGTAAAGCTAAATGTGCACTGAGAAATATTAAAATATTATGAGTTGTTCAAAGCACGAAAAATGTAAAATAGGGTATAACCAATAAATCACGTTTTATGACTAACGGTTCGTCAAACAAAAGCGTGAATATAAGATGTACCGCTTAACAACCCGAGCGGCTTACCATCAAAAGATCACAGGAAACGTGGTTTTAACGTATTTGCCGAAAGATGCAGCTTTTACATTATATTACTCCTGCAGATGTTCAATATTTTACCGTAAACCGCCTGAAAAGGTTTGTATTGATACTAAAAACGTACAATAGCTTTAAATACAAAGCAAACCCTTTCGTTTCTCGTTTAAGAAGTATAAAGCGATTTATAGTTTTCAGGTTGCTTTATGCTTTATATACCGCTAAGATAAATTTAAACTGAAAACTAACAAATTTTATGTTAAGGATTTGTTTGTAATTAAAACGCTTGCTGGTTTTAATTACGGCGAAATCGCTTAATTTAATCTAAAGACAGTATAAATAATATTTACACATTTTAACTCGCTAAATATGGAGTTTGAACACAACTTTAAAAAGCTAAAATATTTACTTAATTAAAAGCTCGCTGAAATGCACAATAATATTTAATTTAGGACATGTGTAACCACAGGACTAATGAATCCGGATCGACTTATAGGGCCAATGATTGATTGGGGTTAAGGAGGTTGATATAAATGTGTGATAAAAATATGCAAATTATAATGAAGGACCAATTGCTTTTATAGCAATAACGATAATGGTGGAGCGGTTATGTAATAACAAACAAAAAAACTACATCAAACTACTTAGTAAAAGGGTATAAATACCTTAAGTCCTGCGCCGCTGGGGGCAATAGACACTTTCACGCACAAAAGCTTTTACGGAGAACCAGAAACACGCACGAAAATGGTGTCGGTCTCACTTTCAAAGCTCTAACACAACCGTCCTTTTCAAGGGTTCGAAGGCGACTTGCTTCTTTAAAGGCTCGAGTACGACTGTCACTTTATGCACTGTTATTGCCGGTATATAAAATGTTTCACTCAAACTGTAGGATGCACGCACAAAGTATTTATTGTCACAAAATACCGAATTGTTCGATGACGACGTAACACTACCAATAACAGACTTGAAAGTATAAATTCAAAATTAAAGGTAGTTTTTAGTAAGAATAGTACACTGAAGGATTTTCTTGATAGTTTATTTACCATTGTAAGTTCTCTACAAAAGGAACAAAATTTGAAAGCCGTCAACGTTATTAATAAAAGACGTACAAGCATTATTCAACCGGAGAGTATCAACAGATCTATGAAAAGTTGGTATGCCCTTATGCTCTTAAAAAGCTGATAAATCAGTTTAAGTATGATTCAATTCTTATTGAAGCTCAGTCTGATACAACTTACAGTTGTATTAGTTCAGCAGCAGATGAAAGCATTAATATTACATCTTCATTTAATTGTACATGCTACTTCTTCAAATCAATGAAATTGCCATGCAAGCATGTTTTTGCCCTAATAGCGTTTCTTAAATTGGACCTATATGATGAAAAAATAGTGGCAGATAGATGGAAAATGTCATATTCTATTAAAAATCACATATTTCCTGAAACTAATTGTAACGACGAACCAGCCGGAAATTTTGTGGACACTATTTCAGAAAAGCCCAAACGGATATTAAGCCTACAAGAAAAATACAGAATGCTTTTTGTCAAATGCAAGTTAATTGCCTATCTAGGTGGAGAGGCCTGTGGAAATAACTTTCATATAATTCTTCAATCTGAGAACAAACTTTTACATCTGCTGCAACTAAATAAATACAACATTCAAATTATTTGACAATGATATTTATACTAATCATATCCATAATGATAATCCAAATTTAGAGTTTGAGCTGAACAAAATACAAGAAACTGCATGCACAAGCGATTACGTCTGTAGTAAGTACAACCGAAGTACTTACTACTGTAGCGTATACACAACAGAAACTGTGTAAAATCTTATAGCGCAGTAACACCTTCTTGAAGTTGCATTATTTATCCAGGTGCACCAAGACAAAATAATATGCTTGAATTCCTAAAGCAGACGTCTAGTTGATCAACGCGGAATTTTTTTCCATCTAAACTTTTTAACACTTGGCGCTCTCTTACAAGCCGCAAAAAGAATCTCGTCTCCTCGACATTCCACGTTTGTCTAATACGCTTCATTTTTACGTATAATACAATAGAAGAAAAACAAATAAATATCATAGGTTAAGGACTTTAGGGAATTTGGTTATTTTTTATGGCTGTGACTACTGCACTGATAAAAACATCTTTAAAATATTTTTAGAGGTCTGATAATCAGACCTTTAAAATTTTGTTAGTGATCTGATAAACACTCAGATCTTTAAAAATTTCTTAATGGTCTGATAAACTGTTAGAACTGTTTTCAATTGTGATAGGAAAAAAATATCAAATACACATAAATGGTTTTTATTTCACTTGTTTCTTAAAGTATCTCTATAGCCAAACTACAAAGTATAACCTATATATTACCAATGTTAATTAAATATTTACTAAATAAGTAAAATATTTTATAAACCATTACAATTGTCACATACCCAATTTAATTTTGTTTTCATGTAATCAGTACAATATAAATGATGCCAGTAAAAATAACCTTCACATTGAACACTTGGTTCTCCACTGTCAATAAGGTTTTTACACACAGGACATTTCTACCTGCCTTTTTTCTTTATTTTGGAGTTAAGTGATTTTATATAATTCCATACGATAGTAGAAAAATACTTCCGTACTATCCCAATATTGGTTTCATGAATTCGTATATCAATATCTTCGATACTTTTAATATCAGCACACGTAAACTCTTTTTTATAATTAAGATTATTGCAGTCAGTTAAAATCCATTCTAAAATAATTTTCGACTTTTCATAAATAGGTTTTTGATAAAAAAGTATTTTCTTTCTAACAGAATTTTTTTGTAAGCCCATAACTGTAAGATCACTACCTTTGTGACGTCCTTTAGGTTTGTAGAATATACTTTGATATGGCTTAAATCTACTTCATGAAGTATTTCCTGATCCAACATATCAGCTTGGACAGTTTCTATATCAACATTTAGCAGCACTAAATCAATATTATAAGTTACTGATTTGTTATCTAACTGCCGAGGTTCAGTATTTAATTTAAACCTATATTACTACTAATTACACCCTCAGTTTTACTTTCACATTTATCAACTATTTCTAAATTTATGCAATTAATACCAACAATATCTGCATTTGAAGTAACGACACTGCTATTTTTCTTATTGACTGTTTGCATATTCTCAACACAGAAACTACCGTCAGTAGTTGATTCTCCTATAACATTATTAGCGATTAACATACATGTAGTTTCTTCTATTTTGTTCAGCTCAAACTCTAAATTTAAATTATCAGTATGGATATGATTAATATAAATATCATCGAAAGAAATAATTTGAATGTTGTATTTATTTAGTTGCAGCAAATGTAAGACCTTGTTCACACTATATAAAAGTTATTCCCACAGGCCTCTGCACCTAGACAGGCAATTAACTTACATTTGACAAAAAGCATTCTGTATTATTCTTGTTGGCTTAATATTCGTTTAGGCTTTTCTGAAATAGTGTCTACAAAATTTCTGGCTGATTCATCGTTACAATTAATTTCAGCAAATATGTGATTTTTAATAGAATATGACATTTTCCATCTATCTGCCACTATGTTTTTATCATATAAGTCCAATTTAAAAAGCTTTTAGGCCAAAAACATGCTTGCATGGTAATTTCATTGATTTGAAGAAGTAGCATGTACAATTAAATAAATGCTTTCATCTGCTGCTGAACTAATACAACTGTAAGTTGCATCAGACTGAGCTTCAATAAGAATTGAATCATACTTAAACTGATTTATCAGCTTTTTAAAAGCATAAGGGCTTACTAACCTTTCATAGGCGTGTTGATACTCTCCCGTTGAAAAATGCTTGTACGTATTTTATTAATAATGTTGACGGCTTTTAAATTTTGTCCCTTTTGTAGAGAACTTACAATGGGAAATAAACTATCAAGAAAATCCTTCAGTGTACTATTCTTACTAAAAACTACCTTTAATTTTGAATTTATACTTTCAAGTCTATTATTGGTAGTGTTTAGAAAATCGTGTGTTTTGTTCCTAAGAAAGGACACCACTCATCTTTTATATCAAACTAGCTGATATGCAAATAAGAACACACTCTGCCCGAAATATTATTTTTCATTTCTTCGCTCAGTTTCCAAAATTCCCCATAAGTTTTAGAATACAGCAATTCTTGTAAATATTCTAACATTATTTTTTTCTGAGATAGTGATAGAAAATTTTTCGCATGTGATATCACTTTCAAATATCTTCAATGCATGAAATATAGAAATATTCAACTGCGCTTATGGAAAACATTTCTTTATGATATCACGTTCAATAATATCCTTATCTGTCATTATACTTTTAATTTTATTCCAATTTGGATGTTCTAGCTTAAAGTTTTCAAGAAACCATTCTAGAGATTCCTTATCTTCACATACTAGCACTCCTATAGCAACAACGCAGCTTTCACCATTTCCATCTTGATTTATTACAAAATATACAGATGCTCTTATATTTAATAACTTATAAGTAGTATCAACATATATAAATTTTGGATATATTTCCATGTGTGACTTAAAACATAATTCCCTTAAATTTTTCATTATTTTCTATGAGAAGATGGCAGTTACTCTCAAACCTATTTTTTATTTTATCGGATACTGCTTGTATATCATTTATGCCCATCTTGTTTTGATACTTCAAATTCCGAAGATCCTTAAGAGTAATAACCTTATCCAATTTATTCTCTAAATCTTCCCTGAGCATATGGTTATTTACTTGCATGTGCAACTACCTATTTGCGTCCTCCTGTACATCCAGTGAAAGTTTTTGTTGTTGTGGCAATGCATTGAAATGTTCCTAACAAATGAATTATTAATACAGATGAACCCACAATAATCTGCTTACCAAAAACTTACTTTTTCAATAATGTGGTTATGCTTATTGACAACAGACGTAACAATAAAATCATTTCCAGATTTGGATATACAAATTGAAATGTTAGCAGGACATAAGTTTTCTTTGCGGAGAGTGCCGTTGATTAAGCTCTTTTAGAAATATATACTAGTGCCGGTGGTGAACGACTTATTAATCAATTTCTGTTAACTATTAGTTTACACCACCAATAAATTCTAATGTACATTCAATTGTAGACAAACTTACCTAATTTTACAAATTCCTTTGCTACGTGACTTAAAAGGTTTGCCCTCAACTTTGCCACGTGACTTAAAAGGTTTGCCCCCAAATACACACGCCCACTGAATTTGCTAGTATTTCAGATCAACATTCACATATCGCATAATAACTTTTTGCACTAGTCAAAGTGCTAACTTCTTTTTTATAATACTGCAAAAAATTTTATTTTAAATTCTTATACAAAATTTCTTCAAACTCTTCTACTGATTTAAAAATTTGCTGAAGATTTATTCCAAAATCAACGTCAATTAAATCCATTGTTGTTCTTTTTAAATCTTACTGCGTTTATATACAATAATGTAGATAATATAAAATGTATTGCCATATCTTAACTAAGTAAGGTTATGTGTGTTTGTTTCGCGGTATAAACTAGTAAGGTTGTGTTCCAAAACTTCTTATCGGATTACTAACTAAATTTTAAAGATCTGTTTTTATCAGTGCTATAGTCACAGCGTTTCTTTATGGTGTTTATTAGACCATACCCGTATACACGATTTTTAACCATCGTAGTTATTGCTCCAAACCCATCGGAAACGGGCGTAGTGTAGATAATCGGTTGTACTTACAACCGGTGTAAAATGATGTATAGACGACTATTTACATCGGTTTTATTTACAATCCTAGTGATAACAACGTTTGTTACTGTTCGTGTATACGCAGTAAGTGATTGACGGATCGCAGATTAGGTCTTAAGCTTGTTCCTTGTGTATAGCTTCTTTGGGTTGGTAATGCATAAGTACTTTATTATTACAGTTCGAATGTACATCACTCTTTACTGTTCGAACTCAGTTGTCAGCAGATGTATGCCGTTATCTAAACATAAACATTTATGTTAAAATTTTTCCATTTCCTTTAATATAATAGTTATTGAAATGTGTAGCCATTATTTCAATTCACTCAAAACTCACCACATTAAACGAGGTAATAATGATTTGTTACGAATTTGGACGCGTTAATTGAATCACCTTTACAAGAACTTTCATGATTATTGGTAGCCTAAATCCTATACAAACTTTTCCCCGCTATCAATTTTTTCACTTTTTAAGAAATAATTTCGTAAATACAAATATGGATAGTTAAATAATGATAATATCAAATATTTCTTAACCCAAAGAAATTTTAAGCTACGCTAACGGTTACTAATTTGATAAAGCAGAATAAGTAGACAGAGGCATTTTAATCATGTCACTCATGCACATCGACTTTACGAAATAATCTAAACGATTCGCCGTAAACGCATAAATACATGTCCTCTGTAGACAAACCCTCTACTTACCGAACAATTCCGTATGTAGTGGATCTGCGACGAATACATGTATTCGTACGTGTAGTTTAAGTTTTCCGCAATTTCAATTTTGGATGATTAGAGTAAATCGTTAATACGAAAAAATGAATATTTGTTATTTTTTAAATAGCATGGCGTTCACAACCCCACGCGCGTGCGAGCGCACACACACTTTGCATCCGTATATAATTCTTGTTTAAATGACGGTGTGTTTCCTCAGCCATGGAAAGAACAGTTTCTAGTATTAGTACCCAAAGATAATAAACCTCCTGACAAACCGTCGTCATACTGTCCAATATGTATGCTGGACACAGCTGGAAAGATCTTAGAAAAGATTATAAAACAGATTGGAAGTGGCTATAGAAGAGACAGCCGTACTTTCAGAAAATCAATATGGTTTCCGAAAATGTTGGTCTACAATTGATGCAATTAACTCGATTCTAAATATTATTCACATTAAAATTTCAAAAAATTACTGTGCAATTATAACAATAGACGTCAAAAATGCTTTTAGCTCTATTAAATGGAGTTCCATAGAGAAATCTATTGATATAGCATCATTATATTTGATTTTCCAATGCTCCACTCGAAGGTACTACATTGGCCAGGAAGCGAGTTTTTTTTTACCTGGAAAATTTGGAATTTTGCCGAACCCTTGCTGTTCCAAGCAAGGTAGGGATCTTTAACGTGCGTGACAACACTCACACACGGGACCTATATTTTACCTCTCATCCGAACGAGGGTGTATTTTTGTGAAAAATGCTCGCCTAACATTTTTCAAGCGGACCGTGTCGGGATTCGAACCCGGGACCTTGGGCGTAGTAGTCACACACATATGCTCACTTATGCTCACCCCCCCTTTTTTATTTATTTTTATTTATTATATGATATTTACTTTAACTGTGGTTTATTTATTTACCATTTTTATATATTTGACAGTGTGAAAATTTTGACTCTTATATTTCGTGCTTTAACTAAGTTTGGTCGGTCTACAAAACAAAACTATATGAATATGCTTCGACTATTGAAACTCGCCTCCTCAGGGTATCCACACCTACCTACCGTGGGTTCAGTGATAAGTAGATGGTCACTACACCAACCAAACTGCACTACCTTTATTTTAGTACCTGTAACCTTATATTCGTATATGCCAAAATTTTAATAAGCAGATCCACGTAGCCTTGTGCCAAATCAATTACTTTTACCAAATTGACTTTGACGTATCAAAAACCACAGTACTCACCCGATTTATGCGTCGTTGTAGGCCTCTCTGAAATCTGGCTCAAAATCTAAATCACCGGATGGGTCTTCACACTGTGTTGCACTATTACTATGGCTCCTCTGCTTTCCAGACACCAGGTTTTGTTATACTTAATTTTGATATCCCCCAAATCTATAAATAATGACCAAATTTAGAATTTTGAATACCTTGCAATTTTACTTCCCCCGCGCTAATTTTCCTATAGTTATGCCTTCTTTCCGTATAATACTCCTGCTAATCCAATGCTATCCTTTCGTTAATCTGCTCGTTCCAATTCTATGCTCCTTTCTAGTTTCCACTCAATACCAATCTGTCCGCCATACAATATCCAAATCATTCCAAGTAATTTCTCCTTCAGTCTAATATATCCAATCCAATTCCTTACTGCCTTAATCCAACTTGTTCCATACATCCACTATTAATTCCGCCTGTTTAAATGTCGCTCCAATTCACTCTTACAACTTTCCACCCGTATTTACTATTATTATTATTCCACTCACTTATATATACTCTTCTTTGTTTCAATTAAAGACTTGAACTTTTCAAAATAATTTATTTACTCTTTATAATATTCAAAATTAGCGCAGTATACAAAAAAAACACGTCTTGTTACCAAAATATTTTAATCGAATCTCTTTGTTTATGTTTTACCTAGGTGATACCACCTTTTAAATTATGCCTACTCTTTATACATTTAACAAATCCCCCCATCCAATTAAATCGTCCCAACTAGTTTGTGTCTCTAATACCTATAATTCATCTTTTACACTTTACACTTTTATACCTAAATGTTCAATCATTGGTTCATAAGACCGCATCACCCTTCAATCAGCTTTGACAATACTTTCACTTATAATTTTGATACTACAAGTTTGTCCAAAGGTTGCTTTTACTAAATAAGTGCCGAAATGTTTCACATATAAACCTGGCTCTGTGTGGTGAATAGTGGAACTTCTACAGACGCATCCGGTTTTTCGATCAGCAAATGTACATTCTTTGGCTTATTAACGTACAACTTAGAATAAATCCTTGAATACTGTGCTTTCTCACGTCATCAAGTCATTTGTTTTACGTCTTGGCACTTATACTTTGACTAATATACTTCAAATACTTTAACATTTGTAAAGTACGGCAAAACATCAAATTTTCAGTTACGTGATCTGATATTTGGCATTATTTGGCATATACACAACCTTCAAACAAAATAATCTTTATACCCTTTTAGCTATTAATAACACTTCAATACCACTACGCCACGGAGCCGCCTTGATATAGCATCAGAAGAATTATTGGGGACTACTTTAAGAATAGAATCCTCAGATACGACTTTGATAAAGGTCCAAAACAATATATGATTTCAGGTGGAGTTCCACGGGGGTTCAGTTTTAGGCCCGCCACTTTGGAATTTATCATATGATGGAGTCCTAAGGCTGAAATTACCGGATGAAGTTAAAACTGTAGCATTTGCAGATTATTTGGTACCAGTGGTTACTGCAAAGCTAAAGGAAGAAATCGTACAAATCTTTAATGAATCTGTGGAAATAATTAGGCGATATTTAAAAAGTTTAAACCTTGAACTAGCTGCAGAAAAGAAACTGAAGTCGTTCTTATGTCCAGCAGAAAGATACGTGAAACAGTAAACCTGCATATAGGTAATCACGAAATTACTTCTAGTCCTAGTGTGCATTACTTAGGTGTGAAAATCCTCAACAAATTATCATTTATTGAACATTTATCCTACGTTAGCAAAAAAGTAGCAAACACAACAACAATACTCTCACGAATAATGCCTAATGTTGGCGGACCAAAAACTAGTAGAAGATTACTTTTGGCATCTGTTGTTACATCTATAATTTTATATGGAGCTCCTATTTGGGCAAATGCAATAAAAATAAAATCGAACTGCCGTAAAATTTCTTCCGTATATAGATTAAGCACTCTGCGAGTAATATGTGCGTACCGCACAATTTCTCATGAAGTAGCATGCATTATCGCAGGTATGCCCCCGATTGAAATTTTAACGCACTACGGTCGGGAGTGGTATTATAGAGATAAAACTCTAGAACAAAAAAGAAAGAAGAAAAGGCAGAATTAATTGCGAAATGGCAACGAAGTTGGGATACGTCGCAGAAGGGTAGATGGACTTACCATGATACCATTTATAGAACCATGACTCAATCGATGTCATCGAGAATTAAACTTTTATCTAACCCAATTTCTAAGTGGTCATGGGTGCTTTAGAGCATACTTCTATAGATTTAAATTAGATACAACTCTTAATTGTCCAATGTGCACTGACGTTCTTGAAGATGCAGAACACGTATTTTTTCACTGCTCACGGTTTAACGAACCACGTGAGAAACTAATTGCTGTCACAAAAATAAACCTAAGTCCAAATACGTTGGTCCAGAATATGGTAGAATCAAAAGAAGTATGGTCAGCAGTTACCGTATTTGCTGCAATGGTAATTAAAGAACTGCGACAAATTGACAATACAAGGAGAGAAGCGTTAAATACATAATACAATTATATACATAAAACACGACCTTGCTATCAGAATTATCTTAATTGAAGAACACACGATTTAACCTCATTTATAACTGCGTTTTAAAAGAAAAATAGATTGAAATTCGCGTTTTGTAATAAAACTTAACCAACCAAAGAACAGCTAGATAAGAACTAAATGATATAAAAGTTACAAGTGCACGATAATGCAACAAAAACTATATTTGCAATGATATTACAATTACTGCAACATCCAACGTGCAAGAAGAAATTGATCAGACTTCGACTAGCTTAAAACGTAAAGCCCAATTTTGCATCCGAGTACCATGTGAATCATTTTGGGATGTAGAGCTATCTTTGTGGGATGTACGAAAAAATTTAAAAAGACGCTATTATCATCGAGGTTAAAAAAGAAAATTATATGAGACGGACAGATCCAAATAATGGAACAACAAATTACTCCTAGCTAATCTAATCCTCAAAGAAGAGCGTATGAGCAACAACTACTTCTCGTGAAGTTATGTTAATTGCGGTTACGCGGGAAGAAATTGGTATTGAGAATGCTGTGCATGTATTTATTAGTAATAGAAAAAACCCACACACACCGCCATCATCACCATAACTCTCATACTACGCCTTTGGGATCACTTCTTTACGTTGCATTTTAGATGGAGTTTTTAAGATAAATCAACCATATTCTGTGATCTGAACAGGTAAGCAGAGCGTTTCAGCACCATCGAATTATACTGAACAATACATAGGTTTACAAACATATTGTTTATGTTTGTCCTTTTGAATTTAACATCAGGCAGGTTTGCTAAAGCAGTAAATTAAAGTACAACTAGTTGGAAACTTTAAATGAATTCTAGCTGAAATTAGAACCGCGCTGTGGCAAACACACGCTGATGGTAGCAATGTTAACATGTATGCTAACTTTATGTTGGACTGTAGAATGATGTGCTTATAGTTTCATGACATTGTTTGTATGATAATTCTAAATGTGATAAAGTGGAGCAACGCAGAAATGTTTCAATCAGGCACAATAGCAAACAGTCCGTAAAATCGTGCTAAATGTGGAAAATATAAATTACTGAATTCTAATTTAACGTCAATCTCTGCGTTTAAAAGATTTGTTTTTCATTTAGATAATTTGTTGTGAAAGAGCATATTGTTTATATGATACACTTTGACAGACGATTGAAGTAGTTGATTTTGTATTAAAAAACGCGTCATTTTATACAATAGGTTTGCATTAAAATCATTTTTTATCAGGGGCGTAACTAGATAATTTTCCTGGCGGCCCGTAAAGACAAACTGAACCGAAGCCGCGGATGCAGGAAGTCCGAGAAACGCAGCATCCCGGTTAAACGTCATCATTTTGTTTTCGATCTTACTGAAGGCCGGTTTGACGCAGCTCTAACTTCTTTTCTATTCTGTGCTAATCTAAAAAGTTCTACTTACCCATCACAACCTAAATAGCTTGATCTAGGCGTTTCTCTACTCTTCTTTCTTATTCCTATCTACCTGGCTCTACATACATATTAGCAACCTGATGGTTGTTAACCAACTCCAACATGTTTATCTGATTCCCATTTATAAGGAAATGAAATATTACCTGGTTATCCTCCAAAAAAAGAAAAGTGTTAAATTATATGTTATGGTAAGGCTTAAGTAACGAATCGCTACCAACATGCCACACCGTGCATTTATATTTCCAATGCTCCACCAGAAGGTACTACATTGGCCAGGAGGCGAGTTTTTTGTTGCCTGGAAATTTTAGAATTTTGCCGAACCCTTGCCGTTCCAGGCAAGGTAGGGATCTTTAACGTGCGTGACAACACTCACACACGGGACCTCCATTTAACCTCTTATCCGAACGAGGGCGTAATTTTTGTGAAAAATGCTCACCTGCCATTTTTCAAGCAGTCGGCCGTGTCGGGATTTGAACCCAGGACCTTGGGATCCGTAGTCTTACGCTTACTACATTGATCCACGGCGACGACTCAACATGCCAGACCGCTAACTAATTGTGAGTTATGTCATGGTGACATTTAGTTAACTGATTTTTATTTTTTTTTGTTTTGAGCTAGTCTAAAAAGGTCTACATACCATTCACAATCTAAATCTCTAATAATTTGACTAATATAGCTTTGTCTAGGTCTTCCTACTCTATTTTTACTTGGTAGTCTATAATCTAAGACCTTACTAAATAGTCCCTCATGTCTTAATTGGTGCCCTATCATTCTATCTCTGCTGACCTTTATAATTGTTTCCACGTACAGGGTTCCTCACCTATCTTTCTATAAACTTCCTCATTTGTTACTTTCTGTCCAACTAGCCTTTAACATTCACCGATAACACCAAGATTAAAAAGCTTCCATCTTTTTCTTATCTACCTCTTTAGTTGTCCAAGTCTCACTACCGTATAATAAAGCGCTCCATACATACGATTGTATGAAACTTTTTTTATTATCTAAACTAATACTATTAGCTATTAGTAAGTCTTTTTTTTATAAAAACATTTTTCTAGCTTGAGCTATTCTAGCTACTATATCCTTTCTGCTACGTCCGACCTTTGTAATTATACTACCTAAATAGTAAAATCCACCTACCTTCTCTAACTCGGTATTACCTATTTTTAATTTTGGTTTAGAACTACGCTGTAACTCACTTGTCATTATCTTTGTCTTTCCTGAGATAATTCTCATACTATAGTTACTCTGTAGTATTTCATCTAAAATATTTAAAAACTCTTCTAACTCTTTTCTAGAATCTGCTATAATGGCTATATCATCTGCAAAACGTAACATGTCTATTTTCTGTCCCTGTACACTAATAGCTATCTCTTTTCTCTTTCTAGCTAATTTTAAAGCTTCCTCAATATAAACATTAAAAATCAAGGGAGATAGTATATAGCCCTGTCTAACACCATTTCTAATCTTAGCTTCCTTTTCTATTTCCTCAAATCTAAATACTACGCTTTGGTTTTTATATAGACTGTAAATAATTTTTCTATCCATATGAGAGATTCCTATTTTTCGCAAAACCCTGAATATAACAATCCAATTAACCCTATCCAATGCTTTTCTAAATCTACAAGCGCGAAATGAGTCTTTTTATTTTTTTGTAACCTTTTTTCGATAATTACCCTAATCATTAGTATCGGTTCTCTAGTCCCTTGTGTAATTAACTACCTAAAATATTTATGTAATTAATACTTGGTTTATAGCCGTAATTTTGAGCGTAGCTTCGTGTCTATAACTGACAATTAAAAAAACTTGACAATGTCATATATATTTGACAAAAATGCCAAACGTAATTGAAAGTTAGGTTTATGTATAGTTGTGTACACGATTTAAATTTGTAAATTTCTCAATTGTCGTCATCGGTCTCGGTGGCGTAATTGGTAAACGCATGGTTTCGGCAAAACCAGGATGCAGATTCAAATCCTGTCCAAGACCTATATTTTTTTTCTTTCAATTACTAGCTCGATTTGAAATGATCATTTGGGCTTTGCATAAAAGTCTAAGTTATTATTTTATCTTAACAATTGTAATACGTTAGTATTTATCAACTTACTTTGTGTAAAAAAACTACGGTAATATATATATATATATATATATATATATATATATATAAATATTATTATTAGTTTTTACACAAGGTAAGTTGATAAATACTTACGTATTGAAATGAATCCTGTCCAAGGCCTTATATTTTCCTTCTTTCAATTACTAGCTCGATTTGAAATGATCATTTGGGCTTTGCTTAAAAATTCTAAGTTATTATTTCATCTTATTCATTTCAATATATATATATATATATATATATATATATGTAATATATATATATATACATATATATATAATGCTATGTATAAACAAGAATTGGAATTATCGTTCTCCGACGTTGGGCTGTCTTATTAATATTGCTATAAATCTCCCTCCAGGAACTTGGCTAAATTTTATCTTGAACCTACCTTGTCGAACAATAACAAAATTTGATACGTTACCGCCTTACTCGTTATCAATTTCGTATTCAATTTATAGCTCCTCCTTGATTGTTTAAATTATCAAATCACTCCCATTAACTTTATTTTATGACCTCGACTAGCATTTATTTGGAATTATAAAATTCAGTTAATTCGATTCTATATGTATAGTAAAACAAATATTATGTACAGTTTTTGTAAATTATTTAAAATACACTTTTCAATTAATTAGTGTTGTAAATCTCATTTATCAAAAATCATATACTTTTAATCAAAACCCAAAGTCACAAAAAAAACCTATTATTTTTATAAAAAAAGAAGTGTGGAACGTTCAGAACCTCTTATCATATCACGCACTTTTTACGTATGCAAGTCCTCTTTTTGTTGACTTTTTCACATTCATTTATATTAAGCAAATTCAATATTCAAATAGAAAAATAGAAAAAAACGTCTTATAACTAAAAATCTGACTTGGTATATTTTCTTCGCATTGACGCATCCGTAATCAGCTAGTATTTCCCATGCATTAAGCCATCCATTTGAATAAAATTTATTTTCCCCCCATTCAGTATTATTACATGCCCATTCAAAATATTGTCTATCCACACGCTTGAACCATTGCATTTAAATTATTGCCATCACCCTCTGGACTACCATTATTAACTTATACTTATGCACCTCAATTTATTGTCATCTCATTCAGACTTATTACTTCTTATCAATTTCCCCAAACTTAGAATACCATCTATTCTTCCCGGACTCAGAAATTGTATTATTATTCTCCCAGGACTCGGAAGCCGTTAATCGGCAATCGCAACCTTAATCTTAGTCGCACTAATACAAATTTTCACTTTAAATTATTACGTATCTCACTTTGTCTCAGAGTGGCGCACTTCGGCCTTTGTCTAGTTGAAAACTGAGTTCGTTATCACTGTGCCTGTTAATATATCATTGACCTCCTACTCCGTCAGTGGGTATGGTCTACAAACTTGTCGCTCATTTTAACCAATCAAATCTTTGCATTTAAAGTAGTTTCTGATGTAATTTTCTATGCTTTCAAATAATTGTGGCCTGGTCGCAGCTGTCTTGTTATCAAACATGCGGTGTTTTGACGAATCTAATCGCTTTTCCATAAACAACTGATGCAATTCGACTTTTAATTTTCATATATGCATGTTATTTACGCAATTTTTAATCACCTCTCTTTATCACAGTTATTAACTACTTGTAGGCATTCACATTATGCTTCTCGAAGCTCTATTTCTTATCTCCGTATTAACGTAATAGTTTGGAACTCTTTTGAATGCGTGTTTAATTACACTTTATTATGTTTACTTATAAAATACGCGCGCTTCCACTGAAAAATGTCATTATTTGCATTGCCTAAAGTAACTAAAACTCTATCTACATGGTGTTAAATATATCTTATTTACCTAATGCATGTCTTCCTTATTCCTACGCTAACTATGCGTCTTCCTATGTTTATTTGCGTCGCTTAAAACTACTTATACTTTATATACAGGGTGTGACTGCTTACTATTTACAAACTATCTCCATTTCTCAATTCTTTACTAAATAAATGCAGTTTTTTGCTGCCTATGGTAATTTCTCATTTCTAAACGACCTTTATTATAAAGTACACCCTTAAACAACCCCTTATCACAGCAATATATATTGCCGTGGAAGTCAGGGCACTCTTATTTTTCCTAAAAACCAATCAAGCCCCACGAATTGGACGTCATAAAAGTGCCGTCTATCGGGGATTATAAGCTCTTAAATCGAGCGTCATCAAATTTCTGAAAAAAATTAAAAAAAAAAAAAATCTTACACTTCTTTTTGGAACGTCTCCTAATTTCTGCTCGCCGTCGCTAGCTCAGCAATCAGCTTCTTCTTGAATACCTACCATTCTAAGCACCTTCCTTTCTCGCAAACACAGTCAAATGAAATTACCATACAAGTAATGCACCAAACATACAACCTTTTTATTTACATATATTTACAAGTTTCTATTATTAATAAAATATTTACACCTTGGTACAGACAGTTTGCTAAAACTGTTACCACCTCAATCATTAAATACTTTAAAGTCCTTGATTTTATTATATTTCAACAAATTCTATTTAATACGAGTAGATGGGCCCCACATGCAACCCTAGTTTGATTTTATTCTGGTTTATTTTGAGCTCATTATAACCCAGTTCTTTTTATATCATGAATAAACATTTATATATCATCAATGAACCTTTTTAAATAATCAAGATTAATTATGCAGATATACCCCTTTAAACGAGTTTTTATGGTAATAAATACACCCCCAATAAGTCAAAACACTCAAACACAAAAATATCAACACAAATGTTTAAGCAAAAAGTAGGAAATTAATTTTCTTTACCTGGAGTAGGCGTCGTCCCTCACCTCTGAAGATGAGTACCAGAAACCTTCGTCGTTGTGTCCATATACTTCGATTATGCCTTGATCCAACTGATCTCCACTATCCAAATCTTTGCCACCACCTCTAATATTCTACCGGCTATTTGCCTTGTCCAAACTTAACATTCCATACCAAGTACATTTCATGCATACTAGTTAAGCTTTAAGATTTGTTTACCCAAGTACCGTCTCATCTGTCAATTGAGTCGTGTAGTAACGGCACCTTTTGTCTAGACCTTAGCACCCACTCGTGCAAAATCACTTTTACTACTTTAGCGGTACGTTACTACATCCCTACACGGCCGACTGCTTGAAAACAGGCAGGTGAGCATTTTTCACAAAAATTACGCCCTCGTTCGGATGAGAGGTTAAATGGAGGTCCCGTGTGTGAGTGTTGTCACGCACGTTAAAGATAACTACCTTGCCTGGAACGGCAAGGGTTCGGCAAAATTCTAAATTTCCAGGCAACAAAAAACTCGCCTCCTGGCCAATGTAGTACCTCCGGGGGGAGCATTGGGAATGTAAATGAACGGTACGTTACTACAGCTTTACATATTTTTAAACAGGATGTTGTATGCTATTTTACCGAATGCACAATAATTAATACACGTAAGAGCATATACTATTAACTACGTTGAAGATCTAAACGCGATCTCATATCTAGAAGAAAAGAGAGCTTTAATATCTTTGTCTGAGTATTTATATGCTTTTCAAAACCCCCATGGAACCTAGTTCCATGGAAAAGCTTATTTTTAAATTTACTTTTACAAATTTTGAACGTAACGTCTGAAAAACTCCAAGATCATCTTAATGTTATACTGAAATTTGTCTAATACCTCAACGGACGCACGCTTCTTAAAACTGCCTAGTCTTAGACCAATGATATAGTTTTCCCTCGTCATAACGCTTCACCTATCAGCTATCTTTCGCCGTTCTACCCATATTTATTGTCTGTTTTAGAGATCCCTCTCAAACTACAGAAAATCGATATTGTTGTTGGCCTTCACATTTCCCTTTGTATTCTAGACGTGACTTGTAACCAACGCTTTCTTATACGTTTCTCTGTCTGTTTTACATTATAAATAGTTTATTTCATTCAGTCTTCAAGGCACTTGTTATTGCTAGCACTCTGTCAAATCGACCGTTGCAACAATTTTATAGAAATTCTGTCTCAACGTGTTATCAAGTTCCATGAACCTGACATTTAATAACAGGTGTTTCTTCAAAGCAACTTGTTGTTTAAAATAACAATTACGAGTTTCTTCCCTTCTTAGTATTTGTAAACGAACGTTTGCTTTTATGTAAATGGAAAGAAAGATGCGTTTAAATTATTAATTTTCTATACTTGCAAACTCCGTTTCTGCTTCCATGCGCTTGATTTAAAATTATTACAATTTAATTATGCGTATCCTTGAGCTTTTATGTACTCTAAAGCTTTTCCCTTTGTGCAATTTTAATATTCTAATTTAGAATTACAAAATCTGCTAATAACCGTCCGTCTTCACTATCTAAACTGATGTTTTTGGCGCGTAAATAAATTGTTCCTATTTTCTATATACACAGTCGATAAAATTTTATTGTCTGGACCTATTTAATCTATAATTTCACGACAATATATATATATATATATATATATATATATATATATATACATACAGTAAAGACAGCCATCTTTACAACTTAGTATGGCGTTTCGGTTTAGAGCTTATCACAGCATAAACATGAAGGTTCTAATAATTTACGATTGGAGCGCAACAACTCTTTGTTGACGACATCCGCCGGATCACATGGAACGTCATACTGTTGATTCGAATATATAGGTGCATAAACATATATAGGTACATTTTACACTATATTTTAGCAATCGACAATTCTACTAACACTTTTCGGTATAAATATATCACGTAGTAGTATCTCTGAAGGGGGTAAAAATCATTTTCGTACTGCCTGGCTGAATGATGACAATATCACACAAATTTATGTATCTGCAATCAAAATGTGTTGTGTTCATTTTTGTTTCAACAAGCGAAACTAAGTAATGCCTCTTGAAATCATCAGAATTCATCGGTACCACAACCCGGTGAATGTAAGCTTAATATTTCGCTTTAGTAGAAGAAACTGCAATTGATAATGGAAAAACCCGCATTCACTTTATGTAGTGAAACAGGTCGTAAACCGTTCTAAAGAACACGAAAGTACATCGACCCAAGGACTTATGCCCGATGTGTACAAAAAGTTGCCTATATTTCCTGTAACATTATAGAAAACGTTACATTGATATAATCTACAGATAAGCGACGGGAAATTCGTAGATCTAGATGTATGTCCGTAACCGTTGCAGAAAACACATTGTAGCTTTGTAATTTCTCTGAAAACAAATGTTTTAATACTCAAACCACGTTTTGACGCTATCAAAATAAAATAGATTGCAGTACCTTGTTAATATTAATATCCAGAATTTTAACGCTCAAACGAAGTAGATTTGAAGCATTTAAAGTTGTAACTGAAAATTTCAATAAAATTCTACAGGATGATAAAAAAGAAAAATTTCAATTTAGACGCAAATAATCGTGAATGCAGTAGGAAATATGAAATTTAATTACATAAGAACGAAAATATTCGCGTGCAGGAACTGCACCTAACAACTTATAATTATATAATAATTAGAAAATAAGTGTTTTATCAGAATATTAACCTGTAACTTTTTGCGGTAATTTCGATAGCTACTGATGGTAGAGAAAAAGTGGACATGTATACGAAAATTAAAATAAATGTTAAATATACAAAACAATTAATTAAGGCTTTTAAACAAGACAAACAATTACTTCAAACACTTACCTTTGTGGTTATAACGAAGCGAAACACATTTATTTTATAGCGGTCGTTCTGAACGAAATGCGGTTGTAAAAACACTGTTGGAGGCGTTCACTTAGTACGGAATACGAAAAGCGACTCTTCAATATGTGATGAAGCGTAGCACAGGTAATTTTGCGGTGTTCTACAACGAAAATCGATACAACAATGCTTCGTGTGTTTTCCAAGGTGATAAGAATGTTCTTGCTCATGCGAAGAACAGAGTTTATCAATATCGCAGCACTTTGTACAGGCACTGTGTTTGAAGTAATACACGGTACATAAAATAACATTTTAAATATACCGGGCACAGGTAAATAATCAACAAATTTCAACTTCGAAAATAAATTTAGCTTTAAATTATACAATATAAACGGAACATCCATTAAGCGGTAAATTATACTGTATATACGGAACACAACCACTAGTTTCTGGAATGTGTGTCTTAATTATCGTACCTTTTGCTAGTAGTACTAGTTGACACTAAGATATCAATCGCAAGCATGTCAGTAGCACTGGTCCTTGGAAATCGATCGCAAGAAATGAATTTCTTGTCGATTCGAAGCTGCTTGTATACGTTTTTCCTCTACTGATTGCAGGTGTGGCTATTGTGATCGGGGCAAGATGAGAGTTTGTTGAAGGATTTGTTGTGTTGTAACAGTCGTACACTTTGAGGAACAATAATGCCAAAAAGTCTTCAATCCTTTTGATGCAAAAGGAATAAATAGTATACTGTCTATGCTTTTTTCTTGCCTGTTTTGCATAATGGCAAAAAGACAAGTGCTGGCAAAGTATGATTTGGTCTTCAGTAAGAAGTTTTTTAATGAAGTCGAGTGTTTTTGTGAGAGGGCTATTAACATACAGCTTCACCTCGTACGCGACCCATAACGCGTCATCCACATCTCTTCAAAAAATTGTATATCGCGCTTTGAAATGTTGACAGTAAATTTGACTTATTCTTTGTAATCTACATTGTCTGCATGAGCTCACGATTATTTGTATCAAATCAGTTACATTCTTTGATTTCAATGTTCCCCAAAGTATAGTATTACTCGTGACCACTTGCAATCGACTTACTGATTGCAAAGTGAAAGCGACGATGGTTATGTCAACACAGCTGTGATTACGCTGGATGGTTTTGAATGTATTATGTAAATTTATAACTTTTCGGCATTTTTGACCGGGTCTGACCTAAGTTCTAAAGCTTTTGGTGTTATTTGCTCTAACTAGTTTCCCGACAGCTTCGCCAACTGTGTTCCTAGCTCTTCTTACAACTGTTCATCGTTCTAGGAGCGTGGAAAAAATTGCTCTTCCACTTTTCGTAAGGTTTACACAAGAGGTAACCTGTACCCAATCCCCTATTGTTTGATATAACTGATAAATGTTGGTTTTGGAAAACGCACAGTATCTCAACTTTAAGCTTTCGCCCAATTAAACTGCACGTTTTTAAATTTCATATTTGTGTAAATTGGCTTTAAATGCCATACGCCAAATTGAATTCAACAAACAGACAAACTCTTATCTCTAACATGGCAATTGCACATCAGGAGAATATCTAATACTCCTATTTAGTAATGCGCGAAGACTATTTAAGATCTAAAACTTTGTCCTCGATTACATTAATTTCTTCCAAAAACGTTTTTATATTTGTAACGAAGCGGCTGTTCATTGAACTGTCTGTACTAAGTACAATGATATAATAACTACTGAAAGGGTTAGTATATAACAAGCCAAAAAGTAAAAGAATTATATCTTTAAGTAAAAATCCTTCAGTAAAGAAGCAGAAACCCCATTTGTTAAAAGCATTCAACTAGAAACGTTCTACAGCGCTAGTTGTGCTTGTTTGGCCTAGTCTATGTGATTTATGCAAGTTCTTATTCTGGATGAGTTACTATAAACCCCTCTAACGGGTCTAGCTTTTCATACAATAACAAGGCGACAATGACCGGGTTTTACGCGCTTGTACGGAAGTAATTAACTTTGACACTCCTTTTTGTGCGTGTTTCCACCCTTCAAGGTAGGACAAAATATTCGTACATATAAAACATGATACATGTACTCCAGTGTAGAGGAATGATACTATAAAAGGTTCGCTTTTAAGTTAAGATAAGTTGTCAGAATAGGATGTTTCGGAAACTTTTGGACATCTGAGAGGTAAATTGGGCCAAACTACTCTTCTAAACAGCGGCAAGTTAAATGAATGCCGTTCCAGGTAGCTATAATGTTACGTAAATATGGTTTTAATGGAATCTTCTACTTTCCTACTAAAGCCTTTGTTTTGCTATGAATGTGTACCTTTTGCGTGGGAAGTTTGAGTCACTAATTATTTAGCTAGAAGTGTCCGGCAAACTTTATATAAATAGGATCCAGTTACTAGAATGTGAATTAGTTTTCGTAATAGCGCATATCATTATTAAGGTATTGCAAAGCTGAGCCAGCATAGTGCTGCATCAATTATATATAGAAGGCACAACTTCTTTGAAGGGTCTCTTAGCCAAGTCACAATACACTTTTAAATGGTATTGTTGTGATTTACTTACAAGTAAGGCAAATTTAAATTCTTTTTCTGTTTCCTTAAAATGTCTGCATGATCGATTGTTGCAAGTAAAATAACTATTATGTTATAAATTTAGATTTGCCCTGTAGGGGCGGCGACCCCGTAACAAATTAAGGATATTTCGGCTAATTACAGTGGTGTAGGAGTGAGTTCTTATGGGAGAAATAATAAAAGAAAATTGAAAAATTGGAATTAAAAATAATAAAATGGTTAAAATTCAAACTACGTTACGCTATTATTTGCCCTGAAAGCCTTTTCTAACTTCGTAGTTCAAGGGGTGCTAAACACATCGGTAATTACATTATACAATACCTCTCTCTACAATCCTGTGAAAACCCATCAAATTTTGTCATATCAAAGAAAGAAACCTTGTAAAATAAAATTCCTCTCCCAAATACGATGACTGGATATCCCTTTGCAATGACCTAATTTGTATCAAGTTCAAAAATAAATGCAAATAATATTCAACCTACACTAAACCTCTATTGACATTAAATAATTGCTATATAAGTACCAATATATTCAGAATTTCTTAACCTCATACTGGACATACTCAAAAAAAAAAGAGTTCAGACCCAGCAATAATAGTATCAGTCTAATTTTCCTGTTCCCCTTATTGAATTACACGACATTCTTTTGTTTTATCATTTCAATGGGCATTCAAAATACTAGAGTTTCGTGCCCTAACTAAAACTTGACTCTACCAATTAAACCTACAATTAAAATTAATACACACTTTCTTAATATTTTCGAATGCTTTGACTTTATTCCACAATACTATCAGACTTAAATTTAACAAACGCCAATTCTGTCGTTAATTCATTGTCCAACAAACTAAGAACCTTTACGTGTGATTAATTTCTTATTACATAAAGACCAGCCATTAGTTATACAACCCACATGTAAATAGTTAATAAATATAAACATAAAGGTTTACAGTTTACTCACGGTTTTAATCAATTTTTTATAGGTTATAGATGTCCAGAAAACACTAGCTTTTTAATTTTTTGTTCTTCGAAAGACAGTTCCTTTAACACAGCCAACCTACTTATTTTAACTATACCCCCAGGTAGACATTTTAATATAGCTCACAGAAGTTTTCATAATCCCGCACACGCATAAGAATCTTTGCCAAATCTGCAAGCACAGTTATGCAAAACTTCGAGTATCGTTTAATTTTCTCCTTTGGTGAAATCATATTACTCTTTGAAGCTGTATTCCGTCCATTAACTTTTAGTTTGTTTTTATACCGATCCGACGACGCGGCCCTTCCGCCTTATTAAATACACGTATGACTACATTTCGACTTTTCTAATTACCGACGCACGAATAGTTAATTAATTCTTTTCCGTGTGCGTAACTCCTGCCATTTCTTTCACTATATAAATTTGTTTTTTCAATGTAACATTTATCTATACTGAATAAAGGTTATTGTTCCATTTACTACAAAAAATTCACGTACTTGTGCACTTGACCTTAAACGTCTAGCCAAGTCTTAAATATGGTTATGCATTTTTGGCGTATTTAACGTTATTGTATTACAATATAATGACGTATTTATTAATGAATAACGCGTTGTACAATTTAGGAAATCTTTTATTTCAGCCGTTTTTGAGATAAGCCAGTATCGTAATTAATTGTGTTTACAAAGTATTTAAAAGGAATAATGTTATAGCTTATTAACGGAATGAAATTTATAGAAACAAAATTTTAAAATATCAGGCTCAATAATTCAAAAACTAGAATAAAAGGTAGGAAACGAGAATTTACAAGAGGTTAAAAATTTCTGCTACCTAAGTATCTATGTAACGCCACAGGGGAAAGTGCAAAAATTAATTATTCTTGAAATCTATTATACAAGGTGTGTTTAGATTTATTATGTCCTTTCAAAATTCAATTTTTCCTTTCTCATATAATTTATAGCTAGCGTAACGCAACGCGTTACACGATTCAAAAATTGCATACTCGGTAGCATGCCAGCTGCAACACCTACATGTTCTTAACATTTTTAAAGGTCAACCTAACAGAAATATTTAACTACTTAAGAGTAATAACTGGTTAAAATTTCCAAAAGAAATCAACATTAAAAAATAAGTTTAATTTTTATTAATAATAATTGGTCGAATGCTCTTTATTGATGTCCCATTCTGCCCATCATCATCGCATAGATTCCAGCAGGTTGTGGATCTGGAACTTCCGTTATCAAAGGAAGATTAGCCTAATTATCAGTCTTCATCCGATTTGTTCAATAGGGGAAATAGTGAAAGTTTCCTTCAAAACGGTTAAGGGTAGTTTTTGCAAATTGTAGACTGACATTAACCTGTTGGAACGTTACTGAAGATATTGATGAGTATGATGTTTTACAACCTTATTATCAGAACGCAGGACATTCATGATGTTTAGGGTAAATACAGCTACAAGTTGCAATGCACTCCCACAGTATATTACTTCAGCCGTTGGGCACAAGATTTGGTCGATAAATAAACCAAAAGTTCTACTTTGATGATGAACAATTTGAAGAGTTACCTGCCCATCTTCAATACCTATCCCATTATCAGCAGTTGATTTGATGCTGGGGAATTGTTTTCTTGAGGTCATAAGCCGAAGGTGTTTCTCCTGCTTTTTATTAGTTATTTGGCATCGTCGGAATCTTCTTCTGGGACGCTGTTGAACGTTTCTAATCAAAGTACCGCCAATTACATGGTGGTTGTTAATTTCACCTTAGACGATTGATAATTTTCCTAAACGAAAAACTACCTTGAACGAGTCTATAATTTAATATCTTTCAAATTTGCTCAACTGGGCGTAACTTGCACACCGGAACAACTTACCTGTATTTGTATTTACACGCGTACTTCATTAAGGTTAGATGCTAGAAAAAACTTTATTTTATCTTTTAGGGTGTGGTTTATATAATAAAAGCTCCGAAGTATTTACAAACTGATACGAATTATCCAAATTTTTGTAGTTGTATTATAGACGCTAGGACGTAAAAAATGTAATTTAACAAAAAACAAATAGTAAACTTTCAGCTATTTAAACTTAATAGGGCACATAACCTGAATAGGGAATTTTTTTAAGAAAAAATAGACTGTATCGCTTTATAGTAGAACCTTTGAAGTTAGAAAATGATTCGCGTTTTTGCGTAATCTTCAGCCAATGAGCCTGAATGAAAAAAGATTTATAAAAACTCTTGGGCTAGTTAGATCTCTACAAAAAATTAGATAAAGCTTGTGTAATATTGAAGTAGTTGTTTGGGGAGTCTTTTGATACAGGGAGGCTGAAAGCACTTCCAAACTGAACGGTGTCGGTGCGAGTTGCCTGTGTTTGCAAATGCTTTTAATAGTGAATATGGAGAATACAGCATAGAGAAATAACTTTCACGGATTTAAATTTTTACAAGGATTTAATTAAAGCCATTAAAGATCTTATTCTCCATCTATAGCCTTGAAACTACTGAAATTGGCAAAATTGAATACATTCGTTAGCACTATGATAGAACGTTTTAGTTATTTTCTTCAATCTGTAACTAAGAAAGTATATATTTATAAATGAGAGCTTTCCTGCAGTTTAAGTTACTACGTGGAATTAGAGCTAATATAAATTATCATGTCACTTAGTCATAAAAATATTGAAGCGTTTCAAAATTGTTCACTTGAAAGTATTTTTCTAAATGTTATCAGGGTTGGTCATAACTGAAGTCCGCCACTGAAATTTATTTACAAGTTATGAATATTACAAGGTTAGCAATACATTATTGAATAATTCATACACAGGATTATGTACTGGATGGGCTATTTGTGTTTGATTAGCTTATGGTTTGAATAGACTTTAGCAAAAATAAACGCCACTACTAATTTTATACTAACAGCTTTTTTACGCTTTAAAATTACATATAGAACACAATGTGCCAAGCGTATTACACACGAATATCCAGTTAGTAACATTTTCCATCGCATTATGAACGATCTTTGGGGAATTTCTGGAATGGTTTTGTGTTGATTTTGCTTTAGCTTCTAAAGTGTAGTGTGGTAGTTACCATTAATCTCATTCTTCATAGAAAAATCTCGGTGACAGAATCAAGAATCCAGGGGCCTAATGGTGTCACCGAATCGTGCGACTAAACATCTTGGGACAGTGGTCTTAGTAAATCCATTTTTCTCTGGTGTTGTGATACATATCCATATCTTGTTGACACAAGTGTTTTAAGATGATGCATTGCAGTGCAGTACCGAACAGTTGTGGATCATGCCCTGATATCGTTCGGACGCAGCAGCACCACTGGCGGTCTTAAATAAATATGGTCGAGGAACCTCGAATAATGCCCCTAACTGTAATTCAAGGTGGACGTAATTATCGTCGGTTTTCACTCGATGCAAGTCTAACACGACATTGAGTAGAATTTTTCTTATTGTCCTGCTTTCTTAAATTTTCATAATCTCTACCGGTGTCCAAGCACATTTCGCGTAATCATATTTGGGAGCATCCTTAGACTCTTCTAGATGCTTCAATTTTTTTTAATACAAACATAATTAACATTTAGCACATAGTGGAACCGAAATTTTGTAGTAATTTTAGTATTGGTAAAATGCCTTGGAACGTATCCTGAACTATTTCACCTATTTTTTTTTGTTTCCACAGATATTTTTATTCCCCTACTATTTCTATAACCTCTTGGTTATTAACTTTATCTGTCCGTGCTATCATCATCGCACATAAAGCATAACATTCTAAAAGGTTTCTTCCTTTTCCTACTTGCTTCTGCTACTGTCCCTACCTCATAGGCGTACAGTGCTGTGCTCCACACATATGCTTCCAACACTTTTGTCTTTGTTTCTATGTTTGTTGTCTCAGAACATAGCCGCTGCTCTTTCTTGTTAGATACAGTTCGGTTCTCTTTCTATTGTTTTGTAAATATATATCCTATTTCACCGATTTTTAGCGATATGTGAAGGGGGTTAAGCAGCCTGTAGCTACCAATATCCCCCTAACCCTTGAACATTTGCCCAATTAATAGTTTTTCAATAAATCCTTTCGCGCAATCAAAGTTGAAAATATTGCAAAATCAACACCTTTAGTTGTTTCTAATAATCTTCAGGTTTGAGTGCAATTGTTTTTTCCTCATTAGGTTTTCCGTCTTACAACTGGTTGGACGCGCACACTGATTTCTATTCTGAACTAGCTTACACGGTTCATTAAGATTCCCAGTGCCTGGCTATAGCTCGGTTCCCCTTCTATTATTTTGCAAATATATATTCTATTTCACCGATATTCAGTGGTATGTGAAACGGCCCGCAAGCATAGCGACTCCTATTCTAATTATAAGGTATGTGAAGGGGGTTAAGCAAACTGTGGCTACCAAGATCCCCCAACACTTGAACATTTACCGAATTAATAGTTTTTCAATAAATTCTTTCGCACAATCAAGAGACTGGTTGAAATATTGCAAAATCAACACCTTTAGTTGTTTATAATAATCTTCAGGTTTAAGTGCAATTATTTTCTCCTCATTAAGTTTTTCGCCTTAAAACAGGTTAGGCGCGCACCTCCGCTGATTTTTATTCTGAGCTAGCCTATACAGTTCCTTGAGATTCCCACTGCCTGAATTCAGCTCGGTTCCCTTTCAATTATTTTGCAAATATATACCCTATTTCACCGATATTCAGTGGTTATGTGAAGGGGGTTAAGCAGCCTGTGGCTACCAAGATCCCCAACTCCTGAACATTTGTCGAATTAATAGCTTTCTAATAAATCCGTTCGCATGATCAAGATTAGTTGAAAATGTTGTAAAACTAACACCTGTATTTGTTTCTAGTACTCATCAGGTTTAAGTGTAATTAGTTTTTCGTCATTAGGTTTCCGTCTTAGAACTGGTTGAACACGTACCTCCACTGATTTATTCTGAGCTAGCCTACACAGTTCCCTGACATTGCTACAGCCTAGATACAATTCGGTTCCCCTTCTATTGTTTTGTAAATATATGCCCTATTTCACCGATATTCAGTGGTATGTGATGGTGGTTTACTAGCTTGCGGCGACCAAGATCTCCCAACACTGACATTTTCCAAATTAAAAGTTTTCCAATAAATTCTTTCGCACGTTCAGCATTAAGGATTAGTTGAAAATATTGCAACACCAACACTTGTGGTTGCTTATAATAATCATCAGGTTTTAGTACAAGTATTTTTTATTCGTCTAAGGTTTTCCGTCTTGGAACTGGTTGAACGTTTACCTCCATTAATTTGTATTGTGAGCTAGTCTACATATTTCCCTGAAATTTCCACAGCCTATATCTTTGACTATCTGTGTGTAATAGTCTAACCTCTACTTCTCTCTACCTTTCTCTGCTTCTAATTAGTCCGCACTATTCCCTCATGCCTTAGTATGTGACCTATCATCACATCTTCTATTTTTTACTATTTTCCACATATTCTTCACCTACCATTTCTATAATCTATTCATTCTTAAATTTGTCTATCCATGATATCATCATCATCATACGTCTATACCATCACATTTCAAAGGCTTCTATCCTTTTCCTGTTAACTTCTCCAGCTGTCCAAGTTCCTTCGCCGTGCAGTGCTGTACTCTACACATATGCTTTCAGCAATTTTTTCCTTATTTTTATGTTTGTTGTCTTTGAACACAGTAATTGCTTTTCCTTGTTAAATGTAGCACGACCTTGTTATTATAAGCAACTACAAGTGTTGGTGTTGCACCATTCTCAACTAATCCTTAATGCTGAACGTGCGAAAGGATTTATTGGAAAACTTTTAATTTGGAAAATGTGTGTGTTAAGAGATCTTGGTAGCCGCAGGCTGCTTAACCCCCATAACATACCTTGCATTTGATTTTTCAATGTTTCACCCGAAGGTACTACATTGACCAGGAAGCGAGTTTTTTGTTTTACCTGGAAAATTTGAAATTTTTCCGAACCCTTGCTGTTCCAAGTAAGGTAGGGATCTTTAACGTGCGTGACAACACACACACGGGACCTCTATTTTACGTCTCATCCGAACGAGGGTGTATTTGTGTCAAAAATGTTCGCCTAACATATTTCAAGCGGACCGTGTCGAGATTCGAACCCGGGACCTTGGGCGTACCCCATCACATACCACTGAATATCGGTGAAATAGGGCATATATTTAGAAAACAATAGAAGGGAAACCGAGTTGTATCTAGGCTGTAGCAATATCTGTGTAGGTTAGCTCAGAATAAATCAGTGGAGGTACGTGTCCAACCAGTTCCAAGACGGAAACCTAATGACGAATGGAATAGAATATATACCGGGACTATCAGAAAGAATAAAAAGAAGTTTAGAATCACACAATATACAAATAGCTCACAAACCCAATAATTATTCAAAAACCTTTTGCACCAATTTAAAACCGACAATAGAACAAAAGAAAAAAACATATACCATTTATAAAATAAATTGTTTTGATTGCCTTGGTGTATACATAGGTAATACCAAACAGCACCTCCATAAGCGCATTTACGAACAGAAATATTCCATCAAAACAAATAATAAAAAAGGTACCGCATTAGCAGACCACTCGATAGATAAAATGCATCAATTTGATATTAACAATGTGGAGATATTGGCTAGGGAGATAAATGGCAATAGAAGAAATTATTTTGAAGCCATACACATACAGAAAAACCCTTATTCAATTAATTTAAAAAACGATCAAGAAAACTTTATTCAATATTACTATAATTTAATATTTTAAGTTTATATGACACCCATATATACACATCCTTTTGTTTGTTAAGTATATATTTAAATGTAGGAGTTCATGTAGTATTAGACAATAAGTTATTAAAAGATAACATATCACCTAAATTGTTCATTCATTTTATAAAGATTAAAGTAAAACATTATTAGTTAAGTACGTTCGTTGCTTAATACTTCAAAATTAATAATACGTGTGTGAGGTTTTTTGTTTTGGTTTTTATTAAATAACCATAAATATTTTAAATGTTTGACATAACCTCACTTAACATTGTTGTAAACTTTTTCTCATGATTTTCCTGGTATGTATTTATTTATAAAATAGGTAATATTTTTAGAATAATTTTTGAAAATGGTTAATGAAACCGAAACGTGTCAGCTGTACATAATAAAAGTTATAAGCTTTATACTGTTTTAGTGTATTTCTTAAAAAAATTTTACTGACCAAGATCCAAGAATTCATCTCAATATATATATATATATATATAAATATAAATATTTTGGATGTGTTCTTGACCTTCTAAATAGATAATATGGGTAAAATAATCTTGGAATTAGGTCATTACTAAATCTTGGTATATTGCAAAAGTTTCACATATAAGCAATAACAAATGTAGCGGTAATCTTTTATTTGACGCGTTTCGGTAACACCATAATCAATAAATTTATCTATAAAAACTAAAACAATGTGTTAACAATGTGTTAACACATTGTTTTAGTTTTATAGATAAATTTATTGATTATGGTGTTACCGAAACGCGTCAAATAAAAGATTACCACTACATTTGTTATTGCTTATATGTGAAACTTTGCAATATACAAGATTTAGTAATGACCTAATTCCAAGATTATTTTACATATTATATATATATATATATATATATATATATATATATATAGTACATATAAATATATACACATATATTGTGCAGCCTTGTAATTATTTCATTCTGAGATCTAATGGCGGACTTCAAATTTTTTATTGTTATTAATATCTATCTAGGCCTGGACGTAGACCTACAGTTTGAGCTATTTATAACTTGTAAAGTGGAAATAAAATACAAAATATGGTCTAGAAAATCAATTAAGACAAAATATATTAATAATATAAGTGTAAAGTTTTTGGTGCATTCAAAGTGGTATACATGGTTGCTGGGACAAACTTAAGCTTTGAGTGAAACCATGATGCACAATGTGGGCTGCTTTTTCGAGATCCATAGAAGTCCTGATTGCATTCTTCGAGTATTATTCAGCAAGGTAAGTACCAATAGTACAGTAAGTAGTAGTTGTAGAAAATAAGTTTAAGATATTGTTGGTGTATTGTGAACAGGATGGATATGTTATTTCACTTGATCTATACCAAATTTATGTAATTGTCTATTTGAGTGGTAAACCACTGACAAAATGTGAATCTTCTTTCCGAATCTCCTATGTGAAATTTTTGTATTGGCAAGTATTTGTAGTAGCGGTATTTATGCTTCTTACTGCATTTTAGAAATCTGGGAATCACGTGCAAAAAATCTTCATGGTATGGTAGGGTTTGCATGTAAAGATACTAACACATTAATATCGATATTTGCTTCTTCCCTTTTGTGATATTTACCTCTTGATTTATTAATGAAACTGCAACCGTACATGTTTTTACATAGTCTATGAAACCATGTACGTTTTGGTTGATTTCGTCCAGGGTACAGATTATGATACTTGTGGGCGGCTTCTATAGAAATTGTGTAGTTTTTGGTAAACAAATCTGTTAGGTTAAAATAAGGACTACGTAGTAAATGTTGATTTACTATAAAGGGGTGAGAACCCCGTATCAATTTTAAGAGTGCATCGGCTAGCTACAGTGATGCGGGAGTGGGTTTCAAGGAAAAGCAATTGAAATAATAAAAATAAAGGTTTCAAGTGGCCGAAATACAGAAAAACTACGTTACATTGGCCGCCAGCTTGAAAGGTTTTTCTGGTCGTCATAATTAAGATGTGTTAAACTGTCTTGTTTCATGAAGCCTTTCTATATTTTCCCTAAACAGAAGACGGTTATTTCGAATATGTCTCTTTTGCTATTGGTTTTCTAAACCCCTTACATTATACTTTACCTTTCACTACAATACCTAAAAAATACTTAATTTTGATCAAATGAAAGAAAATTGTACACTGGAGGGTTTATTTCAGATACGACTTTGTCTATGGGGTGGCTGAATATGCTTTCACAAATTTATCTGTTCTTACGTAGTTCATAAATAAATCCAAATAAAATTCAATCTAAATTTAACTTCTACTAATCTTACATAATTGCAATATAAATACAAATATTTTTCTAAGAATCCTCATTTTCTAACATCGAACTAGCCAGTATTACAAAAAAAGACATTAAAAAAAGTTAAATGCATTACTGATATTAAAATACAAATTGTTCTGGTGTGCAATGTTTATATGCATGACATTCTGATTCCTTTTTTAGTAATGCCATAATTAACAATACATAGAAAACAGTTAAATACCAACTTTTATTTATCGTTCCATTGTCCTTAAATTTTAAATTGTTCCAAACTTACTTTCTCAACATCACGCTTAAATTTAATCAAAACTAGTTCCGTCCCTGTTTCATATCCAACAAAGTAACTACTTTTATATTGTGTTAATTTCCTACTACTTAAGTACAAAACATTTATAACTAACATTTAAAATCGACATGTAGGCAACTATAAATCATAAGCAAAAATCTCAACTTTACTCACAGATTAACCTTCAGTTTCTCTTTAAAATTTAAAGACGTCCAAGAATACCAGTTTTGAATTCTTTTCCAACTTAAAGCAGCTTCTTTAACACAATCCAACCCATTTGTTTGAGCTGTATCCTTAAGTAGTTCTTTTATCCCGGCACACACAACGTTGAATCCACAAACACATGATTGAAACATTTCCTGCACATGCAAGCGTAGTTTCTTTTTCTACCCTAAGATGTTGGGTGAAATAAAAAAAATATTATTATTTATATAAGTTTTGATGTCATATTTTATTCTTGTTGTTTATAAAATTTAGTTGTTTTCATGTGCAGAATAATCGTTAAGTCCTCATGGATTTTCTTTTTTTTACCTAGGTGCTGTAAAGGAATTGTTTGTAATAGCAAGGCGTTGTATTTCTTTTGATAGAATCTATCTTTTGTACGTACATTTCGTACAAACTCAACGAATCAGCTTAATTAACAATTAACTCTCTTGATAAGTCTTGAAAAAAGTTGAGATAAATTAATTAGAGCGTAGTTACAAATAAAAAAGCTACACTGCATAATCTTACGGTTTTCGCATGAAACTAATAAGACGTTTTGCCCACATCGAACTCCCCTGAATGAATGAACTCAAAGTCCGAATTTCAATGGGATAGAATTTTGCGTGACATTGTCTCGCGTATCACTAACTTTTAGATTATGGGATAAATCTATAAATCCCTAGCAGGCGCACTACTGTAATTAAGCCGCCATATGTTGCTGCCCTTGGCGGAACGTGCTTTGTAGCGCGATGAATGTTTTGTTCACATACTGCATTTTGATATTTTAGCGTTAAAAATTATATAATCAGTACATAAGCACCCTACATATTCATATACTATTTAAAACATTTTGATGCAGGCTCAATAAAATAGCTAAATTATATAGAAAACATGTAAATTCAATAAAACCCCAAAATATTAAAACTCTATAGGTAACTAATTTAGAAATCACAAAATAAAGTAAAAAGTGGAAGTTGAATGATTGAAAAAATGCCCAATTAAGAAAATGAAGAACAGGACACTGCTGACAAAATTAAAGTGTCCATTACACAGATATCGAGAGCACTTACAACGTCGATTCTTAGTTTTCGGTTTTTGCGACGTGGACACAATGAACATATTCCGGTCGCACTTGTATTTGCTTCGAGGATGCAATTCTCACCATACATCTTTTTACGGAAGTTGCCTACTTTGTTGACAAATTCGGAGTGGACAATTACACTTACGTATGAGGCTCCATGAGTTAATAAATCTTTTAAAAATACACGACGCGGCAACGTGTTTTTTGGTATTGGCGGTATATACAAGGTTACTTGTAGCTCGACGTATTTTTTTAAGGCGTGATTGTACAACCAGTATGCAACAAATTTACCCCTAAAGTGCGTAATGCAAAAGTGAACCAATTTCGAGATATTAAAGATTTATTATTTTTGGGGAAAAATCCTTATGTGTGAATTAAAAATTTAATTCAAAAGAAGTAGCCATCGGATTCTAATAATTTTAATTTTAGTATGCAGCCAAAACCTTGATACTGCGTTAGTAATAGGAAAATATCCAAAAACACAGTGCATTTCGAAGCAAGTCAAAACGAGTTCAATTTTTCTAGCTATTCCGGAAACTCCGCGACAAAAACATCGCATTACTTAAAAATCATTAACATATTAAACGTACAAATTATTAGAAAAACTTCCTTATTTCATCAGGTAATAAGTCAAAAGAAAACAGTTTTCAAGAAAAAATTTGATAACAATTGGTCGAACAAAGTACTCGCCTATTGCTCCCAAAAACTAACACTAATTTAACGGAAAATCATATGCAAGTAATGAATTAATTTTTAAAAATGTTTTCAATGTCAATGTGTAATCCTCTGTCCCGGATACAGGTGCGAACTCTCTTTCCTCACTTCGGTTTTGGGTACTCTTGAACTGAAATTCGCTTCCATTTGGTTCGTCGCATTAATTATTTCTTTCGTGGTTCCTCAACGAAGTGCGCCGACGTGTGATAAACTAAATCCTTTATGTGGCCCCACACATAGAAAATGAGTCATATTAGGTCAGGGCTCCTTGCAAGCCAAGAAAGTGTGCTGGACAGCCATCGTGTTGGATAAACATTTGTTGCCTAGCAGCGATAGGAACATCTTCAAGCAGTGCCATCAGCTCATTCCTCAAAAAGTCTTCATAAATGTTACCGTTCAAAGCGCGATGCCACAAGAACCGTACAATTAAGAGTTATCAATTACTGCCATCCAAACGTTTAAATAAAATCGTTTTTGGGACTCTGTTGGCTTTATTTTATCCGGGTTTCCTTACAGCTTTAGTGCCTTAAAAAATAAATTATTATAGTTAGTCATCCTATCTTGATCAAATATTGACTCATTTGTCCACAAAACTCTATTCAAAGAATTAGCATTCTCAACGTCTGCGATTATAATAAATCTAGAACATTCACTTGTCTTGCAGGATCGCCTTCATGAAGTACATGATCGGGCGTATAGTGATACGGATATAATCCAGAGTCGTGTACAGTAGACTTACTTTATACTGCGATATCTCAAGATGATCCGCTTCAGCGGGTCGTGAACAAAATATTGAAGTATTTCTTTTTCACCATCAGGGCTGTAAATATACGGTCTGCCAATGCCACTCTGTCTGCGCTGAACACTGTCAGTTTCAGACGGTAACACGACGGTAAGTTGCACCGAAGACAGCAGCGTTGCCGTCGCACAATCCATAGACATACTGGATATCGACGTACTCGGCGTTGGAATAAGCCCCCATAATAATGGAACTTAACAATCAACATTAATACAACAAACACAACGAAAATGAAAACAAATCACGGTTAACGAGAAACGCGTTTGCGCAGTGAAAAGTCGAATCACATCCACGGTCAAAAACAAGTTGACAATTATGTTATATAGGTGGCTTTGAAAATTAAAATCAGTTTCTACCAACTTGTGCAAAGCTGCTGTATTCCATCTAAAATTGTTTGCGTTCTGAATGTTTTGTTTGAATACCAATTTTATAATCCTTGTTGTATTAGCAAGTTAGTCGTCTACTTGTTTTTGTCTATAATCACATTGTTGTCTAACGCTTCCAACTGGTTAGGACACACCATCGAACGTTTCCACGCCGCAGTGAATAGTCTCACAATTCGAGAGAACGCTTCCCGAACAATTGTTATTAAATTTTTTGTTGAAAATTGGGGTTTTTTTCTGAATATCAATACCTTGTCGGACATGTGATGAAAGAAGGAAGCTTTTCTAGTAATTTATATGCTTAATATGTTAATGATTTTTTGAGTAATGCGACGTCTTTGTTACGAAGTTTCACGAATAGCTAGAAAAATTGAGTATGTTTTGACCTGCTGTTTCGAAATGTTCAGTGCTTTTGGATATATTCTTATTACTAAAGCAGTATCAAGGTGTTGGCTGCATACTAAAATTAAAATTACTAGAAGCCAATGGCTACTTCTTTTGAATTAAATTTCTAATTCACAAAGGATTTTTTTGCCCATAAATAATGATTCTTTAATATCTCGAATTGATTCCTTTTTGCATTAGGCACTTTAGGTGTAAAATTGTTGCATATTAGTTGTACAATCACGCGTTAAAAGGAATACGTCGAGTTACAAGAAGTTCTGCATAATTTGAGAGTTTATTCCAGCAATATTTAATAGTCAAAAGAAGACTGTTAAAGGCCATCTGCGACTTGTTCTAGATACTGTATAAGTGACCTATGGGCTCATCGATAACATCAACACCGCTTTTTGTCATATTGTAGAATAGTATCGTTTCTATAGTTTACATTTATCAACACTATTTTCATCAATTTATCTTCGGTATGCATTGTTGAGACCTGTAGGATTTTTTATTCCTTTTAGGGATGTATGATAGTAACGTTCCGATTTTTAAAAAAAGCAAACATACTACTGCACATTGGTCTCCCTTTAGTCTGTAACAGTGTTTGAGGGAGTTTCTTTTTGTTCTTTCTAATACTTGTCTTCCTATCTAACAAATTTGGAACTAACAGAATTGATGTAAGATAATTGTCGCTTGTTATGTTTTTACTTCTATTCAAAATAGGACTAGTTAACCTCAAAACAACACTATCAGCTTTGTTGTCAAATTGGTATTTTCCTTCTGACTGCCTACCTGAGCAGATTTCTATATTTAAAACGTAAAACATTTTGGAATCCACAAGAGCATAAATTTTGATACCGTATTTGGACGGTTTATTAACCATATAATGGTGAAACTTGCATCTACCGCAGAATGCAGTCGACATTTCGTTTATTGTAGTATATTCCCGCTGCTTGATAATAACTCAAACATTTTGCAACAAAGTAAGCAAATATTTGACGAATAGGTGTTAAATTTTCTGTTGCTTTTCTCTGAGCCCTTTCATTCATAATCATAAAACGAGGAGCTTTTAATAAGTTATAGACCTGCGATTTGACATAACTGCTCAAAACCACCCAGAAGTCGTTCTGTCATTTGCCCACAACTCCTGAACATTGGGATGTGACAATTTTTTTACTCCCGTTATATAAAGAATGCCTATTAGGGCAGTTATTTCGGAAGGAGTGGCATCGGGGCAATCTCTAGAGCGAGTATAATTTTCGCGCATTTTCTGAAGATACATGTTAGTGGAATTAGTAATATGTATTATAGTGCCTTCGGGAAGAAATCGCTTTCATGCATTTGAAACTGTGTTTGCGTCTTTTGCAGCCTGTTGCACACCAGGGAGCTTTATAGCAATATTTTGCTTGCCTTTTCGTATATTAGGGCGCGGTGGGTTTTTTGTCCACAAGGTAGTTTTGTCTTTGCCGATTTAACTAAGATGCATGTTAATTCATCATGTGGAATTTCTTCATCCTCCTGATCCTAAGTACTTACATTAGACTGCTCTGGGTCTGTTTCGTGATCACTGTGCTCTGACGGAACATCCGATTCGGGCTCATCCAATACATTTTCTGCTGTTTGAAACGTCAAGGTCAGTTGTAGGCGGTTCGGCAAGCCATGGAAGAAATTTGCTATAAATATAATATGTAGGTAACAATAGCAAATACCTTTTGTTTCTGCAAGCTGCTGTAAAGCGGTTCATTATATTTTACACCAACACAAAACTACAACATACTACTTAACAATACTGCCGTCCAAAACTAGAAAACCGTAAGCGCCACTAGTCGAACTTTAGAGGATTGCGATTTTTTTGTTTCTTCACTTCAAATTTCTCTAGCGCTGTTTGTTTAAGCTTTTTCTTTGGAAGGTTTTGGTAACATATATTTCGAAGGAACTGAAACAAGATGGCTGTGTCAGATTTTACTATTTGTAGTAATTTTTGTGTTAGGACACTTACAGTGTTGTGCTATAGCAATGTGCCGGTTAAGATTGAGCCAATGATCGTAAGTGCATATGTTTTAATACAAAAGTTTAGTAGGGTATGTTATGAAACATGTATATAGACTAGTTAGTAATAATTAAAAACTGGTTCAGAAATAGTATATTGTATACCCAGTAGGAAAAGCTCAACATTCCCGGACGACGTGAAGATTGCTTGTCGAGGCGCAAGCTGAGGCAAGCAACACGGTGTCCGGGAATGTTGCTTTTCCAACGTGGTATACATTCCATTTTTCTGCAAATCGTTAAAAAACGACAGAAATTAAAAAACTAATTTTAAAAAACCTGATTAATTTTATTTATAAATAAATGGTGCTATCAAATTCTTAGTAAAAATTTTGCGTAACCATGGAAATCTTCCTATCAAGATATTGAGTTGTCAAACTTGACACATTGAAATATGATTGCTGGTATTTTTGAAAGTAACAATACAAACTCTATAGTAATTGTACTAATTGTAAAATACCTGAAAATATCACACACAACTTACTTCAGAATCAAATACATTCTGAAGTTAGTTGTTTGTTATATTTACATAATGTGTTAAGATTGTTTAAATAGAACTTACCATGAAAGCATGTTCTCAGTCATGTTTGTAGTCCATATGTATACAATATTCATAGATAAGACCACACAATAGATGGGTAACATTTATGGCCGCGATTTTAGCATTGATTTAGTTCATACTACGCCCGCGAGATGGTACGTGTAATTTGTAATGCAGGAAACTGTCGAACGTTAGATGACATTTCTAACATAAAACTTTTGCCAATGGTGACATTTGTAGGTATTGTATACTTATTGTTATTTGTTGAACTTTCATTCGGAATATTTAGTGTTTTTATTTGCAGATTAATTTATTGTGTTGCGCGTTTATTGACTTAATTTTTGTATTTAAAAAGGATAACTTCAGTGCAGGTTAGATTAATCTATAAGAACAATGGTTTTTGTGCTGTGTGCCTTTGTGTTGTAAGAAAACTCTGAAACAAAATGCACCGGTTTCCTACTGATGACATCGTAAGTTTTGTGAAATAATTAAATATGATTGTAAAATTCCTATACAACTTCTGTGTATTGCGAGATATTGTACTGATTGTTACTAAATAAAATTAAGTAATAAAGACTTGAAATGTTGTTATAAAATTACAGACACCCTTTTAAATTAAAATTTTAGTTTAACAGAACGAATTTATAGCTTTTATTATATATGATCTGTATTTATATAATTTTACCCAAAATATTGAAGTCTGACCATTATTCATGTTCATAGTTTCTTTTTCTTGAGAAAATAGTATTTATCGAACGTTTTCATTTCTGAAAACGTCTGATAAATGATATTTTTCTTGCACGTGGTTCTTTGGTTCAAGAAAAAGGATATAATAATAGAAACTGCATAATTTAAATATTACCGCCATAATAGTTGTTTAGACTACGCCCGCTAGAGGTCGCGAAGAACTTAGAAGAAGTTAGTATTAGGCCGTTACCCATCTATTGTGGGTGGGTGTTTATCTATGACAATATTATTTCTGTACACTACAGTAATGAATATTTCCTTACAGTGATTTGTCGTTGCTTGGCAACGACTAAACACTTGGAATTATTCAATTTTTTTTTAAGAAATTTTATGAGAAACGTCAACATTTCTGAACTATTTTCGGAAACAGCCATTATTATTATAATTGTGAAATACAAAACTATTTGGACCTTGTCCAGTTTGTGCAGGGAAATTATGCTTTCCGTATAATAAGTAAGCAACATTATTTTTAGGTGTATGTAACTTAAACGTAGATAACTTAACACCTACTCATACATATCACATAAGTCAAAAACGTCTTCCACAGGAATCTGTTGCCAAAATTGTCGTCGAACTGCCAGCATCAGTTGTCCTAGTTTGGACAAGATAACGTCCTTTTTAGTTTGAGGAATTCCCCGCGCCCGCTGTCGTGTTTGTGGACGAGGAATAAACGTTTCATGGCGCTTAAGAAGAAAGTTGAATGTGAAGAATTCTTCGTCCGTCAGCGCTCTTCTATATTTCATATTGAAATCTCCACGTGTAAATTTGACACTCACCACATCGTGTAGAAGAACTCTTGGTCTAGCCCTTGTAAGTTCATAGACAGAGGATAGATTCGGCTACTTTGAAAAATCATGTACATTCATAACCTTGACTTCGACTTTACCCCTACGAACGGCTGTTGCAGCGTCACAAAAATCTTGGAAATCGTAAATATTTCATCTTCTTGCCATCGATTGTTCCACCTCATGAGCATAGAATCTGCAGACATAAAGTTATGCCCCTTCTCCAGAAAACGTATTTCAAAGGAGTCAGTCAGTTTCCGTCGAATTAATCATATACGCTGGAAATGAGAACAGTGTACAATTTTTGTTTTGCGCTGTGCAATTGTCGGTCCACAGAACAACAGTTTTCATATCGCGCATCTTCAATAGGAATGCGTGATAGCAGCTAACAATATCCTTTTTTTTCTCCCGGCAGTCGTCTCATGCCACACTGCGGAAAATACAGCGCGTGTTGGTTCCAAAGTTGTTTTGCCGAGAGGGGCAAATGTCTAATGGAAAGCAATTATTTGCTTTGTAAATACAGCGGCTGTAAATGTGTCCATCCCAGGAAGCATAATAACCTTCTGATAGTCTACTGTATAAAAACATTTTTTATCAAGCGCAGTTTTCGAATTCTTATCTATTTCATATAAATTCCGCGCTGAAACCTACCGTGTACGATGCATGGACCACTTTAAACATTCCTCACAAGCCATATCAAGATTATTGCGCTTGTGTTTAGGATTATGCAGTCTAACTAACTCACAAGCTTCACATTGCTCGTGGCCAAGTTTAGCAAAACTGATATTCATTTCAGTCAACATTCTTCGATACAATTCGTAAGAGCACTTAACGTTAGCCGTACCAAGAAAGTTTTTGTGCATAACCACAGCACTCACGTCATACGGCAAATATTGACGGTTCTAGGCGTGTTCTCTCGGATAATGCGAAATACAAGGACGATAGCTTTCAATATGCTCATGTATAACGCTTACATCGGCAAACTTATTTGCTGGGGGTGTTTACCTCTTGATCGCCTTGTGGTGTAATTAATGCCCCCTCCATTTTTTTGAAGCATTTTTTAACAACTATGTCATTATTCTGTGCGAATCCCAGAGTTGTAAGGAAAAAACTTTGCAAACAGAAGCTTTGATGCCATTGGCAAGTAGGCAGAGTTTACGCCATTGTACAATTTCGCTTCAGCATCTTTGCATCTTGGCTTGCTAAAGCCTTCCTTTGCCGTTTTACTAATTGTTGAGTGGCATTTTGTTTATATTATTTCTGTGCTCGTCGGGGAGCGCTAGACCGCACTTCTTCTTTCACGTTTGTAAGTTGCAGGTTGGTTTTACATTATGACCTTCGATATATTTCCGCATGTTGTGTTCTTTCTGTGTCGGTCTTGGATTAGTACCACGCTTGCGCCGCTTGGGAATTTATTCGACAACTTCAAGTTGAAGCGTTTCACCAAAATCATTAGGTACACAGAAGGGGTCGTCAATTCCAGACTGAAAATAAACAAAATTGTTAAAAAGTTGCGGCCATAACCTACATCTGATATCATAGGCAAATATAAACTAGACAAAGTAACAAGCGAAACCAACTTCGACATGTTTAGTACCTGTGGTAGTTCGGCAGGTTGATCTGCTGTGGTTGGAAGTAAAGCAATCATAGGGTGTAGCTGATCAAAATCAGTGTTTCCCTCTAACAAATCTTTCCCGGAAATTGGATAGTTCACATACGCGGGTATGTTGCAAGTTTGCACCGGTACATCAAACACTAAATATAATACGGTATAATAATATTACACGCAAATGAACTAGGATACGATACTTACAATTATCATTCTCACAATTGTGATTGTCAAAATAGAAGTTGATGCAGTTTTTATAGCTCGTAAAACTGCAGCTGCTAATATCAGAAGGCACATAATCTGGATCATCATATTCTTCAACGGTTTCTACAGGCGGCGTATCGCTTCTGAACTTTCGTTACGCTTGTCAGAGATTTCCTGTTGCTGCCATTTTATAGCAAGCAAAACAATCTTTCTACCTCTGGGCAGATTGTGATTCATTGAATTGCTTGTCAAAAATCGCGTACAAACTAACAATAAACTGAAATCAGAGTAGCATTACTTAATGCTGCACTTCTTGTAAACTACTGTGTCAAGACATGTATCTCTTGAAAAACAAAGAGCAACTGATTGCCGCCTGGCCTTACAAAGGGATAAACTTATACCGACACACGGCGAATTACTAAATAAAATAATATACTACTAAGTAAAAAACGAACAAACTGTGTTGTAATGGTATTTCTATTAATTAATTAACTTCTATAATATCAATAATATCCTAAGTTACCAAAGTAAACGCCATTGGTCTCCTATATGCTAAGGCACAGAACCGTAAAGCATCAGCGGTGTTCTACATATGTAATGGGTGTCTCAGAATGTTTTTCGTTTTTGAATTGACCAATACGCGCCAACCGCTAGTAGCAGGGGGAGGGGAGTGGACTCAAATGCTTGGCCAGCTTGTTAAGTTTAGTAGCCATGAATCGTTTCACGGGACTACAGCGCGCGTTTTGCGTGCGAGCGTTTTATAAAAATAACGATTCCTACACTATTGTTCGTCGTCTCTACAGGACACATTTTAATTTAACAAGCTTAAGACATGTGCCAAGTGCCAATTTAATTAAGCATTGGGTGTGCAAGTTTGAAGAGACTGGGAATACAATGCCGGACAAATCGTTCGGGCGCAAAAGGACATCAAGAACGACCTTGAACGTCGACCGCGTTCGCCAGTCTGTTATGGACGACCCACGACAATCGTTGAGATTGCGCGCAGCTTCTCTTAATTTGAACAAATCTACAGTTCATCGCATTATTTCGAAAGATTTACATTTTCACCCCTATAAAATTGTAATTGTTCAAGAAATGAAGCCTGATGATCCTGATAAACGAGTCGAATTCTGCAGGACAATGAAAAATCGTTTTAGGAGTTTCAATAACATCTGGTTCTCCGACGAATCGAATTTTCACATCAACGGTCATGTGAATAAACAAAATTGCAGATACTGGGCTCCCGAGAATCCGTTAGAACTGCATCAGATGCCCTTGCACTCGCTAAAACTTGTTGTTTGGGCTGCCATATCAAGTCAAGGAATTATTGGCCCTTATTTTTTTGAGGATGACCGAGATCGAACTCAGACCGTTAATTCTGATCGATATTGCCATATCATCCGGACTTTTTTGGCTACAGAAATGCAAAACCAGAACGGCTACAACCGCAACACCTTTTTCCAGCAAGATGGAGCCACTTCTCATGTTACAAATGACTCATTAGCTGCTCTTCACGATTTATTCCCTGGAAGAGTGATAAGTCGCCGAGGACACATGGCTACCGAGTAGCCCTGATTTAACGCCTGTTGATTTCTTCCTATGGGGCTACGTAAAAAGTAAAGTTTACAATCCATTGCCACCCAACCTGAATGTTTTGAAGCAAAGAATCACTGTAGAAATCAACTCTATTCCAAGAGCGATGCTCCAGCGAGTGATTGAAAATTTTAGCTCCAGGTTAAATGGGTGTGAACAAGTGAAAGGTGCGCATTTGCAAACGATTGTTTTTCATAAATAAACTTCAAGAATTGCTCTTTAAATAAACCATAAATAAAACGAGTTTTAATTGATATTGTTATTTTTTATTTAACATCTAAAAACGAAAAACATTCTGAGACACCCTTTATTAGGTTTTACGGTTCTTTGCCTTAGCATGAAGGCGGCCAATGGCGGATCCGCTTTTCGGTAAGTCGCTAAAAATGGCATTTCCAGCGATATTGCGGCATTGTGCTTTAGTAGGGTAATAGATTACTTCCACTTGTACACATAAGTAGCTAAAATGCGTTTTTGTAAAAATTGTCGCTTACGGTCTATTGCCTTAGCACGGCAGAATAAACTAAACAATATAAACAATAGATTAGAAAAATTGTTTTTACTCGCAATCCCACAATTTACACACACATATTGTCGCTTTTTGAATAAAATGCTCAATCTTCTTACAGTGCAAATAACAATTTTACCAGAATGCAAATACGGCGACCATAGCTTGGGAATCAGATACATACCCCCACTAATAAAATTCTATAAGTCAGTTAAAATGAATACAAAATACATCAAACGAAACCGGAAAACAGAGATACAAAGCCATAAAATGGGAAATTATTCGCTAATGCAGGAAAGCTAAAGAGCAATGGATTGATGAAAAGTGTAAAGAGGTTCAAACTAAGATGGAAATAGGAAAGACAGATGAAACAAACATACTAATTAGAATGAATTTTAGGCATATAAAACCATATAGCAAAAATATTAAGGACGCGGAAGGAAACATCATTATAGAAAATGTAGAGAAAGTGGGTAGATGGCAAGAATATGAAGGGAATTTATCTGCAGGAGAGGAACTAACAGCATTAGAACAGGAATCAGACATTGAAAATGATAACTTCGGATATCCTACACTTAGAGATAAGTTTGAATTAGCATTAAAGGTCTGAAAAATGGGAAGGCGTCGGGTACAGATAAGGCGTAAGCAGAAACTCTAAAAACCGCTGGACAAGCAGTAACAAAACGTCTCTTCCAACTTGTAAGCTATATGTATGAGACAGACGAGATTCCCAAAGATTTCAAACGTAACATCACAGTAACTATACCAAAAAAGAAAAGCGCGGACAGGTTCGAAAATTTTCGAACAATAAGTTTGACAGCACACGTGTCAAAAATATTAATTGGAATTGTACAAAGACGAATGGAAAAACGAGCTGAAGAAATACTAAGAGAAGATCAATTTGGGTTTAGGCAAATGAGGGGAAGATGGGGTTATTATAGCTCTGAGAGTGATAATGGAGAAAACAATAGAAAAAGAGGAAAGCGTATATACAGGGTTTGTAGATCTCGAAAAAGGATTTGATAATGTAAATTGGGAAAAAATGTCCGAAATACTCAAAAGATTGGAATGAGTTATAGGGATATACGGATAGTACATATCTTATACAAGAAGCAAACAGCAGTAACAGAATTAGAGCAGAAACGTGGAGAAGAAAATATTAGGAAAGGAGTGAAACAGGGATGTGCCCGATCGCCATTAATTTTTAACTTGTACATTGATGAGGCAATGAATACTGTAAAATGCAAGAAGACATTTGAAATTACTATGCAGGGACAAAAAATTGATATGCTTAGATTTGCAAATAATATAGCGGTCTTAGCATCTAGCAAGGAGGAGCTAGAAACTGCTCTTTATCAAATGGAAACGATTCTGTTCACGCCTTAGCGTAGCGGCTGGTTCACAATAGCAAAAAATGCGTAATAAAATTGTTTATAATAAAATGTGTAATAAATATGGTTGCATAAAAAACTTACCCCGTGTTCAATTATCACTTTACACTCACCACTAAATACATAATTGGTTAGGTAGGAGAGGGTGCTGAAGGAAGGAATAGAGGTACCCACGTTGTTATTTAATTAATTAACTAATGCCGACAAACCGGCGCGAGTGTGACATTTAATAATGGACTGTGTTCTAAGAGAGAGCTGTGTCGACTCCTTATCTTATAGTTGTAACCAGCGCTCACCTTGGCGATGCGCGAATAACAAATCGCCGTGGACAGATAAGAGGAGCATGCTTTTATTTTATATCAGGCAAGGCGTAAACATAACCGCCCATCTAAAACTGAATAAGTTTTATACCAAAAAAAAATAAAATAAATCATTTAAAAATACACCCTAGAAATGTTAAGGTTGCTAGGCAAATTAAAACAAAACTTTAATACAACCTTAAAATTTTCAAAATTAAACGGAACATAAATAAGAGAAAATAACAAAATAAAATTTATTCATTCAAAGGAGGATAATAAGCTTACTTATTGGACGTGTAACTAAACCTGCAGCGGTTTTTACAGAAGCTACTCGTGGTATACCGTCACGACCAAAAAACAACTTTTCAACGCGGCCAAGAAGCCAACACAAGGGGCAGTATTTAAATTTTAATTATGACCACATCATTTACCTTGGGCAACATGGTGGAGCAATGCCATTTGTTACGTTGGGTGAGTTGGTGGAGATACTCGTTTGACCACCGACGCCAAATGGATTGGGTAACCTGACACACTCGCTGCCAACGGGAACGCAATGTTATTTCCTCCGGAATAGTAATTTCAGGTAGAGATAAAAGGGGACCGCCTATTAAAAAATGACCGGGCGACAGATAATCCGTACCGTCATTAGGATCGGAAGACTGGCAAAGAGGGCGACTATTGAGTATGGCTTCAACCCTAGAAAAAATTGTACATAGTTCCTCAAAAGTTTGAGGGCGTGTACCTAAAGTACGAACTAATAAGGCCTTTGCCGATTTTACTCCAGACTCCCAAATTCCACCAAAATTTGGGGCGTATGGAGGATTAAATTGCCACTTGATATGGCGGGAGGCTAAAGCGGCGAAAATTTTATCGTTGTTGGATTTAAGGAATATGATAGCTTCCTTAAGGGACCGCGAGGCACCAAGAAAGTTTCTACCCTGATCTGAGTAAACAACATCAGGAATTCCTCTACGAGCTGTAAACCTTGTCAGACAAGCTAAAAATGCTTTGGTAGATAACTCTGACACTACCTCGAGGTGCACCGCTCTGGTGCACATACAAATAAATATGCATAAATAAGTTTTAGACACCGGGGCATTACGACGATTAGAAGACTTGATCAAAATGGGCCGGCGAAATCTACTCCACATGAGTAAATGTTCTGGACAGTTGAACACGGAAAGGGGTAAATCGGCCATGAACGGTTGAGCAGTTGTCGCACGGAAGCGCGAACAAACAACGCATTTGTGGATCCTCTGACGAACTAAGGAACGTATTCCAATAATCCAGAATTTTCGCTGAATAAGTGACTGCGTTATGAATGCACCTGAATGCATAGATAAAAGGTGATAATTATCACACAATAATCGCGATAAAGTGGCTTGTTTCGGTAATAGAAAGGGATGTCTGTTATCATAAGACAACAGGGAGTGACGCAAACGTCCGCCCACCCTAACAAGACCTAGCGAATCAATAAAGGGGGACAATTTTTGGAGTTGTTTAGAACAACCCTTGTTTAAATTTAGTTGATTTATTTCTTCGGCGTAGAACTGCTGTTGCGTAACTCTTATAATAGTTATCAATGAGATATGTAATTCATCAGAAGAAAGAGAGCCTGATAATTTTTTATCAGAGTTCTTGCAATTGTAAATAAAACGGTTTACATATGCAACAGTACGCTGAAGCAAGGTGAGAGAAGAAAATTTATCCAAGAATTGAGTGGAACTTTTTTGTGTAGAAGTAACTAATATATTAGGGGGCGATTTTATTTCTGGAAGAATTTCTAGAGAAGGGGGAGTTTCCAAATTCCTGGAAGCCGTAATTAGATCGCTACAGTTAGATGGGCCATGCCACCAGATATCGTTGTCAATCAACTGTTGCGCAATAAGACCACGAGAAGCCATATCGGCGGGGTTGTTTTTACCAGAAATATGGTACCACTGTTGAATAGCAGTGTATTCTAAAATAGTTTCCACGCGGTTGGCAACAAATGTTTTTAATAAATAAGAAGGAGTGTTAATCCACGCTAGTACCACTTGAGAATCGGTGAATAATCTTATTTCCTTCAAGGGATAAGGAAATTTATTAGAGATTATAGAATATACTAGTCGAGATAACAAAACAGCACCTAATAATTCCATACGGGGCATTGAAAGAAATTTTAAGGGTGAAATTTTACTTTTAGCTTGTAGGAGATGGCAATTCGTGTTATCTGAAGTCGTGCCATGTAGAAAACACATGCAGCATAACCTTTCTCACTGGCATCGCAAAACCCTAAAAGTCGGTACTGTCCCGAGTCTAAAACAAACAGCGAGGAATTTTCAAATTTGATAATTCAGTAAGGCGGAACAAATTTTCTCCCACTTCAAACACCAGTCGGTGTCCGGCGTGTCGTCCCAACCTAAACGTTGTACCCATAATTGCTGTAAAAGATGTTTCATTAAGAACACCACCGGAGTCAACCAGCCGAGAGGGTCGAAAATTTTAGCCATATAGGAAAGAACGGAACGTTTTGAAATATTCCCTTCGAAAGGAACAACATAGTAAGTGAAATTATCAGAATTCGGGTTCCAAACTAGTCCTAATATTTTGATACCAGAGATTTCATCAGAAAATGCTACGGAGGGTTCTAATTCAGATTCCTGGAATTGATTTAAAAGAGAGTTGTCAT